>CAMZMU010000047.1:48190478-48740042 GCA_947311845.1 Poa pratensis | reverse complement strand
GGGGCACGACTCGACAACTCAATTGGAGGCTCCCGGCTAGTCCCCGCGGCTTCCAAAGCCAGAAGAACGACCACGACGTCTAGGGTTCCAACGAACCCAAGTAACAAGTTTCCTCGATGGAATGGATGGGGAAATCAAATCGCTTTGGTGGAAATGTAGATCTAGGTCAACTCTCACAAGTTAAAAGGACAAGGTGTTTGAGTGGGTAGGGGAGAGAGATCTAGGAGAGATGAAGCTTGCAACAATGGGGGGGAAAAGATCCTGGTCGGGTACCTCTCTTGGGGAAGAAGAGGTGCCTTATATAGGTTCACAGAAAAACTAGCCGTTTAGACAGAACCCGTGTGATCCAAATGGATCCAGAATCCATCCGGAATTCCGGATGTTCGAAAAAATCGGATATCCACCAACTAGATTCCGAACCAGAATCTGGAACATACAGTACCCAGAAGGCTGGTCCGGAACCAGTTCGGAATCAGTCCGGAAAATTCCGACTCATTCAAAATTCCGGATGAATTCCGAGCCACTCGGAATTCGTCCAGTTTGGCCTATTTTTTGTAGATCTAATTCCTGTCTTTTTCCACCAGTGTTGTAGGAAGGCTGAGGGATGTCAAATAGAGTTTGAGAGCAAGATAGATGATTTCCCAAGCTTTCCAAAGAGTAACCACTCTTGATAGTACGACACCCCTATGACTAAATAAATTGAGTACTTCGGGACACCGACTTGATACTTTTTCTCCTTTTTGAGGGTCAACCACTGCCATGTGCATTTCATCAACTGTACCTATAGTACTTTAACACACGGTGATCATCACTTATTTGTTAACAAACACCCAAAACTAGATTGGGAGACGTATGTCCTTTCACATGGCTTAACACATAAAGTTAGAGCGAACACCATCATCATTTCTCATTGATAACACCATATTCATCTCTTCAAATTGATGATCTTGATGCCTCAAACAATATATTTGTCTTCATAGCATCCAACCTTGATCCAACACATGGATTTTATATCATTACATATCGAAAATCACTTCAAATATAACTCAATGAAACCATTAGTCCATAAGGATTGTCATTAATTACCAAAATCACATATGGGGGTTACATGCACTTCCAGCTAGGAGGGGGTCTTTCGGTCGTCTCCGTGCAATCGAGCCAGACTACGACGTGCTGGCCCTAGGCCGGTGGTGAAGATATTTGTCTAGAGGGGGGTTGAATACGAGTTTATAAAACTCTAATAAAACCGAGTAATCTAAAATGAGAGCAAGTTTATGGGCCTCAAGATCAAGTTGAGGTGTAGAGTAGCAGGTTTTGAGGCAACAAAAATATAGAAAATATGATATAGGCTAAAACTCATGATTCAAAAAGAAACATAGCAAATATAGTAAGATATAAACTAAGTCTTACAAAACAGAGCAATACGAATAACTGTAAGGGCTTCTTTGGATCACATGATAACAACACACAAGAATTGTAAAAACACAAGAATTGGACATGATTGCAGATGCAAAACGAGGTTACAAACAGAGGAAAACTGCGGTACTAGTCATTTGGATGGAACACAAGAAAAGTCTCTCGATCCTACGCGCATGAGTGTAAAAAGAGGGTCACGGTGAATGTTAAAATTCCTATGAGATAGGGGTGTAGAAATGCTACCCATGATTTTTTGGAGGTGTCATTCCTTTAATCCAAGGGACTTCCTTTGGGAAGAATCCTATAGATTGGAATCCTCCAAATTTATTATGAAAATCCTTCAATCCAAAGAGGCACTAAACATGAACTATAAAGTGGACATATACGCCGATGTATTTCCGAAATTCATCTATTTGCAATAAATCTACGTCTATGCACGTGAGCACCAAAATATTCGGACTAAACTCTTCTTCTCTACCAGTAGGGATGCAAAGCGGCACTCAATCCGGGACGTCCGCATGACACCTATCTGCCAGCCAAGCTCACTAGATTGACCCGATACTTTTAAGTTTATTTTAAGTAAATAAAAAACTTCATAAACTAGGTTGTGGTGATCCGGAGATTGGAAGCTCGCAGTCGACGCCTAACACAACCTTTAGGAAGTGAACATCGTGATAAACCTCCAATATCTATCTACTTACTCTTCAATTTCAGACACATTGCCTTTCTCTTGTTGATTTTCTTGAATTAAAGCATATTTACTTTTTTATTAGAGGAATTTACAGAAGAAATTTAAAACGCGAGGCTCCTCAGATCTGGCCAGCCCACAAACAAATAAGGCCCAAATACCATCTCCGCAGAACAGAAACCTTCTCAGTCGTCGACCTTCCCCCTGTCCAAACCCTAGCTCCCAAATCCCCTTCCGACCGAGATCGGATCTTGACCTCCCAGCCCGGAACCCATCGCCGTCATGGCCACGGCGGCAACCCAAACCCCAACGCCATTCCCGGCCAGCCCCGCCAGCAGCAGCCACCGCCCGGAGCTCTCCGGCGACCCCGCACGGCCACATGCGCCCCCCATCTATGGGCTTCCAGGGCCTCTTCCACTCCCCGCCTAGCCACAATCCCGCCTTCCAGATTCACATGGGCGCCGCCTCCTCCCCTCAGACCCCTCTAATGGCCGCGGCGGCCTCCGCCGCCGCCTCGGCCAAGCGCCCCCCGCAGAAGCCCCCGTCGCGTCCCCCGGCACCCACCTCCGCCGCCGCCGCAGCGTCCGTGGCTGCCGCGTACAAGGGTGCCAACATCGGCAACGTCGACCTCACCCCCGCCGCGCGCCGCAACAAGAAGCGCAAGCTCCCGGAGAAGCAGCTCCCCGACCGCGTCGCGGCGCTGCTACCAGAGTCCGCGCTCTACACGCAGCTGCTCGAGTTCGAGGCCCGTGTAGACGCAGCGCTCGCTCGCAAGAAGGTGGACATCCAGGAGGCGCTCAAGACACCACCATCCTCCAGCGCACGCTCCGCATCTACATCTTCAACACCTTCAGCAACCAGGGGCCCCGCACCATCCCGCCACCCCAGGTTGCCGAGCCACCCACCTGGTCGCTCAGGATCATCGGCCGTGTGCTCGAGGACGGCGCAGAGCTGGACCCAGCCGGTGTCGTACCGAAACACAACCCAATGTATCCGAAGTTCTCTTCTTTCTTTAAGAGGGTGACTATTGGACTCGACCCGTCACTCTACCCGGAGAACCCAGTGATCGTTTGGGAGAATGCACGGTCTGCTGCGCCGCAGGAAGGGTTTGAGGTCAAGCGGAAAGGGGATAAGGAGTTTCTTTCGAATATACAGCTGCAGATGAATTACAATCCGGAGAAGTTCAAGCTGTCGCAGCCACTGATGGAGGTGCTTGGGGTTGAGGTGGACACTCGTGCAAGGGTTATCGCTGCTCTTTGGCAGTACATCAAGGCAAAGAAGCTGCAGAATCCAAGTGATCCTTCCTACTTCATGTGCGATCCTCAGTTGAAGAAGGTATTTGGGGAGGACAAGATGAGGTTTGCGATGCTGTCGCAGAAGATATCACAGCATCTCGCACCTCCACCTCCCATCAACTTGGAGCATAAGATCAAGCTATCAGGGAATGGAGCAAGCTCTAGTGCTTGCTATGATATTTTGGTAGATGTTCCTTTCCCGCTGCAGAAGGAGATGACACAGTTTCTTGCCAATACGGAGAAGCACAAGGACATTGAGGCATGTGATGAGGTGATATCTGCTTCAATCAAGAAGATCCATGAGCATCGTAGGAGGAGGGCGTTCTTTCTTGGGTTCAGCCAGTCCCCTGTGGAGTTCATCAATGCGTTAATAGCATCCCAGAGTAAAGATTTGAAGCTTGTTGCTGGTGAGGCGAATAGGAATATTGAACGGGAAAGACGTGCGGACTTCTACAACCAACTATGGTAAGCTTAAGCAATGTCCCTAGGTTCTACTTAGTGCATCTGCTGCTTGAATTTTGTACATATGCTGATTAAATTTTCTTTGGCCCACCAATTAATAGGGTTGAGGATGCTGTTATAAGATATTTGAACCGTAAACCGCCTGGCAGCAACGATGGCCCAGGTGCTGGCGGTTCTTGAGGTGAAGATTACTGTAGCGCCATTTGGTGTAGAAACAACTTGTCTGTCCTGTATTAGTAAAACTTCAGAGGTGGTAGAGATTTGTTCGGAGGAACCCGGCAGGTTTAGCTCCTTTGTTTGCCTAAATGATTTAGCTATTGTATGCTGTGTTATATGTGATCCCTCATTATCATGGTAAATGCTGAACTGGAAAAGTGTTGTAGTCGGTCTAATCTATCAATATAAATGTGACTGCAAGGTTAGATTTGTATGATGCAGCAATGTGGTTGTCATTAGTTACCAAGTCAATGAGGAAGCTCTGGAGAGGACCTGAGAAAGTGGGCCTTTTGTATTTGAGCGGGGAAGTGAAGGGAAATGCAAAGAGATGTCTTGGTCCCTTTCATTACTACCTCAATGATCAGGACAACTGTTGTGTGTCTTGGGCCATCCTGTTCCCTTGTATTCTTTGATACGTTTGTCCACTTTTGGCTCACAAGTGTGTGGTACTTCTGAATACTTTTGCATAATGTGCTCGCAGGGCTGTGGTACTTCTGAATACTTTTGCACAATGTGCTCCCAGGGCTGTGGTACTTCTGAATAGTTTTTGCATAATGTGCTCGCAGGGCTGTGGTAGAGCATATATTTGTTCACTGTACTCTGGTTTGATTGCACCGTGAGGCTTGTCAGTTTGCACCAGCGGTAACCATTCTTGCTTTTCTCCCAAATGTATAATTGTCGCTTGCATTGCCCTACGTGTATACTACAAACTATTGTTTGTTGCACACTTGTTAGTTGTTACTGTTCTTTTCAGTGTGGAGGATCATATTTTCCATAAAGTTGGTTCCCATTTGTATTTCCCCCTACTAGTCCTGTAGCTATCAACCGTTCGCTATATGTTTCTTTCTTCTCTTGTTACCGTCAGTTATGATTTTACTCTGTTGCGGCCTATTGCGGTATCAATTCATGGAACCCCGAGTCCTAGGAGCAGTACATGAAATTACCCATTTGCTTGCTCCCTTCACTTGGAAGTTTGAACATGAGAATCGGAGCCTGCTGCCCCCATCTCTAGAATTTTGCTTGCTCCCTTAACTTGAAAGTTTGAACATGAGAATCGGAGCCTGCTGCCCCCATCTCTAGAATAGAGCGTTTTGCTCTCTTGTCTCTTGCTCTTTCGCTAAGCTTTATAAGACTAGGTACACCGGTATCATGCATATGATACTAGTAGTCTATTTACCACTTTCATAATGGGTTGGGTAGTAACATATGTGGTATCACATAACAGTGCTTTCATCTTGTCTTGGAATTCTTGGAATCCGCTATGTTACGGTATCTACCTATGATAACAGTATCATCTCTCTCATCACTAATTGCAATGACACGCCATCTTTTTACCAACATGACATGCATGACACTACTTATGATACCCCACCATGGCTAGTCTAAGAAGGACGAGAGCTTTAGGAGAGGGGGCCGATGTGATGTAGTCTCCACCGCATGGCATAGGTGTCACGTTAAAAGGTCAACAATGAGAAATAGGTCGTGTTTTTTGTTCTGAATTTTTCAAGAGATCCTTGTGAAAAACCATAATACAAGCTTTTTTAGCAAGCCGAAACGTCATATATTGTGAGACGGAGAGAATAGTAGCAAATAAATGCCAGTCAATTTCGGGGGAAATTCGATGGTCACGTGGATGACAGTTTACAGGCACATAAGGGAGTTGGGCAATCAGAATTGTCGACACTACCTACGTATACCACCACATGGTACAACGTTAGCGATAGAGTATTTTGGTGGTATATTATAGTATTGACTGTTAGCAAGTGTAAGATATGAAACCAAATCCGCCAAAGAGAACCAGAAAAGCTTCCTTATGCGACTTATCGTGGGGGTGCGGGGTTGCCGACGCTGGAGAAGTGGGTGGGGTTAGAGGGATTGTCAGGGCTGCGGCGGACCGACGGAGGAGGTGCTCGGGCAGGGCGGGGCGGTGAGACATCACGACAGTATGTCGCCCACGAGTGGGGCAGACGTCGGTTCGACCGGCGTTGGCTACGGGGTGGCTGCGGCGGCGGTTGTCTTCCTCTCGGCAGTTTGTCGTTTTACGATTAGAAATCGTGCGAAAAGGCTGGCACGTTCGATAATTAGCATCCCCCCCCCCCCCCCCCCCCCAAAAAGACATAGTAGGCACGGAGCCGCCGCCGCCACTTCTCCTCCTCCACCGTAGATCGTTCCCCCTCCTACGGCCTGCCTTGCCGGCGTCGGGAGGGGTGGGGAATCCGATCTATGAGTGGAGTTTTTAATAAAAGTACTGCTTCAATATAGGGTTTTGGTTGTCGTCGTCTTCATCAATGGAGATGACCTCTTCTACAATAAGCAATTTTCCGGCCTTCGTTCGACGGCGAGATCTCCTTCCCGACGTCAATGGTGGTTTTGGAAGATTAAGTTTGTCTAGGTATGGTTCTTCAGATCTTGATTCGCCAGATCAATCTTGAATTGTTTCTCATGGTTGCCGCGAGGAGGATTGTCCTCGCAATATCTGTCCCGGCTACTACGTCCTTGGCAATGGTGATTCGTTCTCTCGGCTCCCAACGACGTCGACAAAGTTGTTCGGTTGTTTGTCCCTGAAATATCAGTGTTGGTGCTCTTGCCGATGTTGCTTGATTAATTTAATGGCTGTGTGCGTGCACAAAGTCTTGGCATTGCGGCTCAAAATTAAAAGTATGGGAGAACATTCGTTGGTATTCACAGGTCTGTGGTTTGGTGTATTCTTCGTTGTTCTACGACTGCCTTCAGAAAAGTACAAGATTGTGTCACGGAAGAAGAAATGGCTCGAAGATTTCAAATATTTGCTCGTCTCTTTTAGTATTGTTTTTATATTGTTTTTATAATCGATATAATCATGTACTATTTACTGGTTTAATATATATGGTATTTGCTAAAAAAAAAACATCCCAAAAAAGAACCACTCTTCGCTACTCGCCTACTCCAGCCAGAAGCAGTGCGTGTGGATGCTTGGAGCACAAGTGTGACGCCAGCTCATCGAATTATTGAGTGAGACCGTGTGTTGGCACTGCTGTTTGCATTCAGAACCTTTTTCTGTCGAATCTTGATGCAATATGGTACGTACATACAGTACTTTTTGGGCTTTTTGAGCGCTCACGCGTTGGGCTTGCGTCGCTGCACCGTTCCGACCAGACCAGTAGACAACCAGTCTTCACTAGCTCCGCACAACGAATCTCAAAAAAAAAAAAAAAAAAAACTAGCTCCGCACAAACAGCCGCCGGCGACCGTCCCTCTTCCCCTCGCCGCTGGCGCCGCTACGCCGTTGCAGCGCCATGCTCCGTCTCCGAACCTCCATCCTCGTCCACCTCCTCTCTTCTCCCTCCACCTCTCCTAGCTTCTCGGTCCAGCGTCTCTTCTACGCCACCGCCCCCCCGCATTGTCCGAAGCCCTAGATTCGCCGTCGAGGAGTACCTCGTCGACACCTGCGGCCTCACCCGAGCGCAAGCCCTCAAAGCCTCCACCAAGCTCTCCCATGTCAAGTCCCCAACCAATCCCGACGCCGTCCTCGCATTCCTCGTGGGCCTCGGCCTCGCCAGAGCCGACGTCGCCGCCGTGGTCGCCAAGGACCCCAAGTTCCTCTGCACCAGCGCGGAGACAGTCCTTGCTCCTAACGTCGTCGGGCTCACCGGCCTCGGCCTCTCGCATACTGACATCGCGCGCCTCGTCTCGTTCGCCCCCAACAGCTTCCGTCGCAGATCTATCGTCTGCAACTTACCGTATTACCTGTTGCTCTGTGGCTCCTACGAGAACCTTCTCCCAGCACTCAAGCGGAGCTCCAGTCTTCTGGTATGCAGCCTGGAGAAGGTGGTCAAGCCCAATGTCGCGTTCCTACGTGAGTGCGAACTAAGTGTTTGTGATATTGCCAAGCTGTGCATCGCTCAGCCATGGCTGCTCACCACCAACTTGGAGCGCACCCAGGCGATGGTGGCATGCGCCGAAAGTCTTATTGCGCCTCGTGGGTCTGCGATGTTCAGGCACGCACTGCACGCTGTTGCGTTCCTCAGCAAAGAAAAGATCACCGCCAAAGTGGATCACTTGAAGAAGACGTTCAGGTGGTCGGATGCTGAGGTGGGCATTGATGTTTGTAAGTTTCCAATGGCCCTTAGACTGTCCAAGGACACGCTGCAGAGCAAATCAGAATTCCTTATCTCTGAGGTGGGGTTGGAACCGGAGTACATTGCTCATCGGCCGGTATTGCTCTCTTATAGCTTGGAGGGCCGGCTCAGACCCCGGTACTATGTTGTGAAGTTTCTCAAGGAAAATGGATTGCTAGATCATGACCGGGACTACTATTACACTACCAGCGTGACCGAGAAGGTATTTTTGGAGAAGTACATATCACCTCACAATGAAGTTGCACCATACCTCGGTGAAGACTATGCTACCACTTGCAAACGGGAAGTGCTAGATTCAGATGTACATGAAGCAAGAACGTTTATGAAAATTGGTAACTGCTTGTGGCACAACAATTTTTTAACTCTATGTATTAGGCTGACAATTCATGATTTGGTGTTCTTGGCCTAAATGTCGTGGATATCTGCTATGTATGTAGGTTAGTTAGTAGTTACGTGTTGATTGGGTGTTCGTAATCCCAGATGAAACTGATAAACTGGTTTGTGATGCCTGGTATGTTCATTACATCATTCAGTAGAGAAGAAAACATCACACTACTATCTTGTCCATCCTCATTTCCTATCGACACACATATTGAAACTAATAGAGTGAGATCACAGCTCAGGGCATTCTGTAAATGCTTTCAAATGTCAGTGAGTAGTATATCTGCACACTATCTTTATGTTCTCAAATGATCATTGCAGTTTTCATTGCAAACCTCGGTATATCTTACCATGAAAGAAGGTTCTCTCATTTTAGCAGATGATATGAAGTCCCAAAAAATTGTCTGGATGAAAATCTTGGGCCTTTTTTCACGGGGTACAAGTTTGTATTTGTCGATGATCACAATGTGCTGATCACTGCCAATGATGCAGTTTTGATCTAGTATGTTGGTTGCTTGCTCGTTCTGAAAATCTCCATTCTAACTTTGTTTACAAATATAAACTATTGTGAAAGCGGGTCATTCTAGTTGTTCGTATCAGTTTTTTTTCATTTATTTTTCTCTTGTACCTTTGGGTGGCCTACTGGCTTACTTTATTTAGGGACATATTATCTCAAAGCTGAAGAGTGCAGTATTTGGCTAGTAGCATATTTGTTGACGGCTACCCATGCATGTAGCACTATGTAGCAGATATTTCGAAAGCCCTGGTATTTGTACAACCGAGGGAATTGATGGTTGTATAGTATGGTGCTGAAAAGCAGTGGGGATTTCATACAGTTAAGGAACGTATTAAGTTAACCTTAAAAAGGGTTATGGCATTACCATGTAAGCTCTGCCATGCATTTTAGCAGTTTTTACTCCATATTAGTGCTGTCTGTCTATATAGATGCTCACAACTCCACTGGCATATATTTTTTAAGGTAGTAAGTCATATGCACCATCCTCTACTTCATATCTGCTTTTCTAGACGCTCTTTTATACTTGCTTTAGTTCTGTTGGTTGCAATATATTCTGAAAGCATATATGCTGGAGTTGGAGGAAAAAAAACAAAAGATGTCAAAGACTGTTACCTTAGCCAAGAGATGATCCCAGAGTTGTCTGAACATTTTAAGCGTGGTCTCTTCGTAGTTAAGTCTGAACATTTAAGAGACTTAACCAAGCGTGGTCTGAAAATTTAACAGAGTGCAGTACCTGTCTCAGAGTGTCGTCTCTTCGTCACCTTTGTAGGTAAGTCTCAGTCTTGGCATGCAAGTATTAACTGTCAGATACTGCGTACTTACAGAATCTTGGAGAGTTCCAGACATAGGAATAGTTGGCTAGCTGTGTGAGGAGAGCATGTTGCACTTTTTTTTTGTTCCTGATGTGAGGCTGCTGGAGCTAGAAGAAGTTAGATCTCAGCTGCGTGCTTGCGGTAACGCGAAGGACTATACTGGCAAATAAAAAACCGTGGTCTGATGATCAGTTGTGCATCCCTTCTCCGGTGCCTAGCTTGTGGAGCCATAGAAACAAGATTAATGCAGGCGAGCGGAATGGGTTGACTTGTTTGATGAAGTGACTTACCAGGCTAATAGAAGATGTGGGTGGGCATGAATTAAAGGAGTAATATTTTCTCAAACAAAAAGTGGCCGGGCAATAAATAGAAGCCTTACTGACAGATTTACTGAATGTCGTCGCTTGATGGTTTTTTCTTTTTTCCAGGGGAAGATGTGCTGAAATTAGATGTGGATGCACGGTGCTCTTCTTCGAGAAGACAATGGCTGGGGCTTTGCACAAAGAAAGTTTTCTGTAGTAAGCTCATAATTCCTGTTTGGGCGCCTAACTGGTGTTGTTTTTCTGCTACAGTATGCCTCTTAGATGTTGGTTTGATTGTTGCTAAATGAAAGCTGATAATTTGTTTCATGAGTCCTGGTATATGATGCGGCCATTGGATAATCCATTAGAGAAGCAAGCACAGCATGGCTCTGAACTTCTTCATCCTTGTGACATATATCGGAACGAAAAGAGTGAGATCAGGCCTTTGCAAATCAGCGAGTAGAGTCTATCTGCACTCTGGATATCTCAAATGTCCAATGCAGTTTTCAGTGCAATCCTCAATCTATTTTTCCTTGTAAGAAGGTTCTCAGCTTAGCCGATATGAGAGAATTTCATTTGAAATGAACTCATAATATTTCTCTTTGAACGACATTTTCAGACTTGTTCTTTTTTCGGGGGATGAAGGCTAAAATATGTGGATCCCAGTTGAGGATGTGCAATTTATTAGCTACTTGCTCTAGTTAATTTCTTCTGAAGTAGCTTTGTGTTGTGAGTGATAAACTGTCGTGAAAGCAGGTCATTGTTTAGTAGTTTGTATATGTGTTTGTCTTTGTTTTTTCATGTCATTTTTAATGGCCAGTTATAATATTTTTCATCACCTGTGTAATTTTTAAGCTTAGTGCAAGTTTACTCCAAAACTTTCTTCAGTTGTGTACTGAAGAATTGATCCACATCGTGTTCTCAATAATCGTTGTGTATTGCCAAGCTTTTGTGAAGGTGCGGAACTGAGAGAGGTAGCAGATTCTTATTAGTGGGTGCTTGGCGAGGAAGATAATTTAATTCTCACTTTTACTTTCATATTGTATTATTTCCAGGGTCCGTGATCCGATAACACGCAGAGGAGTGCATCAGGATTGGATGATTATTCACGACTTGGTTTGATTGGCTGTGGACTGCAGAAGACGATGGGGGTTGTTTCCAAATCACTGCCACTTTGTTCAGTTATTCATGTCAGCGAGCAATGCTAAGTTGATCCTATTTATGTTCCCACGTGCAAATTTTAGGGCAACAGCTCACCATGATCTGAGATCCACTCAACCTTGGCAACCCGCGGTTAAATCAAGTGAGGAACAGTACAGAGATGGACCTCTCTAGTTTTGAACAATGTTGGGGATATCGCTTATCGGTAACTTATTGGTCGATCCAATATAAGGGATAAATCGGCCGGTTTGTCGACATATCGGCCGATTTATCGGCATATCGGCAGATTTATCGACAGATTTATCTTATCGGTCAGACACCGATAAGTGATAAATTGGAACATCGGAAGATATCTTGAACAATGGTTTTGAATGAAACTCCGCAAAGACTGCAAAAATCGAGGAGCCTTGGTGTTGAGTGTTTTGCAGCCTCTTTTACATGTGAGAATTGAGTGTTTTGCAGCCTCTTTTACATGTGAGAAAACACAGATGTGTATGCCATCGTATACAGAAAATTCGCAGAAAGTTTGCAAATTCACCTACTCATTTTTTTCCTTTCTAGAAAAGAAATGAACAGAAGAGAGATAATCTATTTCTTTTTTTGCGAGGTGTACTGTCTGTATACTTGTTCCCTTGTCATGGTATATTATTCTTTGGAGATAATTTTTGTTGTTGTCTCTGAAAACGCATAACAGAGTTCATTGTTGTCCTGTGATGTGATTCGATACTATGCTGTGTCTGCTCTTCATTACTAATTTTAGAACGACGGTGTGGAACTTGTGGTCTTCTCCTTGAACGTCTTGTGATTTGTTAATTCAAATCAAACCCTGCTGCTCGTAGGGTATTTGAAGGCAACATAATTCGTCTGACTTATGCTTGATCCTCGATCGTCATTAATTCTAGCTCTAATCACATGTTGCCGAGTTACTGTTTTTTTAGAATGCATTGTGATGATGAAAAAAGTACAGTATGTTCCTTTGAATTCATTGTGTCTCTTGCCTTCCGTCGACATAGGCGAAGAAGAAGACGACGAGAAGTTAGCACGGCGAAAAACAAGATAGGGTCATCACTTGACAGACATAGGAGAAGGAAATCTATGG
The DNA here is from genome assembly GCA_947311845.1 of Poa pratensis. Lineage (NCBI taxonomy): Eukaryota > Viridiplantae > Streptophyta > Magnoliopsida > Poales > Poaceae > Poa > Poa pratensis. The sequence continues at coordinate 48,727,575 of CAMZMU010000047.1, read as the reverse complement.
GCGCGGAGAGTAGGTAGAACATGGGAAAAGGTACAACAAAAAAAATACTTCCAGGCTATGTAACAGTGCTCTAAAATGAGTTAAACAACAAAACTCATGTGGCACTGGCACAACATACTTAATTAGGAGGGAAAGGGAAATCTGCTTTAACTTGTACGCATAGATGAACCACTAACTAATAACCGCAGCAAACAAAAAAATCAGGTGTACATCCGGATATTTTAGTTCACACACCAAGTATGAAGAAAAGAATATACTCTCTCCGGTCCCAAAAAAATGTCGTGAGTTAAGCTACCGAGTTATACTTCGTTATTTCCTAGCGACATAAACAACGGATAGGAGGGAATATTCTTTATAACTTGTGTAAAAAAGATAAATTTCGGTGCTCCAAAATAACTTTTATCGAGAGTTTTGTCGTTTTTACATGGACCATAAGAAATGTCTTTTTTCGCAAACTTTATGTGCGGATATATAATATCTGGATGTACACCTGATTTTTTCAAACTGAGAGGGTGGTAAAGCCCAATGTCGCGTTCCTGATGGATTGTGGACTATGTGCTTCCGATATCGCCAAGCTGTGCAGATTTCTGCCGAGGATGCTTAACAGCAAAATAGAGCGCGTCTAGGTGATGGTGGCGCGCGCCGAAAGCTTAGGTGTGCCCCGTGGCTCTGGGATGTTCAGGCAAGCGCTGCTGGCTGTACAATTTCTATCTGAGGAGACAATCGCTGCCAGAGTGGAGTACTTGAAGAACACGTTCAGGTGGTCAGATGCTGAGGTACGCATTGCTGTGTCTAAGGCTCCGAATTTGCTGAGGAAGTCAAAGGAATCACTGCAGCGAAGGTCTGAGTTCCTCATCTCCAAGGTCGGGCTGGAACCTGCGTACATCGCTCATCGACTGAATATGCTCACCTATAGCTTGGAGGGCCGGCTCAGGCCGCGGTCCTACGTTGTAATGTTTCTAAAGGAAAATGGATTGCTAGACCGCCACCGGGACTACTATAATACAGTCATGGCAACCGAAAAGGTATTTACGGAGAGCTTCATATACCCTCACAGTGCAGCTGTGCCACAACTCGCTGAAGACTATGCTGCCGCTTGCAGAGGGGAAGTGCCAACTAGATTCAGATTTGCATGAGCCAAGAATGGGTATGAAACTGGTAACTGCTTATTGCACAACCGATTTTAAGACGGTGTATTAGGCTGACAAGACCTGATCTGGTGTTTTTAGCCTAACTAAGTGGTGTATGTCTTCTGATTACATGTTCATTGATTGTTGGTAATCCAGGATGAAATTGATGAACTGATTTGTGATTCCTGGTATGCCCGTTACATCAGTAGTAGGCAGAGAAGAAAGGATACTGTCCATCCTCATTTCATATGTATATCTGCACTCTATTATCTTTATGTTGTGAAATGGCCATTCCAGTTTTTCATAAACCTCAGTTTATCTTTCCATGAAAGAAGGTTCTCATTTTGGCAGATGATATGAAGTCTCTGAAATTTAACTGGGCGAAAATTTTGGACTTATTTTCACTGGAATAAGTTTGTATTTGTTGATTATCACAATGTGGTGAACTGCCAAAGGTGCGGTTTTGATCTAGTATGTTGTTTGCTTACTCTATTCTTCCTGCAATAACATGGTTTACAAGATATTAACTTTTGTGAAAGCGGGTAATTGTTTACTAGTTGTTTGTATCAGTTTTTACGTTAATTTTTCTCTTGTATTTTTGGATGGCCTACTGGATGATAGTTTATCTAGGGACATCTGATCTCAAAGCTGAATAGTGCAGTAGTTGGCTAGCAGCATTTTTCTTGTCTGTCTACCCATTTAGCACTGTTAGAATAGTTCTATCAACCAACTATCCCAAAAGACCGATCTGTTAAGAAGTGGTGATATTATATACTTAACACCTTAACACCCCCCATTCACATCTGACGTGGATAACACCTCCCCTTGAGACTTGAACCCGACCCGGGTGCTCAGATAAATTGGGGATTAAATGGTGCGGGGATTGAGACTTGAACCTGAGACCTCAGGCGCTCACAAGTGCTCTGATACCATGTTAGAATAGTTCTATCAACCAACTATCCCAAAAGACCGATTTGTTAGGAAGTGGTGATATTATATACTTAACACCTTAACAAGCACTACGTAACAGATATTTCTAAGGCCGTGGTATTTGTACAGTCGAGGGAAATTGAAGCTTGTATGCCATGGTGCTGAAAAGCAGAGGGCATTTTATATGGTAAATGAAGTTTATAAGGTAACTTTAAAGAGGGTTATGACATTACCATGTAATCGCTGCCATACATTTAAGCTAAATGTATTCCATATTAACACTGTCTGTCGATATAGATGCTCACAGAATCTTTATCCATTGGCATATTTTTTTAGGACATTAAGTCTTATGTACCATCCTCTATTTTATATCTGCTTTGGTGCTCTTTTAAACTTGATTTAGTTGTGTTGGTTACAATATATTCTTGAGGGCATGTTTGCTGGAATTGGAGAAAAGAGAATGAACATACATTAGGCAAGAGATGACACATGGTCTGAACATGTAAGGGAATGCGGTACTTTTCTCAGTTGTACCGAGCTTCATCTCTTCGGCCTCGCTTGGTTTGGAGTTTCAGATTACGGAGGGGAAATTCCTACGCCGCGGGCTCAGCATTTTTAGCGGGACCTAAAGAGGTCCGTAAACTTTACGTGTCGTTTTGGTCTATTTTGGCTATTTTCCCGGGAACCAATCGGGCCTTCGTCATCTATTTTAGTTAAATCTTACTCTAGACATCCAAGTACTGACTGTTGGATACTGTGTATTTAAAGAATCTTGCAGAATTTAAAAACAGGAGTATTAGGCATGTTGTGTACTTCAAATTAAGAGCCAAGTTAGCTGTGAGGAGAGAATGGTGCACATTTTTGTTCCTGATGTGAGGCATGTGGTTCGTCTTTTATCCAATTTGTTGGTTACTTGCTCTAGTTCTTCTAAGCTGGATATTTTCCTTCTTTCTGAAATAGCTTTTGTGTTTTGAGTGATAAACTGTTGCAAAAGCAGGTCATGGTTTACTACTCTATCTCCATTTTTTCTTTTATTTTTCAATTGTGCCTTTTTAATGTCCTAATGACATCTCGTCTCAAAACTGAATAGTGTAATAGTAAACATTTGTTTAGACGTCCTACGTATGTAAGTGTAGCATAACATAAGAGATAATTTAAAGGCTTGTAGTTACCAGCCTGGAAAACCTTACATCAAGTGAGTTGAGTTGTATTTGTTTGCTCTCAGCAACATCCTTACCGTTGGCTGGCATACCTTTCTCCATTACATATGTGGTTGTGTCGTCGACTCAAGCAGTCAAGCATAACTAAGCACCCTTGACCTTACAGAGCTATTTGATGCAGGTTGCAGCTGCTCGCTCATGCTACTTAGTCTCTGAAGGAAAGATTGCCCATACTTTGGAAGTGCTAGGTTATGTTTCATGGTGCGGACCTGTTAAAGTGTCGTCGAACATTTGCCAAGCCTGAAGCCATTTAGGTCTGTTATAATTGTTTTCATCAGCGTGAAATCTACAAGCTTAGTGCAAGTTTACTCCATATCTTTATTCTGTTGTGCCCTGAAGAACTGATCCACACCTTGTTCTCAGTAATCATTGTGTGTGAAAATAGTCAGGATAGTGCTTAGTCCATTACTTGGTCTTCTGCCATTTACTACTCTGGATTAATATGTTTGAAATGCAACTACAGAGGACAGAGGTTCACGAATATACAAAGGTCTTGGTAGTTTTCTGAATGACCTGCTACCCTATCAGCCATACAAGTTGATATACACATACATGCTTTCGGAAGTGGGAAGGGACACTTTCATCCATAAAATGTGGTCTCATTTGAGTGAAAATGAAGTGGTTCTATTTTGCACAATATTCTTTGTAGCTGCTTCGCAAAGAGAGGTCTTGGTCCCTTTCATATATTACTACCTCAAGGATTAGGACAACTGTGTCTCTTGGGCCATCCCGTTCTCCTATATTCTTTGATACGTTTGTCCACTTTTGGCTCACTAGGGTCTTGTACTTCTGATCACTTTTGCAAAATGTTCTCCCAGGGTGCGGTAGAGCATATTTGTCCATTTTACTCTGGTTTGATTGCGCTGTGAGGCTTGTCGTGAGATTGTCACGGCAGATGTCATCGTAGGATGACTTGTGAGATCGTAGAACTTACGTGACTTGGAATCTACCGGGAGCGACATTGCACACAAGAAAAAGATTTATACAGGTTCAGGCCGCGGGAAACATCATTCGGTAATAGCCCTACATGTTGTTTGTGTCTAGGTCTTATTCCGTATCCTCTAGAGTTACATTGTGTCTATTCCCTTGAGATCTATGAGCGTCTCTATGGACGTCTTCCAGCTTATCGAGCTTGGTTGTCTAACCTCTAAATTGCTTGTCCCTCAAGGGGAAGAGGAGCCCCTGCCTGGTTTATATAGGCGACCAAGTCAGGGTTTACATGAGTTCTAGTCGAATACGTTTTGGAGTTTTCATCTGGGATCATGAGTCACCGCAGACCATGAGTCATCACAGACCTTGAATCACCATGGGCCTTGAGTCGTCCATCAGCTTATTTCTGGTTAAGTCGCGGTCAGCTTATCTCTGGTTAAGTCTCTGCCAGCTTATCTCTTCATAAGTCTCTGCCAGCTTATTTCTTCATGAGTTCGCAGGTCAGCTCATCCCTTCATAAGCTCGTCACCAGCTCATCTCTTGATAAGCCTCCGCCAGTTTATGTCTTGATAAGTCTCCATCAAATTATCTCTTGATAAGTTCGTACGTCGGCTAATACTCGATTGGGTATTCCCCCGACAAGGCTTGTCAGTTTGCACCAGTCGTATCTTGATCCTTATGTTTACCATTCTTGCTTTTCTCCAAAAATATAAAATTGTCTCATTCTTGCATAGCCCTACGTATATACCACAAACTATTATTTGTCGCACACTTGTTACTTTTCTTTTCAGCGTGGAGGATATGATTTTTCCATAGAGTTGGTTCCCATTTGTATTTTCCCCTAGTTGTCAATCTTCCGTTATATTTTTCTTTCTTATCTGGTTGACTGTCAGTTATGATTTTACTCTGTTGAGGCCTATTGCGGGAGTCCCGATAGCAGTACATGAACAGAGGTGTCATGTAAAAAGGTCCACGGCGAGAAAATGGTGGTGTTTTTTGTTATGATTTTTTCAACCCATCCTGGTGGAAAAACAAATCACAGGACGCATAGTATCAAGCAGAGAGAGAACAGATGCCCGTCAACTTCAGGGGAAAATCTAAAATCCGATGGTCCCGTCGATAATACGAGCAGGCTCTTTTGAGCTGAACAACTCCATGGATGGATGGTATCTTTGGTTTGTTGTTTTGTTCGATACCGCCTGTCTACAGCCATGTATAGTATCACAAACTGTCGCCAGTGATGCGTGCGCTTACTTCATTCCAGTTACCTGCGCACATGGGAGTTGGGCAATCAGAATTGTCGACACTACGTATACAACCACATGGTACAGCGTTAGCACTAGATTGTCTTTTGGTGTATTATTATACTGTTAGCAAGCCCAAGATCTGAAACCAAATCCACCAAAGAGAAGCACTCTTCACTACTCCAGCCAGAAGCAATGTGTGTGGATGCTTGGAGCACAAGTGTGACGCCAGCTCATCGAATTATTGAGAGAGACCGTGTGTTCTTATCCAAAGGTCACGGGCGGATCGATCTCCTTTTTGTTCGCAATGCGTGAACCCTCCCGCCGAAAGCCCAAAAACGTGATCATGGTACAACACAACTGTTGTAAACGATAGCAAATAAACGACGAAGAGCGAAACGATCAAACCAAAGGGGACACGAGATTTTAACGTGGAAAACCTCTCCAAACAAAGGAGAGGAAAAAACCACGGACGCCAGCCAGCAATACTTCACTATATCGGGTGAGGTTACAAACGCCGTGGGTTTACAATGTGTGGCTTACCCCAACCTGCGGCTTACAAGAGGAATATATGGTGGCATAAAACCCTAAGTCAGCTGCAGTCTGACTTCGCTCCGGCCCAAGCCTCCGGCGACGGGCCTCCGCTTCGCTCCGAAGTTAGCCTCTCACTTTATATCTTCATATGAATTTGGAACACATAAAAAATAACACTCCACCTTGAGACAAATTCCATCTTGTAGCATGAACGAGAACTTCACCCTGAAACAACAAAGAAAACACCTTCGGCGCCAAATAGCCTCTTGGGCTAGACAGTGATACCAACTAAGCCCGAGCAAAGCTCGAACTTAGTAACAGGAACTGGCTTTGTCATCATATCAGCAGGATTATCATGAGTACTTATCTTGCATACCTTCAGTTTACCTTTTGCAACAACATCACGCACATAATGGTATTTGACGTCAATGTGCTTTGTTCTCTCATGGAACATCTGATCCTTAGTAAGGTAAATAGCACTCTGACTATCACAAAACAGGTTAATGCAAGTATCATCTCCACAAAGCTCAGCAAACAAACCTTTCAGCCAAACCGATTCTTTACATGCTTCAGCAATAGCCATGTACTCTGCTTCAGTGGTAGACTGGGCAACAACGGATTGCAACGTTGCCCTCCAACTCACGGCACAACCACCAAGCGTGAACACATAACCTGTGAGGGATCTCCTCTTATCCAAATCGGCAGCAAAATCTGAATCCACATAGCCTACGAGTCCCTCATCAGTCTTGCCGAACTTGAGGCAAGCATTGGATGTGCCACGAAGGTACCTGAAAATCCACTGAACAGCCTTCCAATGTTCTTTACCAGGATTAGCCATATATCTACTAACCAAACTCATAGCATATGATAAATCTGGACGTGAGCAAACCATGGCATACATTAAAGAACCAACAGCACTAGAATATGGAACTCTAGACATGTACTCAAAATCCTCATCCGTACTAGGACATTGTTCAGCTGACAATTTAAAGTGAGGAGCAATAGGAGTACTAACAGACTTTGCATCATGCATGTTAAAACGATGAAGAACTTTCTTAATGTAATTTTGCTGACTAAGAAACAACAAACCAGAATTTCTGTCACGGGTAATCTCCATACCTAGAATTTTCTTAGCAGCACCAAGATCCTTCATCTCAAACTCGCTACTCAACTGTGACTTGAGAGCAGCGATATCTTTCTTGCTCTTGGCAGCAATCAACATATCATCAACATATAATAACAGGTATATAGGTGATCCATTAACAAACTTAATGTACACACAGCTATCAAATTCAGACCTCTTAAAGCCATGTGACAACATAAAAGAATCAAACCTTTTATACCACTGACGAGGAGATTGTTTCAAACCGTATAAGGACCTTTTCAACTTACACACAAGATCCTCCTTACCAGGCACTATGAACCCTTCTGGCTGGTCCATGTATATCTCCTCCTCCAACTCTCCATGCAGAAACGCAGTCTTTACATCTAACTGCTCAAGCTCAAGATCACGCATAGCAACAATACCAAAGAATGTACGAATTGAACTATGCTTAACAACTGGAGAGAAAACATCATTATAATCAACACCTGGAATTTGACTGAAGCCTTTTGCAACTAACCTTGCCTTAAACCTCGGAGGCTCGCTAGGAGATAAACCCTCCTTTCTCTTGAAGATCCACTTACAGCGGACTGCCTTCTTTTTCTTAGGCAAGCGCACAACTTCCCATGTGCCATTCTTTCGAGTGACTGCATTCTTCTTGCATAGCAGCAAGCCACTTCTCGCGGTCACCGGAACCAATAGCTTCAGTATAGTGGACGGCTCATGTCCGTGCTCCACCTGTTCTGCACAACTCAGAGCATAATCAACAATGTTACACTCTTCAATTAAACGTGGTCGAGGACCACAATTCCTCCTGTTCCTACGAGCAGCAATAGACTGTTGTGGCTGCAAAACAGGGGGTGAGTTCTGAACATTATCATTATCAGAATCAGAAGAAACAGAATCATCAGAACCAGCAGAATCAGGATCAGAATCATCTGAAGTAGCAGCACCATCATTGTCAACAGTGACATTTTCCTTTTCAACAGAGTGCTCCACCTCGACACGAACCTGCTCCTCAGAAAAATCTGGCAAAACATCTGAGGACAACTTATCAAAGTACATAACAGATTCATTGAAAACAACACTCCTGCTCATAAATGCCTTGCTAGTTTCGGGATTCCATAACTTGTATCCTTTTACACCCGAACCATAACCAATGAACACACACTTAATAGCTCTCGGCTCTAACTTTCCATTATCAACATGAGCATAAGCAGTGCAGCCGAAAACTTTAAGCTGTGAATAATCAGCAGGAGAATCTGACCATACCTCAATGGGAGTTTTCTTGTCGAGGGGAATAGATGGTGACCTGTTTATCAAGTAGCAGGCGGTGGCAGCCGCCTCAGCCCAAAAACGCTTACTCATGCGAGCGTTGGAGATCATGCAGCGAGCCTTGGAGATGATGGTCCTGTTCATCCGCTCCGCTACACCATTCTGCTGAGGCGTGTACGGGATGGTGAGGTGCCTGACAATGCCTTCTTTCCTGCAATAATCATTAAAGGCATTCGAACAAAATTCGCCACCATTGTCAGTACGAAGTAATTTCACCTTCCTTTCTGTTTGCCTTTCAATCATAGCTTTCCACTCTTTAAAAGCAGCAAACGTATCATCCTTATTTTTCATGAAATAAGGCCAAACTCTTCTAGAGTAATCATCAATAATGGTAAGCATATAACGAGCACCACCATAAGAGGGCTTACGAGATGGCCCCCAAACATCAGCATGTACATAATCAAGTGTACCTTTGGTGGTGTGGACAGAAGCATTAAACTTAACTCTTGTGTGCTTACCGAAAATGCAGTGTTCACAGAACTGCATCTTACCCAAACTGCATCCTTGCAGCAAGTCTCTCTTGATCAATTCTGCCATACCAAGTTCACTCATATGTCCAAGACGCTTATGCCAAAGGTTAGTTTTACTAGCGTCATCATGAGAAACAGCAGCAACAGTACCAGATAACGTGCTACCTCTAAGAACATATAACTTAGCAGAATTCATATCACCAACCATAACTATGAGAGAACCTTTTGATACCTTTAGGAGTTTATTTCCTCCTTTGTACTTGTACCCGTCACAGTCAAGGGTACTGAGCGAGATCAAATTTCTTGCCATGGTTGGTATGTGTTTCACTCCCGTCAGCGTGCGTGTCATACCGTCATGTGTCTTGACCTGAACGGAACCAACGCCAACAATGTTGCATTGCTGGTCGTTCCCCACACGCACGAAATCTCCAGTCTGCACTAACTCATAAGAACTGAACCAATCTTTGTTACAGCAAATATGAAAAGAACATGCAGTATCTAGAATCCATTCATCCTGACGAGAAACACATGCAGCTAAAACAGCTAGGCATTCGCCATCAGAACTACCATCAACAACAGAAGCCTCACCGGTATCATTACCTTCATTATTTTTCGGTTGGTAAGTACCTTTTCTTTTCTCCTTGTTCTGCAACTTCCAACAATCATCAATGACATGATTAGATTTCTTACAATACCTGCAGAACTTGTCACGGCCTTTAGACTTTGAGCGACCTCTGTCACCCTTGCTCTTGTCTCTGTTGTTGTTGTGGTAGTGGTTATCTCGCTGCTCAGGCCTCCCTCGGACCTGCAAAGCATCGCCCTTGGAGGACGACGACTCCTCTTTCTGTACCATACCTTTCATCTTTTCCCTGGCAAGCAGGGCCTCATATACTTCCGCGGTGGTTAGTTCATCACGGCTTAACAGTATGGTATCACGAAAATTTGCAAAGGAATTTGGCAGCGAGCATAGAAGTAAAAGTGCTAGATCTTCATCATCGTACTTTACCTCCATCGACACTAGGTCAGAAACGATCTCCTTAAAGATCGATAAGTGATTCATTACCGAACCACCTTCTTGCAACTTGTGCGTGAACAACTTCATCTTCACATGCATCTTGCTGGTGAGATCTTTGGACATGCAGATCGACTCCAGCTTAGCCCACAGTGCCGCTGCGGTTTTCTCCTGGAGTACTTCTTGCAGAATATCATTAGATAGATGAAGTTGAATAAGCGATAAAGCCTTACGGTCTTTCCGCTTCTCATCGGCGGTCCATGCCGCCGCATCCTTGTCGCCGAATTTCTCCAGCGCCTCGTCAAGATCATTGGACTGTGCGAGGATCGCACGCATCTTGACCTGCCACAGCGAAAATCTCGTCTTGTAGTCCAGCGCCGGTAGATCGAACTTCATCGATGCCATCCAAAACCCTAATCTGAAAACAGATCTGAAACAGGGCTCTGATACCACTTGTTAAAACGATAGCAAAGAAACGACGAAGAGCGGAACGATCAAACCAAAGGGGACACGAGATTTTAACGTGGAAAACCTCTCCAAACAAAGGAGAGGAAAAAACCACGGGCGCCAGCCAGCAATACTTCACTATATCGGGTGAGGTTACAAACGCCGTGGGTTTACAATGTGTGGCTTACCCCAACCGGCGGCTTACAAGAGGAATATATGGTGGCATAAAACTCTAAGTCAGCTGCAGTCTGACTTCGCTCCGGCCCAAGCCTCCGGCGACGGGCCTCCGCTTCGCTCCGAAGTTAGCCTCTCACTTTATATCTTCATATGAATTTGGAACACATCAAAAATAACAACAACAGGTAGCCCATGGCCGCTACACGGCTGCACCTTCTTTTCACCGTCTTCTGAATAACAAAAATTCTGAATTACAAATAATGATTATGCAGCAAATTCCCATCCGTCATAGCAAATTTGTGAGAAAAACGCATGGATACATCATGGGAGGACAACTTTTGCAGCTTCTCTAAAAAACATTCGAACATTGAAGTGATATTTGCTGCAGACGTCTAGAATCTTCACAACATTTTGCTCGTGGGTTTCACAACAAAAACACAAGAATTTGCAACATGTGAGAAATACACATCCAACTTCGAAAATTTGGGAAAAACTAATCTCGATATGGATCATCAACCTCGCCATCTGGGCTCCGGGGAGCCCTTACTCATCCGTAGCCCCTGGTGTCATTCGAGGAGCTCAACGACATGGAGGTTATGCTCCACGCCAACATCCGTCTTGGGAGGGCTTCCTACACTTTGATGCAGAGGAGGAGACACACACTCGTCGGAGAAGAATCATGGAGAGGAGCATCGGGGAAGAAGTAGGGAGAGGAGCATCGGACGAGGCGGAGCACTAGAGGCGCTGACAAGCCCGGTCGGCTGCGGGCGCAAGAAGAAAAAGCAGAGAGAGGGGCGCGCTTTGTAGAAAAACAAACCCCACGAGGAGCAACGACAACATTGACGAGTAATGGTTTGGTTGCGGCAAGACTTTGGTAGTCGGCTTTGTTCCGGCGTGTTCGACGGTTCTTTGTGTTGGTCTTCCTCTGATGCGAAGTCGGAACTGCTGTCGCGTTCAAGCGGCGACGATGACCTGTCTTGAAGATCTTCTTTGGCTTGAGTTTTGCATATCTCCTCTTCCGATCTCGTCATCGGAATCGGAGTTGCTAGCCTTCTACTTGAAGGGTCGACCGTTTGGCATAGGCCAAATGGGCTTCATGAGGTCGCTGTGGTGAGGCTTCGTAGGTGGTCGTTCTTTGGTGATGTCGGAGCCGCTGGCTCGACGGTAAGTGATGACGATGCCACTGGTGGGCAATCTCGACGACGGTTCTCGTTTCGGCGGTATTTGTGTAGTTTGTGTTGGTAGTCAGGTTCGCTGTGTGTGCCCTCGAGACGGTCGTGTTTCATGACCGTCGGCGAGGGTGTCTGTATCGGTTTTAGTCCGGTTTTCCGTTAATTAAAAGGTCAATTCTCTTCTTCTTTGTTAAATAAAATGAGTCAATATTGCTTGTTTTGTTCAAAATAAATAAAACCGATAACATTTTAAGGCGAATGCCATTTCGACACAAGGATAGTAGATGACAAAGTCAGCTTCGAGAAGATTGCTCTTGCCATCTCCGATTCAGTGCACATTTGGACATGAAGTGAATAGTAGTGAAAGCAACACAAGGAAGTATCGGACATCCACGAACCATGATTTCCCTGGGAGGCATGCAATGATGCAAAGGTTCGTCAACGATGTTGATGGGATCTTATACGAGGAGGGAAAACCATAAACGATTTGTAACCGTGGATAAATACCATAACAGTGGAGTATAAAGTTTGAACAGGCGTGAGGGAGGGGGATCAAAGATACTGGTACATGAACGAAAGCTTGACAGCGATAGCCCATGGTTCCTCCATTGGAAATGTAAGTTACACGGGCGATTTAATCTCGTAAGGAACATGTCATCGTCAAGCTCGATGCTCTACTTGGCAAGATGAGTAAATCGTTAGTCAGAGATAGCACGCAAAGAGAAGAGGAACAAACATGTGAGTGCTCCAAAGAGGGAGGTGCCTAGTGCCGTAGCTAGGGGTCGGTCCTATGGGGAAGAGGTCGGCAAGTTGGACTCTAGGAGAGTGACTGAGTGAGAGCAAATTATAGCTGTGCACCGTGAATGAGGCAGGCTCGCTCGCCATCAATCAAACGGCACAGCCGGCCCCTTCTTCCCCCGCCTCTATCCGTCCGCCCCCTTTGCTCTGCTTTTGCTATCAGAGATCTCTCTCTTTACCACCACTCCACTGTTTACCGCGGCCAATCTTCCCTCCCCGATCAAACCACGCGAGCCGCGGGCGAGCGAAACCCACCGCCGGACCAAACCCTAGCCGGCCATGTCGGCGCCTCCGCCACCGCCGCCGCCGCCGCTGCCGGAGGAAGCCGTGCTGCCCGTGGCCGTCGTCGGCAACGACAAGGTGCTCGCCGCGGCGCAGCACATCGTCAAGTCCCTCGCCACCTCCAAGAACGCCGCCGACGACATGATCCGTATCCTCTCGGGCTTCGACCACCGCCTCTCCACCATCACCTCCGACCTCTTCCCCTCGCCCTCCCCCTCCCACTCCCAATCCCCCTCCGACGCCGACGACCTGGCCGCCTTCGACGCCGCCGAGCAGCTCATCCACCTCTGGGACACCACCCCGGAGGCGCTCGTCTTCGAGGCCCCCGACGACGACGCCGCGCACTACCTCGCCGCCGTCGACGTCGCCGTCGACCACCTCGCCGCCGGCGCCGCCTCCACCGCCTCAGGCCGCGCCGGCGTCGCCGTGCAGCTCGCCATGGCGCGCCTCGAGGACGAGCTGCGCCACCTCATGCTCCGCCACGCCGTCCCGCTCGACGCCAGCGGCCTCTACTGCTCGCTCCGCCGCCTCTCGCTCGAGTCCATGGACGACCTCGACACCTCCTCCGAGTTCGACCCCGCCACCCCGCACAGCCAGGAAGGGGGCCCCGACACCGCCCGCAGCGCCAGCATCTCCGCCGCAAACAACCCCTTCGACGACCAGCTCTTCGACCTGGTCCGTCCCGACGCCGTCGACGAGCTGCGCGCCATCGCCGAGCGGATGAGCCGCGCCGGGTACGCCAGCGAGCTCTTGCAGGTCTACTGCGGCATCCGCCGGGACCTGCTCGACGAGTGCCTCTCGGTCCTGGGCGTCGAGCGGCTCAGCATCGACGAGGTTCAGCGCGTCGAGTGGAAGCAGCTGAATGACAAGATGAAGAAATGGGTGCACGGGGTCAAGACCGTCGTCCGCTCCCTGCTCACGGGCGAGCGCCGGCTCTGCGATCAGGTGCTCGCTGTGTCCGATGAGCTGCGGGATGAGTGCTTTGTTGAGTCTACCAAGGTTTGCATAATGCAGATTCTTAACTTTGGGGATGCTGTGGCTGTGTGCCATCGATCGCCCGAGAAGGTTTCCCGGATTCTTGACATGTACGAGGCGCTTGCTGAGGTGATTCCTGAGCTGAAAGAACTCTTCTTTGGGACTCCTGGGGATGATGTGATCTATGATTTGGAAGGGGTCCTTGGGAGGCTTGGGGATGCAGTAAAGGGCAACCTTCTTGAGTTTGGGAAGGTTCTTCAGCAGGAGTCATCACGACGGCCTATGATGGCCGGTGAGATCCACCCAATCACACGCTATGTGATGAACTATCTTAGGTTGTTGGTCGTTTACAGTGATACGCTCGACAAACTATTGGATGACGATGCTGCCGGAGATGCGGATCATAATGCTTCAAATGGAGGTGCCGATGAGGATGAGGAGTATCTGCAGAGCTTGACCCCGCTTGGACGTCGTTTGGTGAAGCTCATGTCTTATTTGGAGGCTAATTTGGAGGAAAAATCGAAACTTTATGAGGACGGCGCGCTGCAGTGCATATTTACCATGAATAATACACTATATATTGTCCAAAAGGTGAAGGATTCCGAGCTTGGGAGGATTTTAGGCGATCATTGGGCGAGGAGGCGCCGCGGAAAGATTCGACAAAATTCAAAGAGCTACCTTAGGATATCCTGGACCAAGGTCTTGTCCTATCTCAAGGATGATGGACATTCGAGCAGCGGGGGTGGAAGTACCCTTGGGAATTCGAGCTCGAGGATCAAAGAGAAATTTAAGAACTTCAACTTTTCCTTTGATGAGATTTACCGGACTCAAACACTATGGAAGGTACCGGATCCTCAACTCCGTGAAGAACTCAAGATATCTATATCTGAAAATGTGATTCCAGCATATCGAGCTTTTGTGGGGAGATATGGTAGTCTAGTGGATAATGGAAGGAGTTCAGGTAAATACATGAAGTACACCGCGGAGGACTTGGAGAATCAACTGTCTGATCTATTCGAAGGGTCACTAGGTTCTGCCAACCATTCCAGGAGGAGATTGTAGTTCCCTTTGACGGAATTTGGTTACAGGTATGTGTAGTTACAAGGGTCAGCATATTGCTGAACTGCTGGAGTCATCGCATCACATGTATTGTATTGGTGCTTGTTCCCTGTTATGGTGCTGTAATACCACAGAAGGATCCTTTGGTTTCAGTCAGATTATGTGTACGGTGTACCAAGAAATAATATACATGTATTGTTTTTACAGTGAATTCATATCTTGCACACTTCAGTATCCCAAGATTTAGGATTTCACACTGTAGAAGCCCACTTCTTGGAATACATTAAACATGTTTCTACGTGTTAACTGTTGGAGTAACATAATTCAGAAGGTGTGGAAAGAGGTCGTGTTTAAGCCCCAAACCAAAAGAAACAGAGTTTGTCACTTGCAAGCTTAGAGAAAATGAAGTGACACAAACATGTCTATTGAAATCCTTGAAGCTAGAGATGACAAAAGTGACCATGGTATAGAATCCGATTCATTGTAGTGCTCAAGAAAATAAGTACTCCTGATATTACACTCACATGTATAACCTTAGAATGGTTATGGCTTCTCTAGTATGAACTAAACACATTTTATCTTCAGAGTCTGAAATAAAGATTGTTTAATCAGACATTGAGGTAAGGTGTTGCTACAAGGTACTAATGATACCAGAATTCAGGCAATACTAATTTAAAAGTGCGATTCAACATCTGTGTTTGTTACTGACAAAGTTATATAACATACTGTCCAGCATTGCTGTTTTCAAGGTCTTACCGGTGAGTTGTTTGGCTAAATTTCTTGTTGAAATGAATAGTTATTCATTGCTACTGTTAGGACTTCTCTTGGTGTTTGCAATGTTTGACAACTAAACTCTACCGTTATCGTCGGGCTCATTATTTATTGGCACTATTATATTGCTCATATACTTAATAAACTGAATTTAAGAATGATGTTTATTTATCATTCTTTGGGCCAGAACCTTTGCATATCTATCATGGCAAGATATATCTATGTTAACTGATTTTACTCCTCCGTTCGATACTATTCATCATCGTTGTTATACTTCAGAAGGCAGATGCGATCGGCAGTTTACAAATTAGGTCGTTGTGGTGGAATTCTTTGGATTGTATGGGACATAGGGATGACAAAAGGCACATTGATGTCTCTCATAAATGAATTTCAAGAATGCAGGATAGAATTTAAGATATGTGATAGCTACTATCCATATGGGAGCACACTGGGTCATTGAATTTCAGTGCTTTTTGTTTGTTAAAAAATTATGAAAGACTACAGTTAGTACTCACTCATTTCAAAATATAAGGCATGCGATTTAGAATTCACGAGTTTTTACTCTCTCAGCTCTTTTCAATCATTTATGGTTAAACACACAAACCCCCTCCGGTCCTGGAAAAGCTGCTGTCTTGGACAAGAACAGAGTCAAACTTGTAAAATTTGACTACTAATCTCCTTATGAGTATTTAGATTGGATACTTCAAATTAGAAATGTGAGATTATGAATTAATGGTCAGAGTTGTACTTTGAAGACAGTTGATCTCCAAAACGGTAGCTTTCAGAGGACTGGGTGGAATACTAACTATTCTCTCTCCTATTCACAAGGCAAGAAAAACAGGACTACGATGATCGTTTCCCTTTATTGTTGATGGCTCCATTAATCCCTGTGCAAGACGAAAATATGCCTTAAAAGGTAAAAAGGAGACAGTAGTTACTTATACGTATGAGGTGAATTCTAGAATTCTGGTAGATTCTGCAGAAAACCAGAAGTAATTAAGTCTTTGCTTTGAAAACATGGTTTTTTACATTCTGGTAGATCCCTGTTACATTCTAAGTTCATACAATTGTGTTCTATAATGCGAGGATTGGTGTGAAAGCAAGTAGACAACTTTTTGTGTAAGAAATAGTTTGATTATACTTGCTGTTTCTTAAATTAAGTCCAACAGATCAAGGTTTTTTTTTTGGTGCCTCCCTTGTTTGATAACGCTTCTTGAACTACCTGAGCATGGCGTGGTTAGGTATTCAGCTTGGTTCACCTGATGTTGTAGTGGTATCCTTGTTTATTCATCTCATTAAAATTGATAATTTTTTGTGGCCCTGTATGACCATTTGAGGCCATGTTGGCATATTAGCTTTGCGGAGTTGCACAGAAATGAATATGAAGTAATTTACAACCAAGTACATCTCAAGACTTGAGGCCACATTGTGTTCATTAGGAAGCATTCTGAAGGGTAGCACATTATAAGTAGCAACTAGTTGCAAGAATAGAACATATTTCCCAGCTGGTGAGCTATTCTACTAAAACTGTTTTGTTAGTATGCACTACTGGTTTTGTCCTCTTGCATTAATTTTCATCATAGTGCTGCTTGTTCCCTGCAAAATTAAGAGTAATTTTT
Organism: Poa pratensis; assembly: GCA_947311845.1. NCBI lineage: Eukaryota > Viridiplantae > Streptophyta > Magnoliopsida > Poales > Poaceae > Poa > Poa pratensis. The sequence continues at coordinate 48,710,368 of CAMZMU010000047.1, read as the reverse complement.
TATGTCTGCATTCATGTACGTTTTTCTTCTATGCACTGTTTCCATATCAGTTAGTCAGTTTCTTTTCTTTATTGTTGTAATGTACTACTGTAACTTAAAAAATTCTGCACAGTTACTTCAAGATCTGAAACATGAGAGGCACTGCATATGAGCTAGGAGGATTTAAATTGAATCACCCCACAAGAATTCCCAGTGTTCTAAAAAATAGCATATGCATTGGTGTCCTCTTACCGCCATGATTCCGCTAGTCATTACGTTTTAGGTTGGGATCCTGAGGTCACCTAGGAAGCAATGTACTTATGTAGGTGCAGGGTGACAAAGGAAAACTGAAAGGAAACCCTAACAATACAAATATGAACCCAAATTCGCATCCATGAGAAACTGAACTCCCTCAAGCGAGCTAGGGTCACTGCCAATAACATAACTGTAGTTGCTCACATGGAGAATTGGAAGCAGAAGAATATGCATTCTAGAATCCGGATATTCGTTCTGTTGGAAATTAAGGTCTGTCTCAACTTCATTTTGTTGAAATTTGGTATTTTAATATATTTCACAGCTATATTTCATACTCTGGGGTAACAGAAGACTGATTGGATGATATATTTGCGAAGTGGTGCAAATAGATGGTGTTTATTGTAGGTTGCAACAGACATGAGAGTATAATTAAGTAGGGAGGCAATATAAAATTTAGTTTTTTTATGCCGAAAAAGGTGTGATTTGCGCTCTGCTGGACGCCTGGACTGGCGTCTAGGATCTAGGCAGCGCTCAGGCACCCTCCATCCGTCTAGTGCTTAGAGCATTCTAAAACTCTGAGGGCCATTCATGTTTCATCGGACAGCTCAAAGCTACCTTGTCCAGATATCTTATTTCTCCTCGTTGGAGATATGCTTATCTTGTTTCTGTTTTCTTACTTCTGACACTCTATGTCCCATGCAAAGGAAAAAAAAAGGTAAGTAAAACTGGTGAATACCATTTTGGAGGCTTAACTAGTGAAATATCGTGCAATGGCATTTTTGTACCTACATGTCACTCTGTTTAAATCTATCGTTAGTCTTTGTACCAATCCATGGAGGGCCTTCAAGCAATCAAACAGATAGATTTGACTCTGTTTTCGTCCTTGTGTTGTTGTACTCAGGATGCATCATCTCTGGAAGAGAGTGGATGGAGATGTTGTGTTTTTCTTCAGATGCCACATCCTACATGGTTGTCAATAATGCATTTGTTTCCGTTTTCTCTACATGTGATGATCAACAGCGCAGATCTAGATGGCAAACACTTTGTTGTTCTTATATCTAGTAGGTGTATTTTTATGACCTGATCTTGGAGGTTTGTCCTTAATTTCTTCATGTTATGTCTGTGGACACTCATCCTTTTGGGTTTGGTAGTCGTATATCTAGCTGGAGATTCTTAAGGTTGTAGAGTAGCAGTTGTACCCTGGTGGTCACACTGTAATCATGTTTCTGAGAACCAGTGGTGACTGGCCCGGTGGCGTGAAAAGGGCTGTAATCACCTAATGAACCGGAACCGGTCCCCTCCAGTTTTTGAGGAACCGTCCATCTTGTAAACTGCAATTTTATATGACGCACTGGATCGTTGCTTTTGTCATTTTTAGAACCGCAAGGTGTTGTATTTTGAATGACCAAATCCACTATGTTTTCACTTGTCACTGCGGTTGAGGAAGTGGTTTTGAGCTAACTGCTATCAACCACTCCTTGGATCTTGTCTAGTGCTCTCTTGGTGCCACTCACCATGAACCGTCGGACGGAGTACTCCTTGGCATGGTGGAACGCTAACCTTGGTATTGGAGTGGAGCATGGAATGTCGGTACAAGTTGTGACACACAGCTTAGCTGGATTCAACCTACTCATCACTTGTGGTATCCCAAGACTAAGGCCTTACACAAGACCAATAATGTCTCAACATCTTAACTGTGCAAATAACAACGAAAGATGAAAGCGTTCCAAAGGTTATGCAACCGTCACCAAGAAAGAAGAGGCATCACTCTCATCGCAAAGCTCAGGTAATTCTCAAATTATTTAACCGCACACTGTCATCCATTAGTTCTCCTGGTGGACAAGAGGACAAGTGTCTGTCCACCCAAGGAGATAGAGGGAGGAACTACACAGGCAACAACTGCAACCTGAGAAAAAAGAAAGGGAAGGGAGCCAGAGATAATTTACATATTACACGAGCGCGGGCGCCGCGATCTAAGCTGCGCTGCGTCATACGGTGCTGTTTGCGGGTAGGGAACAACTCCGTCGAAGAAGTCCCCAAAGTAGTGGCGCGGCTCGTGCACCAGCTTGGAGATTATGTCCCTCAGCGTGATTACCCCCTCGGTGTTCCCCTCGTCATCGACCACGTAGATCCGGTGGATCTTCTCCGAGTCCAGCTTCAGTATGATGTCTTTGATCTCGTCGTCTCTTTTGCATGTGATGACGTCGTGCAACAAAGGTGACGCCTCGTGTTGATCCTGAAGATGGTGCCGGACCGCGGCAAGGAAATCCTTCGCTGCGATTGTCCTGTAGATGCATTCAAAGATATATAAGGCCATAAGGAACATTTATGTAGCAACATGAGGTGCAATGGTCATCCTAGTATGCAAGTGCAAATTTCTATCGGATTTGCATAGGTAGGCGAAGATAAGAAAGCTTGAGTGCAAGTATGCATCAGTGTTACAAACCTGTATTGTTTGTATATCTTGGGGGCACTCAGAAGATATTGGACATCTCTGATGCTAATATTACCAATTACTCTTGTTCCACTTGTGTCCATAACAGGCACACCACCGACTCCTTTCTCCCTCATCAGTTGGAAGGCTTTTAGGACAGTCTGATCTTCGTTTACCTATAAAGAGGAGAGGGCAGTTGTAGGTATTATTTAAGCGGTCAATAACAATAAAGAAATAGGCAACATTGTCTTTTATTTGTTTAGTTGGAGGTAAAATATTTTAGGCTTGAGTTCTGCTCTGTTCAGTTGCAGATAAAACAATTTGTGGTTGTTCAATTGTATAACTGTTGCACACAGAATAGCAAAGTATAGAGGTTGCATATGTATTTTTATACTTGGGGTTTCCTTTTCTTAGTTGTCGATAAGAGGTTGACGTATGATCTATTTGCACACAAGTGAAAATACTCACGCTTCTTTTCCACAGGGCACAACCCACACAAGCAGGTTTGTTAAAGCACCCTGGTTGTAACAAGATTCTCCTCCTTATATGCTTACAGTGGAAAACATTTACATGAATGTTGGCAGAGTTCAGCTATTCGAAGGTACCTTAACGAGTTTGTATGACTTCATCAGAGGAAGACCCAGATCACAGAGTTTCTTCGTTCCCCAGCTTTCAAACCAGGGAAGTCCAGCACACTCTGCAAGCATGTGCACAACAGAAGATTGTGTAATGATATTCTCAATGTGATCTCCCCCCATATCTACCACTGGGAGGCTCTTCATCCTGTACTTGGATAGAAGAAGCAACATGGTGAGGAACGTGTCAGATGTTTGCAAAGCAAGAAATGGTGCCCATCGGAAGCTTCCTGAGATATCGCCAACCTACAACATCGCCAACTGTGTCACGGATGGGTAATAACTAGAAGAGAATATGTAAGCATTTGACTGTAGTGAGGAGTCACCTTTGTGTTCTTATAGAACTCAGAGGAAGTAAGGGTTTCGAAAAAGCTTCCACCCACCGATGCTGCTTCATCTGATTCTGAATATGTAGTGGTTTCTACCCTGCCAGATGACGTTCTTCTGAATGTGAAAGAGCCTAACCTAGCTGCTAGATTGGCTACAGGTGATCCAACTGCAGAACCAGCTGTCCCATTAGGTGAAGCATCCGTCTGCCAGAGAGCGAAAGAAGCAATTTCTTGTCAGAAAAGCGAGAAGTGTGAGAACGATCAGTTCAATAAGGCATAGGGAGTGGAGATTTGGTGCTCCCAAGCTCCAGTGATCTCGATTTTTTCAAAAGCAATATTTAAAAGTTTTATAAAAAATCTTAAAACAATCACGCATGTTCTCAATGATATATCCTACAAGCGTGCCAAATCTCAATGCAAAATACTTTATGGTTTTAGCTACACAAAATTAACAAATGTACAGATCTGAGTATAGTGAACAATATGTAGTTTCAAATTTCCAACTTTTGTCATTTTTGTGTAGTTCAAAACATATTGTATTTTGCATTGAGATTTTGCACGTTTGTAGAATATATCATTGAGAACATGCATGATTTTTAAAAGATTTTTTAAAACTTTTAAATGCATTTTTTGATTTAAAAAAGCGAGATCACTGGAGCTCGGGAGCCAAAATGACTTTCCGTCTTAAAAACACATTTTAGTATATAACGACAATCTATCAAATTATCTTGTTTGAACTACCTACCTCTCTTCTCATTTGGAATTTATTTGTTCTACTTCAACGACAACATTTATGTGCTGTGAAGACACATTTCAACAAAAGCCTATTAAGTAACTATTGAATCAATTGATGGACAGTCCAAATAATACTAGGCCTAGGATAAGGCTCTTCTATGTGGGTGTATTCAAAATCTTATCACATAAATGTAGCCATAAATCTCGAGATGCAGTTAGTGAGCATTGAAGAATATATCTGAGTATGCTATCAAATATCAATCATGGCTCGAAAGAAATAAAAAAGCTCTATTGATGGAGATGTGGGCATCTTGGTCATAAGTCAGATATAAGAATGTTCATGGAATATAATAAAAACAGCTGTAGTGCTGAACTACTGAAATCAGAACTTCCAAAGTTATCTCTGTACACAAATATATTTCCCCACTGCAAAGGATTGTTGATCTTATTACTTTAGATCCAGCATTGTGATTTTGTATGCATAAGTGAAATTTGTCTGACTAATAAGAGGAATGTTAATCAAAGCTGCAACATGTCAACATATTATGGTTATTATGGATTCATGTCCATCACATAGAAATTAGATATATCACAAAATTCAGTGGTAGAGAGGGAGAGAGTTTGCTAACCTGATGAAGCAACCACATGGCAATACCAGCAAACTCCACAATGCCAATGTATTTGTCTATCCAACTAGCATCCTCTGGTGCATCGACGTTTCTTACTGGTGCACTCAAAATTTTGTTTTTGGATAGCGTTTCAACAGTATCAGCAAGGCTGGCATCAGAGGGTATCTCGATTACTGCACAAGGATTCATCATGAAAGACATTATCAAGCATATGTGGCGGAAGATCAAAAATTCTGTAGATATATGTCTGTAGAGAAACATCAGCTATTAACAGACATTGAGATATTCTTTTTGAAAAGTGTGCTCCCATTATTAATAATATGCAACTGTCTGAATCTATATGATATAACCCCAAAGTCTAAATAGTATATAGCCACATAAAACCACCTGTAGCATAAAGAACTAATAAATTTAATGTTATATTTTGATTTTTATCTAATAAAAATAGTATGATTACCCAATTACATGACATTCTTAAAATTTGTTTGACTGAATTAGTTTGTATCAATGTACATAGATTAGGTATGTACAGTCACCTGCTTCGATTTTTATAGCTGTCTGCTTCGATTTGCATACACATGGAGAGAAAAACTAAACATGCTTGTCTGTGGCAACCAAGGCCACCTATTGTGGATATAAGCATAATGGATTCTTCAGATGCAGAGTTGTAGCTATAGCTGTACTGGCCTAAACAGTTGAATGTGTTGGGATTTCGGAATACCGTGACTCGTAAAAGTGGACAGTTATTCAAGATCCCTATAAACTTCCTCCAATAGGAATCATTCAGTCAAAGTATGAGTTTAGCCACATAGCTATAAGGGAAACACTTGAGAACATTTAGCATGAAATTCGCAAGTTCACTCCAGTTTTGGAGGTCTGATCTTGTCATCACCAACTCTTAAGTCTATGTATAAAGTGAGAGTGGCTCATGTTAGCACCATTGAATTAAAAAAACTTATTGTGGAGGAGTGAGTTCAACAAAGAAATAGACGTGGGTGCAAAAAGTTGATATCAGGCAAAGCCACGCCTCTTTGTACAATATATCGAGATATTTATTTTAGTCATGACACTGAGTGGAGACATTAATTTCTTAGTTTTGTAAGCTGATATCCACATCAATCACAAAATTATTAATGACATAAAGCAGAGTGACCCTTCGACCAGAGCAACCACAATTCGCCCCTAGCCTGAATAGTTGAATGTGTTGAGACTTCGGAAGACTTGGAAGCCTTCAAACTAACCTCCACTGCATTTTGACTGATAAACGCAAACAGTGGTACTGATGTCAGAGGAAAGAGTATCACGCCATATCAGAGCACCCACGTCGCAAAAATAAAATGACGAGAATGATCCGCACAAACAACGATACGGGCCGAATTGGCATCGAAAGAATCTGTTGGTTTCAGCTCTTGTCGCATCGATCTCGGCCAAGAAAATTTCAGGAACCTTGCTCACAAGCAGCCACATTCAGACCCAAATGCTATGCTACTGTTCTTGTATCAAGATCCAGGAAAGAACGAAGGAATCAAGCAGCCAGGATTTTACCTTGTGAGGGGTGGGCTCGCGGGAAGGATGCGACGGGGATGTCCTCGAAGCAGGAGTTGAGCTTCTCCGAGGGCGAGAGCTGAGGCTGCGCCACCTCCCAAAGGTCCTCCACGCGGTGCCCGATCGCCGCCTCCGGGCTCCTCGGGCTATCCGTCTCCATCTCCTCGCCTCTCCGCTGCCTCCAAACTCCTCCTCACCGCGGCGTCCTCTCCCAGTCTTGTCCTCTTTCTTGTCCAGTTCCTCTCCCTCCTCCCTCCTGGATTATCCCAACAACTCTCTACCTAGTTTCTGCGATCTTTACTCTCCTGGTTGCAGTTGCAGGTTGCTCCTACGCGCGTGTAAATTCTAGGGAAGAACTCTTGTCTAACTGCTGCGTCGATGGATGCGAATCAGCTGCTACTATTAAGACTGCACTCTGCAGTCAGTGCAGTGCAGTGTGTCTTTGTTCTTATCTGTGTCAACGCGAGATGGGGGACGAACAGAGTTCACATCCTACTGCGACGAGGGCCCATGGATGGATGTGGTCTCTCTGCGTCATAAAGTCACTGAAAGGTGGGGCCGAGAACAAGGCTGGGACCCACGTGTCATTGGCACCGGGAGTGATTCAGCCTGTGTGCATGGGTTTTGGTTTCCGCGAAGAGAAAAACCGCTGCGGCCATCGAGAAGCCGGGGTGACGTGGCGAGACCGGCCACTGATTTTCTTCTTTCTTTCGTTCTTCCTATCTACCCTTTGCGAGCTGACGTGTGACTGGCTTAAATATTCGAGCGTATCTCGAAGGTTCGATCGGATGCGCTACGTCGGGAACCGGGGAGCCAGCGGGGCGTAGGATAACTACCAGTGGTGGCGACACACATTCATAATCTTTTTTTTGCGGAGAAACAGCCAGTACATCAAAGCAGGAAGATTACAGAGATGAACTCCACGAAGATCAGAAAAACAAACCAGTCCATCATCTGCAACGCAAAGACGGCGACGAAGAGCAGCACGTTCCGATGGCGCGCCGCCGCCGCATCTTCACAAACCTTGGATCGAAGATGTCCCCAGGCGGACGGGAAGTCGTCGGCACTCGAACCCCGAAGAGCCTCCATCCTGTTCCCGCGACGGCCTCGCGATCCTGCTTCAGCACCAGCAGCTTCAAGATCTACACTTGCCGGAGTCGCCAACCTCGAACTCCGGCGCGGGGACGCCACCCACAGCAGCTGCGACGAGCTGCGAAGGCGACGAGGGCAGCAGATCCACTGCGGAGCTCCTCCGGAGCGCCGCCGTCGAAGAGGAAGAACGCTGCCCGCAAAACGCCACTCCGGCCACGCCGCCACCTCCCCGACGCCGCCGGCTGGCCACCCACGCACCCCTAATTCACATAGCCCAGATCCGGGGATTCCCCGACCTCCCGCCGCCGGAGCGGCCGCCGGAGGCGAGGGATCCCGCGGATCTCCGGCGAGGAACTGGCGCACGCGCGGTTCGCCCAAAGAGTCGCCTCTCTTCTACTGTAGCTGGGGAGAGGAAACCGTCCAAGGTCGGTGACACACATTCATAATCGATCGATTAAGCACGCTTATCTCTTCCCTTCATGGTCTTTCCCTGTTCAGATCGGTACCGTGTCGACAATTAGGCCATCTACAACCAAAAGGTGAACAGGTGATTATAAAAATCAACCAGCTTTTCTTAAACACGGATGTTATTTGTCAAAAATCTATACCTAATAATAAAATTATTAAGTCTTCTTCTCGTACGTCGTTGAAATTGCCCTTAAAGTTGAAAAAAATTACCCACCTTTGCCACGGGCAAGTGGAAAAAACGGTTCTACTCTTTTCTGCCCGTCTTATGTCCTCCCGATCTCCCATCGTTCAAAATAAATCTGGTTACTTCCCCAATCTGCCACCACGGCACCACACCTCGATCTCCGGCCAGCGGCGCCATCTACCTCCTCCGGCGGGAGGAACAGAACCACCCAACGTCGATCCCGTCACCGAGTTATGGGCCCTCCCGCGGCCGAGCCTCCATCACCGACGCTTCCCGGTTTGGCGCCGCCCCGAGCACCTACTCTCTGCCTGTGCCCTGGAGCCGTCCGCTGCCGCTCCGGCCGCCCTGAGAACTCCATACCTGGCATATACATCTCTGCACCAGAAGTTTTCTTGCACTTCCTCGGTGAAGGTAAAAAAGCTTCTGACACAATGGCTTCTAATGTATCCTGATGCTTTCTGGCCACTCTAATCCGCCGTATCTCGTCAGTGCTGCTGGAGATCTTCTCAGGAAAGTCGTCAACGGACGGCACCTTCGGGGATGGCCAGACGCCGCGGGGCGTCGTCGGCGCCGCGTTCCCAGACAGACCAAGGCGATCCTTGACACGACAGTGCTGCTGAGCGGTGTTCCAGTGTTGAATTACCTGCTTTCTGCCATCATGGTCGGGCTTACCTGCATCAGAGCAGCGCCGTAGGAGTCTAGGAGAGGATGAGCATGAGCAACGTGGCCGCCTAGCTGCGCCATCAAAGATGCCTGTGGCCATGAATTAATCTTAGCTTTTTTGGCTTCTGGCATGTAGATGTGTAAGCAACAGGTATGTTCAGAGTTCAGCCTTCCCCAGTTCTTTTCTTCAGAGAAAACGACTTCAGACTTGTATCGTAATTGCTATGAACTCGTCGCTGCAAATGGATAATCTGTTGAAATTGCTTTTCTTCACTTTCTATTGTGAAAGATTGGTAGCGTTGCATGCGTCGGTAATTCCAGACAGCTATCTGGCATTGCTCACGGTTGATTTTATCTCATCACATAGACATATATATTATGCTCTTACTTGCACACGGCAAAAAATTAATTTGTCACACAACACTGTAACAATAATATATCACTTCACAAAGCTCGATACGGGTGTCATGTTAGTAGACAAAAATAATTTCTTCTGCTCTAGCGTAGAGCGTGACATGGGCGGCATGTTAAACCATTGTCTCTAGACAAAATATGTTTTTAAATTTGAAATACTTAATTTAGTGCCAATCATAACCAGTTCATCTCAATAGTAGTTTCATTTATACTATGCAACCTCTCATGCAGGCAAGCGTTTTCGATTGCAATCTCAAGTATCAAGGAACATAGAGAAAAAAAGACAGAGAACGGTATGCACAGGTGACCGTTGAAGAAAAGAAGGACAAACTAAACAAATCGCCGTGAAGCTTATAAGCAAAACAAACCAATTAGAAAGACGAAGAAATATGCCGATTTTGAGCCGGAACAAAGGACAAGACAAAGCGCACAAAAAAAGTAGAAATATGCAAATATGTAGCTAGCCAGAACAAAAGAATGCTAGATTACACCAAATTCTAGCTAACCGCGAATATAGCCACAACACACCATGCAAAGTGTCAATTCTGACGGTGAACCCTTCATATGTCGAACCACAATAAGAAGTCAGTATATCTACCTTCAGTGTGTACAAAGAAGTCATATGATATAAATTTCTATCAAGTTATCACACTGAGATAGAATGTATCAACACATACTTTGACCTTTCGAGCTATTTTTGTGTTAGAAAAATAAAACTATTCTACGCGGGTTAATTAATATTGGTGTAAAATTTGGGAGGTGGCAACATTTATATCAAAACTTTTTTTAACTCCCGTTGCAACGCACGGGCACTTTTGCTAGTAAAATAAAAAAGGAATAAAGAATTGAATCATAGAGTTCTTATTTTCAACATAAAGGGAGAGGAGAACAAATCAATGTCGACTAACTTTTTTTTTTGCTATACAATGTCGACTAACTTACTGGAAAGAAGTGAAACTCGATTGCTTGAACACAGTGGGATAGATCTATTGTTAGAGATAGATAGAGGTAGAGACCTAGACTTCCATTCCAAGTTGTAGCGAGGACAGCTCAGTTAGATTTTGTGGATGTTGGAGTGAGTTTTTTTTGAAACAATAGAACTATAGCACTGTTTTCTTAGATGTCCGAGAGAGTTTTACCAGGTCAAGGTCAACATGCAGACGCGCCGTCAGTAGTTCTGCCAGATCTAGCATGGGATCAAGTTTGTCAAAGCTCGACAAGCCGCTAGATTAGCGGCGCATAAACCATGTCCGTCAACCAAGTTTGTTCAGTGATCGTAACGTAATTGGTTAGCGGGGACAACCGGGCCAGGACTCAAAAGAACTTGGCAAAGTGTTTGTTCCTGAACGAGGGAACTGAGCAGCCGTTGAGTTAGCAGTTGAAGGACTTGTGAGGACATGATACCTCGTGGTAGAGAAGGTAAGGCTTATCTCGGACCCAATTCCCATAGAACATATTGCTTACTACTAGTCATTCATGCTCATTCCCCTAATAGCGGCATAGACAATGTAGGCTAGTGAGTTTGGATTGAGATGGGCACCAAGCTGAGTCGACACCGAGGTGAGCCTTAGAAATATGGATGGAGCTAGCCTGAATTATTTTTCAAATTTAATGAAACTAGCAAACGTGCCCGTGCGTTGCAACGGAGAGAAATAATATGTTACTTGTGATGTTGAGACCTTCAGTGATGAATTTCCATCAAATTCGACACGTGACAAAGCATGGAGAATAGATGAAGGGCTTAGAAACCGATAAAGAAATTCTATTGCATGCATTGCATAAGCTATAGCTTGACTGCAGTTTGCAAATGTTACTCTGAATTCCATACCGTACATGATCCATAGAAAATAAAGAAGTAGAATCTGGAGAAGTTTCAGTATTCCCATGCTCGGAGTCTTAGCCATTGGGCCTTCTTAAATTACTTACCGAGGGTCCACCCCTAAATATGCAAATCGTTATTCAACTGAAACTTTCATATGCGTGTTTGGGAGGGAGGGGGGCCTTGGCCCCCCGCTGTCAATAATAGACGGATATCCCCGCCATCGCCTTCCACTTCTCCGCCATCGCTAAGTCACCCCTCCGCCTCGCTCTCCTCTCCAAGTATGTACAGCCGCAATAGGATACCCCCAACGCGCCTAGTGCTACAACCAACGCCACGAAAGTAATACTAAGCCTCCATTGAATGCCAAATAACTTAACTAATTAAACTCGATACAATAATTATAGTAATGTAATGAGAATGAGAAAGAAAACTTACTTAGTGCTCAGCAGCGTAGTCCGTCGCTGATGTGCTGAAGTACGCGACAGGCACACTCGTCGCTGAGACCAAGAAGGCGAGGGCACCTGCCGCTACGTACCAGCTGCAGGTACATGGAGGCAGGTGAGGGAACCCATGTATGTTGTGCTCCAAGAGGTCCTCACAGTCAAGGAGCACAACGCTGTGGTGAGGAGTAGCGACACCAGTACCTTGGGACACACATTTTCAATCAGATTATACATGACAAATGGGTGGTTAACAGTATACAGTTTCAAAAACTTAAAATTTTCTCGAGTTGTCTTTTTTGGGCAGCCCAAAATACAATGAATTTTGAGATAAATTTTGCACGCTTGTAAATCTCTACACTATCTTCATTTGGGATATTTTCCTCGATTTTTGGAAACTCAAAAGTGCTGATTTCGATTTTTTCAAAAAACGAGCTCCCTATAGCTCGAGAGTCATTTGCAGTTTCTGTGTCTCCTATCATTACCCATAAAGGCTTGCTTGGATTGGAGTTTGAGATTACGGAGCAAAATTTTCTACCCCGCACGCGCAGTATTTCGAGCGGGACATTCACTGCTCCGTATTTTTAGCCCGTCGTTTTGGCTAATTAACGTTGTTCCAAGCGGGTCCTAATATGTGGAAGTAGCGACATAATTTCATAGTCATTTGATCTGAATGCTACATGAAAAACAGAAGCCAAGAGAAAGCCGAGCATTGTCTATACAAATGGATCATACAGGCCTTTGATTTTGGTATGTGTACATAAATACTCTAAAGTATAGATTGAAAAAGATGATTGAGGGTAAGGCCCCCACTCCACCAAATATATAGCTAAAGTAAATGAATTTAGCACATCAAGAATAGGAATCTTTAGGAACTACATACATCTAGAAATAATAATTTAATAATAAAATTACATGAGGAATAAATTGTACAAAACTTGCTAGTTAGTTTTATACCATGTACTTGTTTGATCGATCGATGTCATAAATATTTTTCATAATTACCGACTGTTGGGTGAATGAACACTGGCTCAAAACTTTGATTACTTGCAGAGTAGCCCCACCGTAAAAACCTACAGCCATACCAAAGGATAACGAGCCCTCTTGTCTTCCAGAGACACTCTAATTGATCTTCCAGAAATAGCTAGTCTGATTTTTTCAAATACATTTGGTATGTTTATCATTGAAATTCCCTTGCCCTATTTATAGCTCCAGTCATGCACATCTACCAACTTTTTTTCCACTGCCTCAAGAAATTAATTACGATAATTTAATTCCACTTTGTATTATTAATTCATTTACTTATTAAATCTCAAGAAAAGTCAAAGTGTGTAAGAGACCATTCCAACCGAATTAAGTATAAAAGCCACATACCTTTTGAGCCGACCATGTTTTAGATCAGGAATTTGCAGTAGTGGAGAGTAGATTGTGTTTGAACGTGCACATTATTTAACTGGAAAACAACTCCTAATTTAAGAGAAACTATAACTGTCGCCATACTTATGATTATTTGATTCGTATGATGATTCTGACTTGTTTTCTCGTCCATCCCTCCTCTCCTTGCTCTACAACAATTTCATAAGAGATGGTTAAATTAAAGGACAACCACAACTCCTGCAAAGCAAACCGTATCTGCTCAAACTAATTCCATAAATAATGTCGTTGCGAGAAAGTGAAAAAACAGAACGACGCTAGAAGGGATAGACGCGCTTTGCCACGCGCGGACAAGTGAGTAGTTTTGTGCTGACATGTTTGTTCTTCGTGTGGTTCAGTAGTAGCATGCATTGAATTTTTAGTTTAACCACGGACGTAGGGTAAAAGTCTGAGTAATCATTAGAACAGTCAATAATTCATACTTCACAGTTCAAAATAAAAAGATTCATACTTCATAATAGTTACAATACCGAAACGTCACCAACCTTGGCACTTTGGAGAAGTGAATATATCTTATCAAAGGTAATCGTCAAAAATACTAATTGATAGAAACAACAGCTGCAAAACTGGACCATTACATCTTTATTCGCAACATGTGCGTTCACATTGCTAAGAAATAGCAACAAAAATTAGTTTGACCCATTTGACAGTAATTAGTATACATAATTCTCCCATTCATGCTTCATATGAAACAAGAGCTTCCTTAAGATGAAGAAAGAACATATCACAGGGTATGTATACCCATATTCTATCAGATATGCGAACATGTAATCTATGCCCTACGGGCTACGGCAGAGAGCGTTACAATTAAAAAAAACATCTTCTGGAATGACACTGTTAGGAATTTATCCCTTCTAAAAAAAGGCTAATGGATCTCTCAAGTAGGTAGACAATAGATGGACCGTGTAATAAAATCCTAGTAAACCAGCATATTAAATGATTAAATCAGCAGAATCTAGTAATCGATAGAAGGGTTTATCTGACACCTAAGTACAAATTGCAAGGCGGGAAGAAATATGTCCTTTCAAGCATAAACAGCATAACCAGAGAGTACAAAATAATTTCCCTGATCATACAATGCATCACCCCATAGTGAGGACTGCTGTATACCCCGTGGACAAAATTTTCGCTACACACGGCGACCTTGGACGCTCTCCCCGCTACAGTAGAGGCGACTTTTTTCTCCCCCCCCCGCAGATCCACCTCACCGCTGGAGATTCGCCGGTTTCCCCTCCCTCCGTCGGCCGCTCCGGCGGCGGGAGGGTGGGGAAACCTCGTTTCCCTGCTGTATATAGCGTAGGAGCTGTTAGGGATCCAGCCGGCGGCGTCATGGAGGTGGTGGCGCGTCCAGTGTTGTCTTTGCAGGTGGCGTTCGTCCTCTTCGACGGCGGATCTCTGTGGAGGTCTGCGGTGGAGCGCCCCCGTCCCCGTGCTCGCGCTCCTCTCGGACCGCCGTGTACGGGTCTTCCCCCTCTGGATCTTGAAGCGGCGGATCCAGCTGACGAAGTTGAAGCCGCTGGAGGTGAAGCAAGCCGATGCTGCCGATGGAGGAGGATGGAGGCTCTCCAGAGTTCGAGGCCCGAAGACTTCCCGTCCGCAGGGGGACATCTTCCGATCCAAGGTTTGAGGGAAGATGCAGCGGCGGCGCGCCATCGGCACGTCCTGCTCCTCGCCGGCGACATCGAGATGCAGAAGAACCTGAGTGTAATTTTCTTCCTTGTGCTGTTCTTGTCTGCCTACTTGCTGTAATCTCCAGCGATTTCTCGCAAAAAAAAAATTTCAATGAAGCACGGGGACACTGTATCTCCGGTGACATGGATGACCCATATGCAAATTAGGTAGAACCAATCTCCTCCTTCTTCCTGCAAGCGGACTGAGCCATGCAATGCAGAAAATTCTTTAATATCATGAGTCGAACCAACAAGTTGGTGCGCTTTTCTTGTCAGTTGGCTTGAATCGATGCCCTACTATGTGTTGAACTGATTCAATAGCCAGTTCAAACCATTTTTTCACACATAGTGGATGGTCATCTCCAAGAGAAGTGCTCACACCAATTATAGCATGCAATTCGAATTCGTCAAAATAATTTCAAAACAAGTAAAATAAAATCCATAAAACATGAAAAAAAATAGTTCATACAATTACTACGTAAACATAGTTCTAAATAGGAAATATACATAGTTAAAAACATAGCACTACATAATTTAAATGATAAATTTCTAAAACCACATAAACATAGCCATATATAATAATCTAAGGATTCTAATTTGACGGAACATAGTTATACAGTAAAAATAGCCATACTACATAGCAATACATTAAACATACTAGTCCCGTAATTGATGCTCTTCATTTATATTCATGTGCATAGTTTTTTATTAAAGTTTTGGGGCCGCTGCTGGGCAGCCACCCTCATCGGGGCGGGCAAGTGTCCGGACGCCCCAAAGCGTCAGCCCGTTTCATTTTCAGTGTTGGCGCACACACTTTCGAGGTTGCTGGTGCAGATTCTCTTACGACGAGGCCCTGGCTCCTTTGCTGAAATCTCTACTATATAATATAGCCACAGGTGATGGTTGGTACGTTTTTCAAACTTCCAATTTTACCCTTGATGTTGGTTTAAATTACCCACCACGCCATCATTAAGTGAAAAAAAAACGGTTCGACACACAGACGCCACCGCAAATCCTCTCCTTCCCGGACCCAGCGCCGCCGCCCACCGGCCCACCCCATCATCTCCAGTCACCGACCCCTCCCTCCTCCGCCGACTGCGGTGCCATGGACGGCTCGCCCAGCCTGCCGCTCCCAGGCCTACTCCCGCCCATCCGCCCCTGCTCCCGCCGCTGTACTTCCTCCGATGCCCCCGCGCCGTCACGGCAGCCCGCCCAGCCTGCCGCTCCCAGGCCTACTCCCACCCATCCGCCCCTGCTCCCGCCGCTGTACTTCCTCCGATGCCCCCGCGCCGTCACGGCAGCCGCAGCCGCCCGGCGCCGTCCCCGTGCCAGATCACATCCAGTACTCGTCGTCCATCCCCAAGTACTCCTCGCGGATCTCCCGGCCCTGCTACGTCGCCGCCAAGCCCCTGACGTCGCCACCTGCCGTGTGGTACGCTATGTTGCTGCCGGCGCTGTCGCCGGTGAGGAATGCGCGGTTGGGGTCTGCGTGGGCAGGGATCCACGGGTCGGAGAGCGGCGACGACGCCCACCGCAGCGCGTCCCACGCGTCGTCGTAGGCCGCCGGGATGGGATGCTCGGGGGCGAGGCGGTATTCCACGGACACGACGAGCGCGCCGGAGCTGGCGGCCAGGGAGGTGGCGTAGCGGTGGTAGGTCCGGCAGAAGGCGCTCTCGGTGCAGAATGAGCCTCCGTGGAAGTAGACGACGAGGGGGAGCCGCCTCCCGGCTGCCGCGGCGGCGCGGAGCGGGAGGAACAGGCGCGCGGACGCGCCGGTGCGTCGGCTGATGACGGCGTCCCGCGTCGCCACCCCTCGGCCCGCGGCCGGATCCTCGGACGCCGGCACGAAGGAGCTGGTGAGGAGCCGCTCGACGCGCCCGTCCTCGTACGTGCGGATGAACGGCGGGAAGTCGTCGACGATCTTGCTGTCGGTTTCCATGGTGCAGGTACTCCGTCTCTGTATATTCAGACGTATAGTTCAAGCCGATTTGCAATCTGATGCGTTTCAGACTTTCAGTGGTTGCTGCATGCCCCAGCTGCTTCACCTACTCCATCAGCAGGGTTCCGTAAATTGGATTTTGAAAGACAGTCAGATGTCGCTCTTGTGCACCATGAAATAAATGCCGCATGTTCTTGCCGTTCCAGCCGGCGAGTAGATTCTGGAAGTCCGGAGCGGCATGCGGATTTGAATGGCACCGGCGAGGCGGCGACGTCGAACTACCACGCCATTAAGCCCCATCTGCCATGATCCCTCCCGTCGATCCGTCCTCCAAAGCTAGCAAACCGCTGCCATCCGCTCATCCCAGCGTACTACCACGTCCTGTTGCTGGGTGCATGCTTGTTGCTGTCTAGATGGTTAACGCTTACATCAGGATTGAAGCTACATTATATCTAGAACTATCAGAATTTTTCCTTCTTGTTTCAGTGTTCATGTAGTTGGACGCCCTGTATCGGTTGAGCATTCAAATATTCAATCATTCAGTTTTGAGTTAATGGCACCCGCGGTCACACAACTCGACGTCAATGTGCACTTAAGTAACACTTCCCCAGAATGTGATTATTTGGTTACACAACTCGACAAGTGCGTGCACGCAGGTCACTGGCCCCACTTGTCAGACGGTAAATTTTTAGAAAACCCCTGGAGTAATATTAATTTTACAAAATGGTCCTTCAGGAGGACCATTTTGTCAGTCCATTTTGTAAAATTGGAAGGACCATTTTGTAAAATTAGGAGGACCATTTTGTAAAATTAGAAGGATCATTTTGTAAAATTAATATTACTCCAGGGGGTTTTCTGAAAATTTACGGTCCAAAACGGACTGACAAGTGGGGCCAGTGACCTGCGTGCACGCACTTGTCGAGTTGTGTGACCAAATAATCACATTCTGGAGAAGTGTGACTTAAGTGCACATCGACGACGAGTTGTGTGACCGCTGGTGCTATTAACTCTTCAGTTTTGGACGCCCTGAATTGAGTGACTGCATGTAGGGAACTTGGGAAGTTCGAGTAAAAGGTTCTGGCAAACTGTGGCTGAATCGGTTGAGCTAATTACCTGAAGTGAGCTCGAATGGTTCTGTAGGTAGTTGTGATGTATTCACTCAAGACTTCCATGGCTAAGAGCAACAAATGTTATGCTTCTTAGATATACGACCAATATGCACAATTAATTACGGTCAATGGAATCTGTGCTAAAATTGTTATTCTTTCGTTGAGGTTACAAAAGGTTGCAATTTTGTTAGAATTGGAGGGTGCTGGATTATGTCTTGCTCATACTGTAGGAACTCTGGAAGAGTTTTAGATCAATGTAGAGCTCAGCAAAACAACAACGACGTGCATGTTTTCTAACCGTCGCGGTTTATCTCTCCACCACTACAGTCTTGTTCCATAACCTGTCAATCTCCATGGCTCAGTACTAATACTCAGACGCATACTGAGATCAGCTGCTCTCGTTCTACAGATGCTAGCTATTCCGGTGTATTAGGTTCAGTAATAGTACTTGTTGATTGTTTATTTGGTTTGGTATGAAGGGTGAAGTACCTGTTGAAGGTATAATTTGGCTATTAGATGTTTTTGGGCCAAATTAGTATAAATGACTGGAGTTAGGAGACCTTGGACCCCTCCTTCTCCCCCGCTACAGTGCAGGAGAGTCGATTTGTGAAATCGCCCGTCCAATCCACCTCGCCGGCGGCAGTTCGCTGGTTCCCCTGCCCTCCGCCGGCCGCTCCGGCGGCGGGAGGGTGGGGGAACCCCGGTCTTCGTCTCGTGTACAGGTAGGTCTGGGTAGGCTCAACCCTGGCGGCGCTCGGGAGGCGGTGCGGTCGGGGTGTTGTTTGCAGGTGGAGGTCGCCCTCTTCGGTGGCGCAGCTCGGCGGAGCTCCGTCACGGATCCTCCATCACCATCACGCTCGCAGCTCCCGGGAGCTGTGCTGGGTGATTTCCCTTCGCCGGTAGCCGGGGTGCGGCGGCGCCGGATGTGCAGAGATCTGGAGGTTGAAGATTTGTTGAAGCATGGCGGTGGCGGTCGAGCTTCAGGGTGGAGGCTCTCTGAGTTCGAGGTTCGTCGACTTCCCGACCGTAGAAGGGCTCCTCTGTTCCAAGGTTTGGGAGGAGTTGCGGCGGCGCGCCGGCGGCACGGCCTGTTGTTCGTCAACGCCATCGGGTTCCAGCAGGACCTTTCTGTAATTTGCTTGTTTGTTCTGGACCTCCTTGTAAGGACTGTGCTTTAATGAAATCTTCACTTCCCCGCAAAAAAAAATGACTGGAGTTAGATTATTGATTGATATATATTGCTGTGAGTTCAAAATGCAGGCTTGATGAAAGCCAGTACAGATACCTTGGCGACATATCAGGCGTGTGAAGCAATTAATTCAAGACCAATCTGTGAAGTTTTACATGGAGTAGCAGGAAGATATGACGAATCCTTTGGTGGATTCTGGGATATTTGGAGCTAAACTGCCGGTGCTTAGGACAAGTCCTAGCAGGTCTCGGTTAAATGCTACAGCTGAAGGCGTATTTGAAGTCACGTACTGTATCAAGGTTTCCATGGTTGTTACGATCGGTAGTAGCACTAGCCGGATTGATTTAAAATTAGGAATACTTGGATTCGGCTTGCATGCCAAGGAAAGCTTCCGTGCCTTACCCTGTACGCCAAAGACCAGGCTACCTATATATATAGGTATGTGGCCGATTGAAAAGATCCCCCAATCGACATTCATCAAATAAACATCTACTTTTTCATGTATCTTTATCGTACCTTTTTTCCTATTGTTTCTTCCCTGCCGAGCTCTACCAGCTAGGGTTCGGTTATCTTTACCGTTTTGCGCTGAAAAGCGGTCGTCTCTCCTTCACGAAAGCGAGGGGATCTTTGTTGCTTTGCTCGGAAAGCATCCGTTCGTCGTCACGAAAGTACGACGGTATCGTGGTGCTGCGCGGCAATTTTGCGTGGCAACACAATTGGCGACTCCGCTGGGGACGAAGAATACAGACCTACACACGATGAACACCAACGTCAAGAACGGCAGCGTCGTTGACCCGGACATCACCATCGCCGTTACCCTCGAAGATCTGTCAGAAGAGGATCGGCGCGAACTTGAACGGGAGATTGAGAAAGACCAAGCCGAGATGATGAAACTGATGTTGGCTGGATACCAAAAGACAAGAGACGGCGTCGTCAAGAAGGTACCTATGCCGAGTCCTTCCGATACACTCGGCGCTGAGGTAAAAAAGCCAACCGAAAATATTGCTCATTTAATAGATGTGTCCGTAGCTAGTAAGTATAATAAGTATGGTTCTGATATGAAAAATGTGACACACACAATTACTCGATCTTTAGATAATATATTTGATGAATTTAAGGAGCAGCTTGAAGCTATTATACCTCGTCATGTTCGCTCGGCAGTGATGCAAATTAGCGATGAAAATTCCGGTAGAGAGCCGATGCTTCGGGCGGAAAGCAGTGGGTTAATTAACTTTCCTAATCAAACTTCCGGCGCTTCGGCTAATCTAGCACAACAGCCTCATATTGCTTTAAGTAGCGATCAAAGTGGCCAGAACCATGTTGGTTCGGTTGACAATTTTATTTCTAGTGTAGCTTCTCCTACTATCTCAACTTCGGTGCCACAAAATTGTCACAGCAGTAACCGAAGTGCAGCCTTTAATTCTAATTTGCAGCAAGCTAGTTATCAGTCGGTAGCATACAATACAACATCATTGCCGCCTGTTGGTACCGGGGTTCCGTGCAGGCCGGTACACGATTCCTATTTTAGTGGGTCTCCGTTCAACAGTACCCACGAGGCAAAACATAACCAGTTGTATTGAGCAGTTACATTCATGCACATTGATCTTCCGTATTACATTGTTGTCTCATGGTTCAGTTACGATTACAGTTATAAGTTTTTGTGTTAGACTGCTCTCGATTTGTAGGCTATGACCTAACTGGAATGAGTGATATACAATGGGAACCTGCAGGGATAGGCCATAGAGGATGGGCCAGACGCATCATAGCGACGCCCCGAGAGCGAATTTCCCATGCACTACCTGAATCATTGTTGACGGTTTTCTCTGTTAATTAAAGAACAGAGACAATCGAAGTGACGACTCCAGGAGCGCCGTCGGGTGGTCTGAAACTCTGAATCCAGCCAAGAACGAAGGAGACCGCGACGCCCGCGGCGGAGGTGACGAAGAATTCCGTCTCAGCCACTACTAATTTTGGGGGGATCAGAGCGGCGGGGATGCACTGTGCACAGGCCGACATGCGCCAGCTTTATTGACGGAAAGGAGAGAGAAGTCAAAGCAAAGAAACAAGTTAATTGTGAGAGAGAAACTGAGAAGAAAACCGTTTATCTACGGCTTTAGCAAGACTGAGCGGAGGAACAGTGATAAATAGATGCCCAGCGAGCTAAACTGAACTACAATAAGCAGCATGTCGTGGATATTTAAATACTTTTTATGGGATGCCAAACACTGTTCTTTAGATGATAGTAATGCATGTACAATCAGAAGATATCACAAAGTATTATTTTGTATCTAAAGATTCTACAGTTACAATGACAACAAATGTTATAGATTGATTTTAGAAAAGAATATATTTATTTTTCATCGGCGAGTTTATTCTCACCTGATTTTGTATCCGGTAAAGTCAACGAATCCACGTCCATATCATGCTAGGCACGCATATTCACATGATAAATTATTTATGAATAGACTTTTCTTCATAGTTTTTGTGATAAGTGAAGAAGTTGGTGTGGTTAATTACAATAGCACAATGAATGAGTTGTGGTGGGTCTGATAGCCCGTAGCAACGCACGGGCATTTCAACTAGTTTGAATAGTCCCTCACAATGTTCGTCCGCTTCGTGCAAGAATTAGATTTTCCGATCAATACTTACCTTGCGAGGTTGACCGGGATGTCCTCGAAGCAGGAGTAGCTTATCCGACCGGAATCGCTTGAAACACAGGTTTCAACGGACAGTTCAAGTCGAACTCGGACTGATCTCTGCCGTACGCCATCAGGAGATTCCATAAGTATACGGCCGGCCCCGGCCGCACAAAAGCTTTCGCTTGCTCTGCTTTGACTTCGTGATGGGAGAGTCGCACCGCCGGGTAGGTCATTTTGTAGGAGCCGATCTCTTCCGCAGGCCGTCGGTGACCGTAGTCCGGACTGGTCTTGAGGACCGCGAGCCGCCGCTGCTGCTGACGCACAAGTTCTCGTGGAAGCACCTCCAGGACCCGGCCGATTCCGGCCGTCTCGAAGCATTCAACGTAGCCGTCCGAATGCTGGAGTCGGATCATCATCATCACATGGATAATTCTGTGGCGGCGAGCGACGTCGTCGAGCAGAAGAGGAAGGCCAGAAAGATCTGCCACGAGGTTCCCGCGGTGGCGCCGGAGAAGGTTGGGCAGGTTGCTTCCGTGGTTGTTATCGCGGCGCAGTCGGAGACCGTGGACGCCGACATTGGTGGGGGCGGCGGCGGCGGCGGCCAGGAGAAGAAGGCGAGATTTGGCCGCGTGACCTTCCTCTACGGGAAGCACCGCGATGGACGCGATCGCGCGTCGTCGCTCAAGAAGACGGGTGGACGTGCGGGCGGTGACGTGGCCGCTTCCGCGGTGCAAGGGTTTCGAACGACGACATTCGGTCGGTGTCCATCCCGGCACCGGCGATCTTCGGCGACGGCAACCATGCTGATCCGGTCATCGGAGAGCAGCACCACGTGTCCGCGCCCGCAAGCGGCATAGTCTGCACCAGCGATCAGAAACCGGTCCGAGCTCTTCTCCGGAATCTTCAGTTGATCTTTCTCTGCCGAAGTCTGCACGAGGTTGTCGCATGACCTTACTCTGCTCGAAGAGCATTGACGCGGAGAACGGACAAGAACGCGCGCGGCCGGAAAGACTGATGGACGTGGTGACAGTCGGTTGCCGACCACCTCGGCGCCGGCAGATGTCGTCTTCGCGACGGCGGACAGACTGCTCACCAGGTGTCGGCGCCGAGAAGCGGCAAAGTCTGCGCTGACGATCAGGAAACCGGTCCGAGCTCTTCTCCGGAATCTTCCGTTGATCTGACCCCTTCGCCGCGCGCCGAGGCCTTGGAGGAGCACTCGCCCGCTTCCGCCGATGACGCGAGGACCGAAACCAACCTGGCCAGTCCGTTAGAAGCGTATCTCCATGTGCCCGGACCGGCAAGCGGCGGCGACGTCGGAGCCGGCAACCAAGATTCGGGCTCGAGTTCTCCGATATCTTCAGATGGCTTCGTGCCTGCGGTTGCTGATAACACGGGCGGCAGCGGCATCGACCTGTACATGCTCGGACAAAGGATAGCCATGGAGATGGATGAAGATGCCATAAGATCGGAGGTGGCGAGGCAGTTCGGCGCGGATCGGCAGCGCCGGGCGGCCAGGCGACGGGCGCCTGTGGTGGCGGCGCCGCCGACCCTGCGCTTCTCACTTCGGCTTTCTGACGATGAGGCAATGGAGGATATTGCTGCCGTCTCCGTCCGCGAGGTGGTCGAACGAGAGGCGCCGGCGGGGCACGGTAGCAGAAAGCGACGTCGAGGAGGCTAATGGTACGTATTGCCCATGCCCAGTGCCAAAGAAGTAAACGAGCGCGGCTGCCTGCGAACGTTCTAACCTCTAACAGAGCTTCGACGGCGGCGCCGAGTCTCCAGATTTTACTTGTGCTCGGCAACCATGGACGATGATGGATCACGCGACAACATCATCATCGGTCATTCGATATCATCATCTGAATCGTGAGTACTATCGATCGGGCAAATCCAGAAGCTCTGCACAGGTTCAGACTTTCCATCTTCGGGAGCAAACTTTTTCTGTAGTTGTACGCGGTCATAGAACTTGTGTTTGTTCTTTCAATTTCTTTTGTCATAGAGACAAAACGTTCAGTACTTCTGTTACAGTAAGCATTTTCACTGAATGTCTGTCTTACATTTCAGATATCATTTCATAACGGACTCATTTAGGCAATCAAAGATCAATCCATAATTTCATATTCTCTGTCGAACGATAAACATTTTGTGAGGCTTAGTTAAGCGATCTTATATTAACCGATCGATGAACTCCAAGTATATGTCAACGTTTTCATTTAGCTCTAATTTTGTTTGTTTGTTTCTTTCTTTTCTTGCTTTTTGTTTAAAACTATACCAGGGGCGGCTTTAGTAATGGGTCCGGACTTGAACATTTTACGTTGCAGTCAGAAAACAAAACAATAAGTCCCAAACATAAAAATGATTAGCTCATTAAAAATGAATAGATAAAAAAATCTGGGAAACAATTGGATATGAACATTTTATTTGGAGTATTTTTTCCACAGATCGGCACACATACCTTTTCATCACGAAACTTTGCAGGTCTGTACGACATTTGTATATGTTCATATCCAATTGTTTTCTAAATTTTCTGAAATGATTTACTATATTTTGCAATTTGTTTATTCTAATAGGAGCATATGAGCTCGGGAGCCAAAAAAACCACTCCCGTTTTATTGCCTATTGTGTAACATAGCAGAGGAACGAGTCGCGCGACTAATACTCCGGCCAATCCCACAAAAAAATACAAAGTAACAAAAAAAAATGTGATTTCCGCATTATAAGTTCCACATTTGAAAATGTGCAACAAGTGTACATTCAAAGTGCAACCAACCAATTAACGTTTTAAAAATCAGAATAATTGTCAAAACATAGTTTACTAAGTGAAAAATACTTTGTACATTTATGTACAATGCTGCACATTGTATATTTAAAATGCAACCAACCTTAGAAAAAAAAATTACTAGTAAGATAAAAAATTGCACTTTGCATATAATACAATTGCACATTTTTCAGATGTTCAATTCATGTACATTGGAAATCAGAAGTACTATGAAATCAAGGCAAAATGGAAATAGGGTAATACGCCATGGTGAAATCATATGTAAAAGAGGTGATTTACAAAAATGCAGGTAGCACACATCATTTGTATTTCAAGCTGAATATATTTTTCTTTTATGGAAGGAGCATCACCCTCCCAATTTTATTAATCGTGAAATTGATAAAACAGATCAGATTCAGTGATGTTCACTGGTAAACACCACTACTGGATTTTCAGCTGTGGTGCCTGGCCAACAATCTTATTAAACCAAACATCTAAATTGCAATAGCTAACTCTACTGACTGTCTAGGAAAAGGCCTAGCCAGCCAAGAAACATACTCCAAACTACAACCAAAGAATTGATAGGCCACAATTTACACCAAAACAACGTGAAACGTTCCAGGTTGCAAAAACACATCAACAATTTGAATCCTCTTTCTTTTTATGTGCACTCTTTGGCATGCACACTCATCCACTACACGACTTAGAGCGATAGTGTGATCGTACCCATACATGTAGCCACATCAACGAGTAGTTTTTGCCAAATCTGGCCCTTTGACGAAACTAATGCCAAGATGGCCCCTGTGTCGAACTATTTTCAAATCTGACCCCTGAGGTCGGCGCCAAGACAAATTGATAATGTGATGGTCAGTTGGTTCGGCGCCAATGCCTATGGCTCCGACCTCCATAGGTTCGGCTCTAACCTCGTTGGTGCCAACCTCGGGGTCAAATCTAAAAATAGTTTTGCTCGGGGCAGACTTGACATTAGTTTCGTCTAAAGCCAAGATTTGACAAAAAAAATACCATCCCTGATGGTCTCCACCATTTTTAGCTTGTCAGACCGAGCCGAGCTAAACAATAGTGAGCTAAAGCACAGCTCAGACGGAGCATGCTAGTGTCTAGGCTTAGGGCATTACCTCGCCCGCAAGTTCGCCCAACGCACATATTTTGGGCCGGTTTTGGTCCGGCCCATTAATAGGTATGATTATTACTTACTTATTTTTACTTTTTTATTTATTTTCTGTTTTCCTAGATAATGCCTGAACTTTTTAAATCTGAATAATTTCAAAACTGATTTTTTTTCAAAATCCGAACCATTTAAAAATAAGCATTTTTTAAATCTGAAACATTTTCAGAAATGAAAATTTTCAAATCTAAACCATTTTAAAAATGAACATTTTAAAATCCGAAGCATTTTCAAAATGAAAATTTTGCAAATATGATCATTTAAAAATCTAAACCTTGTCATAAATGAATATTTTTAAATCTGAACCATTTTCATTTTTTCAAATATGAATATTTTTCAAAAATTGAGCCATTTTAAAAATGATCATTTTCAAAATATGATCCATTTTAAGAAGTGAGCATTTTTTTAAAATAAGCAAAAGCAGGAAACAGAAACCAAAAAAAGAAAAAGGAAAGAGGTGAAACAAAAACGAAAAAAGAAATCAGGAAATAGAAAAAGAACAGAGGACAAAAATCCAAATGGGCCGGCCCATGTCGGAGGTTGTGCGTGCGTGGCAGTGTTTCAGCTCACAATGGCGAGATATAGTGCTTGTGGTCCAGCTAGCAATTATTCTAGACTATGAACGTGTTGTGCTAATAGGATAAGTACTTCCTCCGTCCAAAAATAAATGTCTTAGATTTGTCAAAAAGTAGATGTATTTAGACATGAAACATGTATAGATACATCCACTTTTGTGCAAACTTGAGACACTTATTTTGGGACGGAGGGAGTATTTATTATTGCTGAATATTATTATAATGTATTTCACCAGGCCGATTTTTTAATTTGGCACGGGCCCAAAAACTTCCTAGCCCAGCCCTGCTCGCTCTCCGGGCACGTCGAGCAGCTGCTCGGACGTGTGGCCGTCAAATGCGACCCTTTCCTCACGGAAACGAGGATGCGTTCCTCGTCGGCAACTGCCACACGACCCTGAGCCCGCTATGGGACGTCCGAGTTCTCTTTGAGCACCGCCGGTGCACATATGACCATTCTCTACACAGAAACTTGGCTCACAGCGTCGTATCCGCGTTGAGGCTGCATTGGATTCACTGTGGACCCTGCCCACACCGCCCCGTGGAGGCATCTCCTCGCACTCGCGAGGGGCTGTTCCAACTAAAAGGTGGACCTGGGGCGAGTTTAAGTAAATATAGTTATACTAAATTTATGTTTTTAACTTTTAAAGCTGTTTATAAAATATATGTTGTATACAATTTAGTTAATGTTGTTAACCATACAATATTTTTTCTAAATTTTATTCCGTTATAAAGTTTCAGTGTATATCATTGAAAATATATTCGAGTTGCACAAGAAGTTTTGTTTTCCGTTGTGAGATATTAACTTGACACGATACGAAATCACGTTAAATATGAAAAAAAGAAAAAACACAAGCCCTCTTTGATTTTTTTTACAGTGCCATGAATTATCTGACATATGTGTATATTATTGTCTGAATGTTATTCACTATTTTTAATATTATTAAATATTTTGGTAGAGATGGCAACGTATACAACCTACAAAAATCTTAATAGAGGGGTGTAGTGTATTGTTATGTAAGAAAATATGTAGAACATTTTAAAGTATAAGTTGAATAGTAGGTATGAACATTTTCCAAAACAAAATGTGTCTTATAGGTTACGATGGATTCACAGGATGATAATATGTTGAAAATCTATACATGTTATTGAAATAACATTGTATATAGTAATCCATGACAAACATAAAGTAACACGAGTTCCACTATTTTTCACACATAAAATTCAATTAGTGTATATGCTCACCATAGTGGGTGTGTGCGTATCATAGGGTGTATACAAATGCCCATGGTAGTTTCTAATAGGAAAGTTATGCACACAATTAAACATTATAAATGTATCTAACATGACATGTGTATCGCATCCATAGAACAGATTAACAGAAAAATTAAATGCGTCACCACCGATCTACTTGGTTTGTTCTTACGTGGTATATTATATTGGTCAGTCGCATGTAATTGGTTCATGTAAACTAAGGTCAATTAATTTTCTATTGTTTGTAAATAGTCACCAATAACTTATACGTGACGGATAATAGTATAAGAATTTCAAACGTACTTTAGTATATTTGAGTCCCGCGTTCGGTCCTGGAGCAGTCACCATGTTTGTTTGGCCTTTAGATCGGCTCTTGGAGAGGTCGAGGTTGACAATTATCTATTTTTGAATTTACAACCTGGTGTAGAACGTTGGGGCATGGGATTGGAGGGGAGGGGGGAGGGGTGCGGTTCTGTGAAAAAACCCGGTGTGGCGCACCTCTCCTTGTCTCCTCCTCCTTTTCCTGGGGGAGGCACCAGGGTCGTCGACCGCGGTAGTTAAGCAGCGAGGCGGCGGTGGGAAAATCTAGCGCCGGCGCACCTCTCCTCCTCTTCCTTAGTGTTAGGTGGCACGCTGGCTTCGAGACGTAAGGGCATGTATAATGGTTTTGATAAAACAGTCTTATGTTAAAATTGTCATGTAATTACTATACGATTTTAAAATATAATGTACAATGATTTATTTGTTAGTTTTATATCTAACACTAAATATTCTTACATATGTGGTGAGATAATCGTTTCTAAGAGATCATTTCTTAGCTAGGAAAAAGCTCTTTTTCTCGTTTCTCTCTACTGTAACTAAGGAATTATCCTACGTGTTATTGGCAAGATAATACCATTGTACATGCCCTAAGAAACTTGCCCGCGCGCATGGGTAGCAGACGTGCAGTGTGGCATAGTAATCCTTCCCTGACCCGTAAAAAAACTTATCTCTAGAATATGAAAATTGCTGATCTCTTAGTTAAGAGAAGTCAAAGTTTTTTTTTTCGTTTCTCTCTACTCTAACTCAACAATTATCCTACGTGTCATCGATAAGATAATACAATTGTACATGCCCTAAGAAATTTGCCCGCATGTGGGTGGCTGACGTGTAGTGTGGTGTAGTAATCATTCCTGGAGCTGAAAAAAAACACACTTTTGCTAGCTCTCGGTTAAAATAGAATTAATTTGGCGCTCGGTCGATCGTCGTAGTGAAAAAAAATCTAGAGAGAGCAAGCCCCACCTGCTGTCACCGCGGCCAGCCACAACAAAAGCGGTGGGAGAGAGTAAGTAACTTAACTAGGTAGGGTGTGTGAGAAGAGGGTTTAGAGGATGGGCAGTGACAGTGGACCGGCAAAGGAGGAGCTTGGGAGTTTTTTTTTGACACAGGAGATTGGGAGTTGGGACAGGGCGTCAAGAGGTGTCGTGGCCTCGTGGGCGGGAGGAATGCGGTTAGGCCGGCAGTGGATGTATTTCTCGGTCGAAGAACCGCTAGGCAGGATTTTTACAAGGGCATATGGCGCCAGGGTGAAATCTGGGCCGTCCGTTTCGGCGATCTGACGGCCCAGATTCGCCGTGGACCGGTCAAATTTTGTCCGCGGTCAACGGCGAATCTGGACCGTCGGATCACCGAAACGGACGGCCCAGATTTCACGCTGGCGCCATATGCCCTTGTAATGTTCATTTTCGCGCTAGGCAAGTCAAAAAAAAGAAGTAGTGTCGATAGGCCTTGTGTTCCAGCCCTATACGAATAACCCCGTTGCCTCATCCCGTGATCCGTCTCCAAGAGGAATCCTTACCAGATACGATTGACGCACTTGACTCGAACTGTAGCGTGTGTCGGACACCACATACCGCCTGAAAGCGTATGAAGTATTGGAGGAGTAAGGCACAGCGCACCTCACGTGGGGCTGGCTCATGTATTTATATCAGGGTAGTTCAGGTTACAGGGTTACAATACGGTATAACTACAGAGTTAGAATAGGACTACAATACATAGTTTATCACCGCCCTCCATCTTCGGGTAGTACAAACGATGGCGTGCCCTGCTTCGCAGTACGTAGCGCGGAAACGATGGAAGAGCTACACCGGGGAATCCATTTAGTTGGAACCGATCCACTCGCCAGGACGTCGCCGTCGTCTGCCCCATCGTCGGCGTCCGCTCAGCTCGTGCGCGCTCAAAACAGGAAGCCGTCGCTGATGTTAAGCCATCGGATCGTCTGGAAGCACCTCGAGGAGCCACACGATTCCACGCGCCTGGAAGAATTCAACAGCATCGTCCGTGATCGTGTGGCCTCTACGCCGCCCGAAGAAGGCGGAGGGAAGAGGAAGGCCGGAATGAGCAGCCAGGTGATCCCCGTCCCGCATGAGAAAACGGGCCAGCTTGTTTCTGCCGTCGCCGATACTGAAACTGACGGTCAGGAGCTCGCGGATTCAGCCCGTCCTGGAGTATTTGATTCAGACCACGACAACATCCACTCCGATCACACGGTTTGTGCCCTCGGATCTGTACGTACCTACGTGCTGTCGGTACCTGAAAGGAAAGAAGTTGCTTCTTCCGGGCGAGTTCTTCCGGCGTCAGAGGCGAACGCCTTGGACGTCAGCCGGAAGGCCCATGACGGGGCGAAGGACCAACACGAAGTCACGCTGGCGCCGGAGAAAACTGATGCGCGTGTGGTCGAGGAGGCTGCTCCCGTCTCGCCAAGGTCTCTAAATGTCGCCATCAGTTCACCGCCCACGGCGCCACCGGTAGACGTCATTGCCGGCGAAGACGACCAGGCCGTCAAAAAGCATCTTCAGGTTCCCGCGCAAGAAACCAGTCTGGATATTTCTTTGGATCCGGCGGCCGAGCCCTCCAGTGACACAGATGGCGATGACGATCTGTACAACCTGGGAGTTAAGGCAGCCATGGAGATGGACACCGAGACATTGCAATCCGAGGTTGCCAAGTATTTCCGTTGGGAGGCCAAGCGGGAACAGAGGCCGCAGCGGCGAGCGGCGACACAGCGGAACGCCGCGGCGAATCCGGCGCGGCCCGTAAAATTCTCCCTCCGTCTCTCCGACGAGGAGGCAATGGAGGACGTGGCGGCGATCTCCGTGCCCAAGAACGTCAACTTGGCCTGGCGCAATGCAAAACGTCGTCGAGGCTGATACGGATTACAATTGCTCCTAACTACCAAAAGATGAGTCGTGCGGTGTGGACTGTGGCAAAACTGTTTTCTACTGACCGGTCATCACATGCCCTGTTCTGTACAGCTGTGTTCTGTTCTTGGCCAAAAGAAGAAAAAATGACTAATCTGAAGAGCGCCTTTTCTTCGCCATGTGTGGTCATCAGGTTAATTCTGCTTTTCCTTTCGCAAAAAAAAAAGTAAACTCTGCTCTTTCTTAATGATTGTTTGTGCTGAAACTGTATTGCAATGTCCTCTCGGACTTGAATATTTTCTGGAAGAGAATACTCCCTCCGATCCGATGTTATTGTTGCCAGCCCTGTACATCAAGGGAGTAGTAAATATGGTCTGTTGTGTTGCAGCAAAGCCCACTTGAGCCAATACTTGGTCACTAGTAGTTGTGTTTGTGTTTCAAGATTACTGTGATCAAGGGCACAAGGCTGCATTTTCAGCTTCCTGTCAGAAGGGTATTTGGTTTTAGCTCCATTTTAAGGTGCCATACATGGAGTATACAATTTATACTACACTAATCTGAGATTCTTATTGGAGTAACTGGTACAAACTCTGGCTTTTCATTAAGAGGGAGGGAAATCAAACCGAGTACAGAGGGGGCATGTCTTGGGGAAGAAAAACCCATGCAAACAAAGCAAAACTAACTACTCCTTATAACACTAATCCGGCTCTTTGGGGGGGGGGGGGTCACCATGTTGTAGCCGTTGAAAGCTCGGAGATCTATATATTTGCTTTATATTTTTTTTTTCAAAACTTGGGCACGTGAAGGACTTCCCCCAAATTGAAGAACAAAAGAACATTAGTAATTTTCAGGGACGCCGACCCTTATCCTCTCCCCTCCCGCCACTGTAGCAGAGGGGCGACCGGCGATTTTTGGGTGATCTCGGCCGAACCACCGCGTGCTCGCCGCTGAGCCGCGGGATTCCTCTCCTCCGTCGGCCGCCTCGGCGGCGGGAGGGTGGGGGATCCCCGGCTCCGGCTTGTATATATGGTAGGTTAGGGTGGAGACCCCGCCGGCGTTGCTGTGGAGGAGGTGCTGCTGGCGGCGGGTGTTTTGGTGTCGAGGCGATCTTCTCTGGCGGAGGAGCTCCTGGGAGCTCGTTGTCGTCGCGCTCGACTTGCGGAGGCTCGAGGCCCGGCGTGGTGCTCGAGTCTGTCGGCCTCCCGTTGGATCCGTGCTGGCGGCGGATCTGGCGGCTGGAACCCAGGGCTGGGCTTGCCCGGCGGTTCCTCTCTGCTTCGACGCCGAAGATGGCTGAGGCAAGGTGGAAAAGATGGAGCGGGAGAGCTTTCGCCGTGCTCGTTCATCGGCAAAGCTCCGCCGCTGCGCGGCGGACGGCTCTTCCGGCGGTCTTCAACAAGGAAGGAGCTCTCGGGGCGTGGTGAGAAGGAGGACGGTGGTCTTCGTTGTCGACGCCGGTGGAGTTGCTGTGGTTTGCTTAGGCTCTGATTCCCCTACGTATTTACTGTTCTTCGTTTATGTACTGTGTACTGTGTACGTGGTATTATGTTGAATATACGTGGGCTTTCAAAAAAAAAAGAACATTAGTAATGATTGAAGTGGGCCTTGGCGTCCCTACTAAAACCCTAGTACAAGAAGAAAAGCATCTTCTTGCCTGCCTGGATTAACCTGTTATTTCTACTTACATACGTGGATTCCCCAATTACGTTAACATATATAATGTTGGCTTAAGGAGAGATCCAGCAGTAGCACCATGCATGCATACTGACCAATCAAATCGATCAATCACTGTAGACCGATGGATGGATGAATCAGGTGCTCCTCTCCATCATCTCGCAGAACCTCTTGAAGGACTCGAGCTTCTGCAGCTTGAGCTGCTTGTGGATCCGGCGGATGAAGACGTCGGCGACGTGGTCGATCTCGTCCTCCAGCTTGAACTCAGCGCCGTCTCCCTCCTTCTCCTTGGCGTCGCGCACCACGTCGATGACCGACCCCGGCGCGTTGACCAGCTCGTCGTCGTCGTCGTCTTCCCCGCGGAAGAGCGAGTGCGTGAGGTACTCGTCGTCACTGTCCTCCTCCTCCTCCTCCTCCTCCTGGGCGTCGTCGACGTCGCGCTCCGTCACGTAGCTTGGCGCGGTGTAGAGCACGATGGACTTGTTGCTGCCCTCGTCGCCGTCTTCTTGCTGGGAGGCGCTCGCGTGGTCGTTGCGCGCGATGTCGTGCTGCTGGCCCATGATGGCGTGGATCTTGTGGTTGATGGCGCTGACGAGGAGCTTCTTGTTGCGGAGGACGCCGAGAACGAGGAGCCGCGTCTTGAGGGTGCTCGTCTTGGCGCGCACCGCCGTCGACTTGGCCTTCACCACGGCCACGATGGTCGACAGCATCTGCTTCAGGAACATGGACGCCTTGCTCCTCATCTTAGTTAGCCCACACGCTCGCAACGACAAAGCTGTACGTCAGCTAGCTGCGGGTGTGTTAGTTGTTCTTGTACAGTGTAATGTGTGTGTGCACTTGGTGTTTGGACATGGAGTTTTGCCAGTGCCATGCCATTGGTATATATAGCAGAGGAACCGGGGTGGGAGTGAGCAAGACCGAGTGGATGTCTTACTAGCTACTCCGTAGAAGTTTCAGCATCACACGAAAGCGGGTTTGCAATTACGCTAAGGAATGGGCATCAAGGGAAAAGAAATTAATGGGGGTGTGTAATGCCAAAAGCAAAAGTGACTAGACATGGTGGGCAAGCAATGCATGCATGCAAAAGTATAGTGAGAGAGACACGACAGAGAGAGTAAAAGTTGATCGATCGATGCGTGGCGCCATTTTTTTTTTTTGAAAAATAACTAATGGAGAAGGCTGGCGGCTCGTGCGCCACAGTTGTCAAACGTTTTGGGGCTAGCCTTGCGCTCCTTTCCTTTAAAAGAAAAAGCTTTAGCTTCTTTTATCAGTAGTCCTTGTCTCGTAGATTGATTGAGTAGTTTCAATTCCTTGATTGTGTAAGAAAGTTCATGCCGAGGTGCACAGCGCGGTTGATATATTACAATTTCGCAAGTTTGCTTTTGCACTTTGGCGGTACGTACGTAGTGCGCTCAATGTGAGGGACTCGTACGTGTTGTGGCTAGCTTAGCTAGTTTTCGATATATTACCACTCGCTGGTTTCCGGTAGCTACTGAAGTAGCGAGATCCTCGAGTACGTTGTTGTAACGACAGCTAGCAGATAGTTGCATATATACTTGCGTGGAGATTTTACGACCATTCGATCGAGAATGCGCGGTAAGATTTGCCGTATCGAGGCAAACTTGTTGTTGTTGTTGTTGTTGTTGTTGTTGTTGTTGTTGTTGTTGTTGTTGCTGCTTAATCGCATTCTCACATTGGATGGCAGAGTGCGTGCCGAACTGAACATTCATCGGAGAGAACAGCATGTGCTGAAAAGCCTTTTGAGAAGCACAAGTAGGAGGAGGACTAAATTAACCAGCCCCTCTTCTAAGACTAACGTACGTCTAGTGATCGTGTATCCGCATGTGGGAATCCTTCGCCGCTAAGAAAGGAAGGCTACTCTCCTGCTGCCTGGTTTTAAACCGTGGTCCGAAAAGCACCGAAACGCGCGATCGCGAGCGCTGGCCTCTCCGAGCTGTCGAATCGGATCGGCCACCGTCCGCATGTACTCCATCGTCCTAGTTCCCACACTCGGTCTACGTACAGCTGCAAGTGGCCCGGATCTTAGAACAGGAAACAGCTAGCGCCGACCATGCATAATTTTGCCGATGGATAAAGCTTCCCCGAATCAAAGTGAGCTGCTACACACGGCTCAAGAGTTTAACAACCAAAAGTCACGCGTTTTATATTATCTTAACACGCGATGGTTTGGCGCCGATCAATATGACGAGCGGAGATACTACTATAGAAAGCTACTCCCACCGTTCTAAATTACATGACTTCAATTTGTCTAGATGCGAATGTATCTAGATGTGTAACAAATCTAGATACATCCGTATCTTGACAAATGGAACACATCTATTTTGGAACGAAGGGAGTACATCAAATACCGTGAACAAGCGTCAGTAGCTACAATCCTGTCGCAGACTTGGGAGGAACATTAGGGAGGTCGGTCCGTTTGGGACGACACGGATGATGATTTGTTTCTTTTCCTGCTGTAAATAACAGGATCAGCGACATAATCATCCCAGCAACGTTTTCATCTTATACTCCCTACAGTTTTCTCAGTAACAACATTTGTATTTCCCTTCTTTTCCTTCCCCTTATGTTTTTTCTTTTGGTTTTCCTTTTCTTCGTCCCTTTCTCTTATGGAGAAGGTTCAACTTCAACATCTTGTTGCACTTTCTAAATTATATATCTTTTTTTCTCCTCCCTCTTCTCCCCATTTTATCCCCATTTTTTCTTCCATTCTGTTTTTCATTCCTTTTCCTCCCTTTCCCGGAAGGAGGATTTTTAACTTTTGCATATTCGTCAATAAGAACAGGGACATCTTCTAAATCCCGTGTCGCTCCGTCTGGGGCGACTCGAGTGGCGTCCCTAACCCTAGCGCCGCCAGCTCCCTCCCCTCGCTCTCCCCCCTCCCCACCGCTACCAGAGGAGACCGCCGCGGGTGTGGCCGCTGAGGAAGGTAGCGGCGAGGTTCGCGTCGCGCCGCGCCTTGCGGTGGACTCAGGATACCGAGGCGGCGGCCTCGGGTGGTGAGGCGGCGCTGGCTCTACGGCGAGCAGCGCGCGCAGGTGTTGGCCCTCTTCCTCGGCCGTGTGGGCGGCGTGGAGGCGGCGGTGGTGGACGTGGTGCTGGACCGGCTGCGCCCTGTCCCTGATCCAGATCTGACGGTGAGGTTTCCCCTCCCGATGTGCCCTACCCCGCGGCTGTGCTCCGGTGGCCGCTGGTCCCGGATTTGGTGCAGGCTAGGTTTGGAGGTTGGGTGAACATGGAGAAATCCCTGGCTGGTCTTGCCAGCCGAGACGGTGGCGACGCATGCGGGCGCCGCCTTCCTCCTTGGAGGCGCCGTTGAGGTTCCCCTTCCTCCCTCCCCTCTCTTTGCCCAGGAGAAATCCCAAATCCTTTCGGATTGAGCGGCGCCCTGGGCGCCGTCACCTTCTTGAAGGTGCTGTTTTGGGCGAGAGGGATGTGCATGTGATCTGGTTCCGGCGGTCGGCGCCGTGGTCTGAGCCGTGGTATCAGTGTCGGTTCGTGTGTTTCAGTTTGCTTGCAGCCTCCCATGGATGCTCGCTGCTGGTTCCTCGCACCTACTCGCCGGCGGATCGGTGCCCTCGTACCTGGGCAGGGAGGGGATGGTCCTCTCTCCCGTTTGGAGCGGTGTTTTTTGGATGGCAGTAGCTTGGTCTCTCTCCTACAGGTTCTGTTTCGACGCTCGGCGTTGCTGCTACAGCTCCTCCTTGTTGCAGCTTCTTCATCTTCATCCCCACCAAGCAGCTTCTCTCCGTGGGTGTTTCCGTGGTCGACGGCGAGTATCCTCCTGGACAGTGCAGCTATGTGGCAGCTTATATGTCTGGTCCTTTTGGCAGTTCCTGTTCCTTCCTTTGCTCTAGGGTGAGCATCTCCATGTCCGACGGTATGCGCCCTTCGAGTCAGGGCGAGGGGTAGGGGCCCCCTTCGGCTATGGAAGAGGATGGTTAGGTTTTGGCTCGCCTAGAACAGACAAGGTCTTGCCTCATCTCGATGCATTCTGCGAAGGTTCTACCTTTGCCGCTCACCTGGTGCTTCGTTCGCGGTAGAGGACATCGAAGACTTCTAGCTAGGCTTGTTTAGTGTTTGTTGTTGTTCTTGGTGTTGTAAGCTGTTCACCAGAATCTTGTATCTGCCTTGTGGGGTATGTGTTGTAAGGTTCGGTTGTTGTAATGGTGGCTTTGTGTAACTAGCTAAATGTCCGTGCGATGCTACGGGTTGATTTTTATTGTATAGTTTTAGCCTAGTCAAGAATTTCTTTTTCACTGGCGTTGCTATAGTCAAGAATTGGGGTTACTTGTCAAATCGTGCTACCGTTAAGAATGACAGTTCATTTGTGACGGCGGTTATTATCCCATTGTCGAGAAACGGTATTCTATCTTAACGTTAGTCGCACGCAGTTTTTGACATGGCACAGTCTCACATAACATTTGTGGCGTGTACATAGGTAAAATACTTGGTCCACTTTCTATACGTGCCAGTATTCAGTGTAACAGAACCCATCGGTTTCAGTTATTCGGTGTTTCACAAATCTTGGTTTTCTAAAAATATTGACTGGTCATTTCCTATAAGAAGCGAGAGCAAAAAATTCCCACTACCAAATGTTTCGGTACGGTTTTAACCGACCTGAACCGATACACAATGACTTTCACGATGGCAAAGAAAATTTGAAGGAAACAATTCATCACCTCCGTTGTTTTCCAATAACAAAAGAAAACTGATAGTGAATATGCAATTTTGAGTGCCAGTAACCATGCATAAGCTTATTCGCAAGAATTAGATCATCAGAATAGAAGAATCCAGTACCAAATTGTCATTAATGTATTTACAAATTGTGGACACTGCATGATTTACTACGCGCACACATGAATCGACAAACTTTGAGAAAAATACAGTTATCCCATAGAAGAATCCAGTTTCCAGGCGGACGGAGTGGCGACGCGCGCGCGAGGGATCACACCAGGCCCCGACACCCGATCGCGGCTTCAATTATGTACAGTTGACAAATATAGAAACAGTATTAGCATAGACAGTCTGCTAGGACCTACAGGAAAGGTGAAATGTCTGTCTGAAAGTATCTACAGTTCTACACAGACAAGGAAATATGTGAGCGTACATGCTGATGCATGTAAAATGTATACATGGACTTTGCATTATTTTTACTTATATTCCAGTCATATTTGCATCATATAAGGGTTATATCACTGTTTTATAATGATTTTGGGAATATTTGACATGTTTCCTATTTTTATGAAATTAACCCTGCGCAGGCAGAAAACCCTATTTCTTTCCTTTAATGTTTCAGGGACCCAAACGACGTCCAAATCACCTGCAAATTTACGAGCATCAATATTTGGAAGAAAGAAGACTTGTGGGCGAAGGAAGCGAACAAACGGAGCCACAAGGGCCAAAAGGGGTGGGCCCACGCGGCCCCTGTACCTGGCCGCGTGGGACCCCTCCAATTGGGCCTCGACGCTCCGCTGCCGTCGATCTTTCCTCCACCGACTTCGTTTTGACCTAAAAACGCCTATAAAAATAGTCTCCCGACGTTCTCTGGAGGGAGCGCCACAGAAATACAGAAACACCGAAACAGAGATCTGGAGTTGCAGATTGGAGGGGGAAAACTCCGGCGGGCGCTGTCGCCGTGGTCTCCATCTTCTCCAACGACTTCTCCAGCGTCTCCATGATGAAGAGGGAGTAGTCCACCTCTGGACTATGGGTTTGTGGAAGTAACTTATGTATCTCTCTCTCTCGAGCTTCACTAATTAGTACCGTATGAGCTGCCGAACATGATTACGGTCATCTATGTAATACATTTGTGGTGGATCTTTTTATGAGTTAATATATGTTTGAGATTGCAATGGTTTTGTTTCAGTTATGAAAGTAGATGCATATTATGTACCCCGTTCTTATTTACTTGTTATGATCAAGCATGTTTATGAGAGCGTGCGAGGGGGAACGTGTGCATTAGTTGGAGTAACGGGGGGTGGCTAGTGCAGTGAACGTGAGAGAAAGTTCTGCGATTCACTTGGGTGTTTTACCTTACTTTGTTGCCTCACTAGGGATAAAAAGAAATACCATGCTACCGGAGATGTGGTGTGACCATTGCCACTTCCTCCATGACTAGATCTAGCATGTTCTTATTTTAATTTAATGTCATGATACTTATTGCTATACTCTGAGTTATCTTAATTACTGAGGTGTTATGATTTAGTTCGCATCTTAGTGGAGTATAAGAGAGACTAATAACCAAAAGGTCTCTATGTTAGGACGTGATGCCCATATAATTATAACTTGTCATTAAACTGTTGTGTTGCAATCTCATATGTCAACTCTAGTGTTCCATTGTCTACCACTTTATTAAAGAGAGAGTGCATTTGTGAAACCATGAACCCCGGTCCATTTTTAATCATAAGAAACACCTTTCCAACAACTTTTACCACTTTTCCATTTTCTGTCATTATTAAATCCGAAAATACAAAAACACTTTTACATCTTGCATTCATCATAAAAAAACCCAAAAATATCATTTATCATTGCCACCACCATCTTTGCATATTTATTTACCACCATTGCATATTTATTTCTTGTTTGCATTGCATATTATCTTGATATCATTCTCACACCTTGTGCTTGACAACCACTAGGTGAGGTTGAGAACCAAAACATTTACTTTGTTTTGTAGATAACCAAAAGAAGGATAGGAAAGATAAATCTTCACTACTGATTCCCCGAGAGTTCGATATTAAACCCTCGAGTCACCCTCGTGGGGAAAACAAGTCTTCCACTTACTACACACTCTGCACTTGGAGTCTCAACCTAACCCATTTACTTTTCACGCAGTTAACTACGTGAAGGGCCATCACATGTGCAATAGCTTCTGACTTATCTGCACAAATACCACCGGCATTGTCAGCTATAGGGCCAAACATATGGTGATGTTCTTAGTGTTGCACAACCTTTGCCGGCGAGTCCGGTCCAAGGGCGTGCAGCGAGAGCGTAGTCGAAGGAGTCGTACACGCGGCACAATCACAGATGCGAAAAGTAAAAAGACACAGAGATATAGGCGGGACTGATCTTTATTATCAATGGTGTCTCTCTCTCAATACAATACATGGGTATATATAGGAGGGAGAGGGGCTGGGTTGAGGACCAATCTAGAGGGAAAACCCCCACCCCAAGAAAGGGTGGGACCCGCACGTGGTGCGTACGTCGGTTTCCCAACACTCCCCCTTGGTCCGACATCCCGTATTGTCTATGTCTCAAAAACTCCGAAAAAACCCAGTGGGAAAAATATGGAGAAAGAGCACATAGTGTTGGGATATATCTACTAGGGGTATCACCAGCATGGATCAATCCGGCTAGTCCAGGGTGGCCCGCAGTGGTGGTGAAGGCTTTGCCTACCGGGCGGCCCAGATAGCTGACGACCAAGGAAGGCGGATGCCGGCAAGGAGGAGGCCCAAAGACTGAAGCCCATGAAGCCACCAAGACCAAGATGGAAGGCGGCATACTTGCCGGCTAGGTTTAGGACTCCGTATACTTGCTGGATACGTATTCACCTTGTAACCCTAGGTCCAGCCGCCTATATAAGCTGGACCACGGGACGCCTTTAGGGCACGATATTCTCTCATACATCCAACTCATTGTAACCTGTTCACGGCGATATTGCCTTATAGTGAATTATAGCAGCACGTAGGGCACCGCCACCGCCGTGGTGCCTGAAGCTGGGTAAACCGCCGTGTACAATCCCGACCTTGACGACGTCCACGTTCTTGCCCTACGTTCACCCTCGGCTAGCAGGACCCCGTCTCCTATCCAAGATGCCGATACGACGACAGTTGGCGCCCACCGTGGGGCATAAGGCGTCAGGCGTCACGTTCCAGGCGGGATCATCTCCATCGACAAGATCGCACGCCGGCTCATCTGTTTCGGCGCGATCAGCCTAGTCATCGCGGACAAATCGATCTAGCCGGCTAATCCGTATTGCCGGTAGGCGCGGGATCTTGCGTCCTCGTGCAGATCGATTTGGCCGGCTCATCGGCGCGAGGGTTCGACGTCCAGGACTGCCCTCGCACGCGCGCGACGGATCGATTCCCTGGATCTATTCGTTCGCTGCTGCCGTCTTAATTTATTTGGCGAATACCATGGGCGACAGCATGGTGTTTTCGTCAAACAATCATCGGCCTTGGCGTAAATCGCTGCCTCTTGCGATCCCTCGAGGCGCGAGCCACGCTGATGCAGAAACCAACAAGGAAGCTCTCCCGAAATTCATGTACACCACGGATCGGTGTTTCCTTGCCATACTTAGCGGCCACGACCTGCAAGTCGATCAAAAACTGCGCGTGCGTCAGGCGATTGAAGCAGCAGCCAGCGCGTCCCGGCCGCCGGGTAGCAGACGCAAGCAGATGTTGCCTGATCAAACTTAGCGATCAGCTGCGTCATCAAGTCCCAAGGAAAAGCAACATCCACGCTGCCACATCGTAGTGCCAAAAGCTGATTGCTTGTGGTAGTACCCGTGAAGGCAATCAACAATAAAATTAGTGCAGGGATTTTCCGGCGGGAGTGCTAATCTACATGCATGTATGACTCACAAGCAGCATCGCCCCGTGCGATTCAGCTGCGTCGCGTCGTGTGCATGGCCGACTATTCAAGTCATTAACTTTGGCCGTGTCAGCGATGCCAGGCGGGACGCCGCCATCGTCGCATCTGGCTTAGACGAATTCATCGTCACCTATGCCACGTCTGGATCCGTTCCGACGTCCGGTTTAGGTGTGTTCGTCGCCATTTATCGTCGCGTTCCGGCTTAATCGCTAACGCGGACAACGCCTTTAGGCATATTTGTCCTCGCGTTCCGGCTTCATCGCTAACGCGGACAACGCCTTCCGGCACACTCACCATCGTCGCCGCGTCCCGGCTCAATTGCCGTCGCGGCCTACTCATCGTCGCCTATTCGTTAAGCACGGCGCAACCAACAAGTTGGAGCATGCAACATAAGAAGAGAACAAGGAAGTTGCCGTCTACATCCCGGGGGCTGCCGCCTACATTCCGGGGCTGCCGCCTACATCTCGGGGGCTGCCGCCTACATCATAGGGGTTGTCTTCTTCAATCTGGGGCTGCCGTCTTCCGACTCGCCCTCCTCGACATCGACGTCAATCCATCAAACAGCTAAGTTCTTCATAACATTTAATTAATTGTATGATCATGAAATAGAAGTCTATGGTTTGCTCATTATGCTTTGAGATCATGCCGTCTTTTGTCTTTTCATA
This sequence comes from Poa pratensis, assembly GCA_947311845.1. Classification (NCBI taxonomy): domain Eukaryota; kingdom Viridiplantae; phylum Streptophyta; class Magnoliopsida; order Poales; family Poaceae; genus Poa; species Poa pratensis. The sequence continues at coordinate 48,668,863 of CAMZMU010000047.1, read as the reverse complement.
TGATCATATATTCTTAGTATCAAAGTTACCCAAAATCTGCTATGTGCTAAGTGGTTCAAACTTTTCGATACTTGCCGCCTCCGGGCCAAATTAAGCAATCATTTTGCACCGCCTAATATCTTTATTCTGACTGCTTATATGTGGGTTGCCTAGTAGTATGTCGTTGGCACCAACATGCCGGCTTTGGTCTCTGAGTCTAAACTATATGGTACTAGCCCTGGTTGGCTCAGCTGAAGTAACTGTGCTGCGGTACCGCCAACATATAAAAAGCCAAGCATATAGGCCAGATAAATATTAAGGCGGGCCACATAAAATTTACAACCCATAAGTGTTTGTTCAAAAAACTACCGGCTCAGGCCTTGCATTTGTCCATCTTATATTAAAAGTTCATCTTAATGCAGCTATATTTACTATGCAGGATATTTGACACTTGGGGGCTGCGGTCGCAGCACTTTCATCGAGTCTTGAGCCGCCTTTCCGTCAAGGCGGCACAAATCCCGACAACTATAGTCATTCAATCTACAACGCCACAAGTTCTTCTGAGCATCGAGCCGACTTTCAAGTACGTCAACTCAACGCTCGGGGGCTGCAGATAGGCGGATCAAGAAAACTCCTGGCGAACGAAACTTGGGGGGCTCGACATCGACGACTACCCCTCGCCAGATACTCGGGGGCTTGACATCTACAATGCCTTCGCCCGACCAGAGATGCCGGCAGTCCTCATCAGCAACGCAGCCGCCTTGTCGTCAGCGACACGGCTGTCTCGTTTATCGCTGCGTTCCAGCTTAGTTGCTAACGCGGCGCGACGCCTCCGTGGCACGGCTGCCTTGTCGTCAGCGACACAGCCGCCTTGTTGTCAGCAACAAGGTCACCTTCGTGGTACGGCCGCCTTGCCGTCAAATTTCAGTCTAACCGTATCTGCAATGATAGGCGGGACGCCGCCATCATCGCGTTCGGTTTAGGCAAATTAATCGCCAAATTACTAGTTGTTGTTTCCGATCGCCCAAACCTGGCCAGTTTGGGAAGACATCGATTGGTACAAAACAACAAAGCTCCACATTCCGGCTTAATTGCTAATGTGGCACAGCCGCCTTGTCGTCAGCGACACGGCCGCCATCATCGCCTTCGTGGCACGGCAGAGATGCCATCATGACGTCACCTCATCTCTCCTTGAGTCCAAACTGTCGTGGACCAAGGATGACATGGACACGTCAACTATCGACTTAACTTGTCAGTCTGACAAGACTGCAGATGGAAGATTCCTGGCAAGCAGTCAGGCCGTCTTTCCCATGTTGGCGGCACCGGTCCGGCTACTTTAGGCGGACCGCCGCTTACTTTCAACTATGGAATGCTTCAAGCTCTTCAGACGCTTACAAGACAAGGCGGACGTTGCCGACAAAGAAGACGGCGCCTGAAGAACTCGAACCCTCCCAGGGGCTAATGTTGGGGATATATCTACTAGGGGTATCACCAGCATGGATCAATCCGGCTAGTCCAGGGTGGCCCGCAGTGGTGGTGAAGGCTTTGCCTACCGGGCGGCCCAGATAGCTGATGACCAAGGAAGGCGGATGCCGGCAAGGAGGAGGCCCAAAGACTGAAGCCCATGAAGCCACCAAGACCAAGATGGAAGGCGGCATACTTGCCGGCTAGGTTTAGAACTCCGTATACTTGCTGGATACGTATTCACCTTGTAACCCTAGGTCCAGCCGCCTATATAAGCTGGACCACGGGACGCCTTTAGGGCACGATATTCTCTCATACATCCAACTCATTGTAACCTGTTCACGGCGATATTGCCTTATAGTGAATTATAGCAGCACGTAGGGCACCGCCACCGCCGTGGTGCCTGATGCTGGGTAAACCGCCGTGTACAATCCCGACCTTGACGACGTCCATCTTCTTGCCCTACGTTCACCCTCGGCTAGCAGGACCCCGTCTCCTATCCAAGATGCCGATACGACGACACATAGCATACGTCTCCTCATGTTGCACGAATTGCCTCATCAAAAACCTCCATGTGAGAAACATCGAAAATCTCACATAAGGGAAAAAGAGTACAATCCACTCAACATCAGGTTGAGTACTTGATCATCCGGGATCAAGATTTTCAGATGGGGGTGTGAAGAATCTCCCTCGGAGTCTGGCATATCTCTAAGTCTCATCATACCGATTCCATGAACATACCTCTTAAAAGATGATGCCGATAATGATTTAGTGAACATATCAGCGAGATTGTCACACGACTTAGTATGCAAGATCGTCACCTCGTTCGTCTTCTGCAGCTCATGCGCATAGAAAACTTGGGGCTGATGAGATTACTCTTCACATGCCCTGGCTGCCCTTGTGCAACACAAGCCGCATTATCTTCATAGATAATGGTGGGGGTTTGTACGGTGTTCAGCGCACACGTCTGCTGAATGTGGTGAATCATCCGTCAAAGCCACGCGCACTCTCGTGATGCTTCATATAGTGCTATGATTTCTGAGTGGTTCGTCGAAGTCGGTATAAGACTTTGCTCAGACGATTTCCAGGGAACATCAGTTCCACCACAAAGGAAAACATATCCAGTCTATGACTTGGAAGTGTGCGGGTCCGACAGGCACCCTGCATCAGCATAGCCTACCAACGATAGGTCTTAATTCCTCCTATAATTGGTCCCTTGTAGGCATCGGAAGACGTCCTTGATGCCTTTCCAATGTCTATTGGTAGGCTCAGAACTGTACCTAGCAAGCAAATTGACAGCGAACGCGATGTCCTGCCATGTACAATTCGCGAGGTACATGAGTGCTCCAAGGACACTCAAGTAGGGGAATTCCGGTCCCAGAATTTCCTCCCCCTCTTCCTTAGGTCTGAACGGGTCCTTATCTTGCTGTAAAGACCTCCCAATCATTGGGGTCTTCGAAGGATATGCCTTATGAAATCCAAATCTCTCTAACACCTTCCGAGTGTAGGAAGACTGGTGCACTAGAATCCCAGCAGGGGAATATTCAAGTTGCAGACCCAGACTGGTTTTACCCAAATCTTTCATCTCGAATTCCAACATCAGGTAGGAACTCGCTTCCTCAATATCTCTAGGTGTACCGATTATATTCAAATCGTCCACGTACACCGAGATTATACAGAATCCATCTTGGGATCGCTGTATAAAGACACATGAGCAATCTTCGTTGCTCGTGTAGCCCTTCTGATGAAGGAAATCGCTTAGGCGATTGTACCACATCCTACCATATTGTTCAAGTCCGTACAATGACTTCCGAAGAAGAACATTGTATAGACACGATTTGCTCTCTTGGTTCGGAATGGGGATACCTTCCGGTACCATCATGTAAAAGTCCGAATCAAGGTTACCATATAGGTAAGCATTGACAACATCCAACAATTTCATTGTTAAGTCCAGATTTACTGCCATCGAGATCGAGTATCTAAAGGTTATACCAGCCATGACTGGGGAGTAAGTTTCCTCAATATCGACATCTGTCGTTGAGTGAACCCTTGAGCGACGAGCCTTGCTCTGTACCGATCCACCTCATGTGTGAGGTAACTGCCTCCTGCCAATCTTTCCAATCCGACCTTATTTTACAATCAGCGGGATTGTTAGGCCTAGGGCCTGGATCTATGATTGAGGCAATTCTATAGCAAAGTTAATGTCGACAATTGCCATTGCTCGGTTCCTTGACTCTCCCTTATTTATATAATTTATGGCCATTTCGTCATGGGGCGCATCTGGCGCTACCTCTTGCTCCACCGTATTTCCCATTACAGGAGCGAGGTCCTTTAGCTTTTCGCGCCGATGTGTGTACTCACATCTCCGCTGGATGTTCCCTCAATAGGAACGTTCAAGTCCGGAATCCCGTGCACAGGACTTTCCGTACTTGTGCCAGGTCTCAATTGGCCCCCTTTTTCTTACTAGGGGCTTTGGTGACTGTCTGTGATAAATCTCTCTTATCCTTCTTCCTCAGGCGTCCCCGAGTACTTAGGAGTTGAGAAACCAGATTTCCCGTCCTTTTAGGCCTTTGGACGGGAGCGGGTGTACCATAGTTAACTTCGGTATCTCAACCCTTTCCGGTGCATTGCGCGCAGGCATATGCGACTTTGTCACAGTTTACAAGTCACTAAAGTGATCAGGCAGTTGATTCGCTAATGCATGCAAATCAATTATCGTTTGGACTTGTTTATTTGTCTCGGCAGTGCGTGGGTCATGAGCGTGGATCTCCGTGACTTGGCACGTGATTTCTCGACTTTTATCATCAAGGGGTTGATTATCTCCCCCTAAAGTCGGAAAGAGATCCTCGTCAATGCAATCAGCGAAGCGGGCCGTATGACATTCACTTGTCATGGGGTCCAAATACCTGATTATGGACATAGTCGCATAACCAACGTATATCCCCGACTTACGGAGCGGGCCCTTTGCTGATCGCTGGGGTGGTGCTATCGGTACATACACCTGGCAACCGAACCTATAAATGTGGGAAATTATCGGTGTGACCCCTGCGCAAGCTGCACATGAGAATGGATGTTGTAGGCCAACGGTCTAAAGTTAATGAGTTTAGCAGCGTGTAACACAGCTTGCCCCAACATCTGGTTGGTGAAATACAACTCTTATGATGGACTTTATCCTTCACCTTTAAGGGGGACGGTCTAATGATTAACTTCCCTGTAGCGTATGCGGAGCACACAAAATCATCAGGATTTGGGAAGTTTGTCACTTTAACATTATGACCGTTTGAGTTGTATATTCCTCATCATACTTAGACTGCGTGGCCTAATCTATCATGCCATATGAAAAATAGTTCAGAGCATCGGAAGGTAGTGTACACAGGCAGTGCTACAATTACCGTGTAGCATAGCCATGTGTCCAATGGAGGAAAAATTTCCAAGAACATGTTTACCATTTTCATCGCGCCTGGTGATTAGTAGGCATTCCATACCGTTCATAACACCGGTCTCAGCTGGAGACTATTAGCGTGAAAACCAATGAAACTTAAGGGGGTGCGAATGACTCGGGGTACAACAATGCATCGTTAATGATCAAAGTTGTTCCCATGGGTAGTATCATAGTGGCTCGTCCGGAGCCAACTATATAAGGATCGCAGCCGGCGATTTTCATAACACTACCTCGAGAATTTTATCAGACTCAAAGCACATAATCTCCCTGAAGATGGTATTTGTGTATCGTTTTCCACGAGACATGTTTACTCCATTGGGGTGCCACACGTGTTCTAAGATATTTGCATGTAATTAAAATAATGAAGCGAGGAAGTAGCGACATTACAAAACAAATGCATATATCTGAGAACATAACATGCCATCATATTTAAATAGAGGAATTAATGAACGATAATCAAATGTCATTCAAGCGTCGAAATAATGAATATGGCTTGCTCTTATAGAGCTTACAAACCAAATGTATCTCATATAGCCTAAGGAATCATGATAAGTTAAACAGTGGAAGCTTAGACAGGCATAGAGAACGCGTTGTTCACTTCACACTCAATGTCCAACTGAGCGAATTGCTCCTCACTGAGTATAGGATCATCATCAGTGCCTACACGAGGTGCAAAAGGGAGCACCAAGTGATCGACCTCCATAGAGACGCCGACGTCCGTTGAGACCGTAGGGGCTATCTCCGTGGGCGCAACTACAGGTGCAACCATAGGCAGAGGTGGAGGCGACGGGAGGATCTCGGGCGCCACCATGGGTACCGGAGGTGCCTCCCCCTGTACTGAGGCGAGGTGCGATTCATGCACCTTCTTACTAGCCTTGTACGTTGCCACAACTTCCTTAGGTGCACGGCACTGGCGTGAGAAGTGTTCTGTAGAGCCGCACCGTAGCATTCCTGGGGCCTCTGCTCCCCCTTGCCTGGCTGATGCTGCTGAGCCTGGCGAGGGGGTGAGGCGCCTTCTTGCCCTTCCTGCCTCTCTTCTTCTTGAGAGGCACATGGGCCTCCTGACGGGAACTCGCTCGAAGTGGCTGCGCGAGAGAGTTCTTTCGCAAGAGCTCATCCTGCGCCTCCTCCACTTGGAGTATGTCCAGAAGCTCTGCATATTGCGTGTACTCCCCCTGGCGATAATTCCGCGAGGACTGTACGCCATCAGAGTGGAAAGTAGAGACAATCTTCTCAATCTTCTGAGTGTCGGTGACAGTGACACCACACATCCGAAGAGAGATGCAAATCCGGCGCAAAGCCGAATTATAGTCTCCCACCGTCTTGAAGTCCTGAAACCTCAGACGCATCCACTCGCCTCTGCCTGCGGGCGAACAGTGTACTTCAGTTGCTCGAAACGCTGTTTAAGAGCATTCCAGAGGTCCAAAACACTCCGCTCAGCCATGTACTCGTTTTTCAGAGTACTGCATAGGTGGTGACGCAGAAAATACAGAGCCTGGGCATTCTGAGAAGGGTGACATCGCTGGTGGCCGCATGGGTCCCACGCCAATTGCGTTGGTCAGCTCCCTCGACGTGAGGAAGATCTCAACGTACGATGCCCACGTCAGGCAGTTCTACCCATTTTGGGTTAGCTCGGTGAACTCACGGTTGACGATTCCGGCCATTTGCAATTTATGCAAATCATATTAGATTACAGCAGGTAATCCGGATTACACCAGGTAATCCATTGCATAAAATGCGATGAAAATACAATTATTCATTAACATGACGTTCCGATATTTAAAAACATGCTAACAATAATTTCAAAGCGATTAAAAGTAATTAAACAATTAATTCAAGCAATGAAAATATATAATACAAGCATGATACTGACGGAAACATGTTAAGCGCATCACTAACGTGAAACATTGACCCTAAAATTACTTTCCGAAGTTATTATATGCCCAGAAATACAATTTCAGCAAAAACAGACTATTCCAGTGACTTACAGATAAATTATTCAGCAGGAATAAAAATATTCGTAAAATTGGAAAAATACAGGTGCTAAAATGTAAATTTCGCGCGCAGCCCTGTATAATTAGGCGCAATCAAGGGGAGAATTAAGAGACTGGAAACGGCCGTAATTAAGAGCACTTAATACAAAACGTTTCAGCTCAAATTTATTCTCCATCAACGACATTAATTAAGGCAAAACGGGCCAGCAGGGCTCGTGGCGTTCGGCAGCGCCTCGGGCGTGTTTGCGTGGCCAGCAGGGCCGTCTGCTCGCGGGAGGTGGTGGCGGCCGCCGCAGCGACGCCGGCGACCAGCAAGGTCGGGCGACAGTGCGCGCGTGCCAGCCGCACGCACGGGCGCGGCGAGCTCGGCTCGCGGCCGGCGGCCTTGCGCGGCATCACGCGGAGCTCGGCCAGCAGGTCCACGGGCATGGCATGGCGCCGACGAGCGCGTGTATGCGACGACGCGCACATCTCAGACGTCACGGCCAGCTGGGCCGACGAGCGCGTAGGACGCGACGACGTCCATGACGCCGGCGACGAACGCGGACGGCCAGCAAATCTGGACCTTCTCGCGCGGAAGAGCAACGGCGGCGCCACGTACTGCGAGGCTCGGTGTGTTAGCGTGGCGGCTTGCCGACCTATGCAACACACGACGAACGGCTCTACGGCAGTCAGCCGAAGACGTCTTTTACACCGACACGAAAAACACTTCGGATGTCAATTTTCATCGTCCGTTCATCTGGAATCGAGACGGCGCGTCGCACAGCCGGTGCGCCTTGGCGGTACCGTGATCATCAGGATCACTTCCGTACCGACTCGCTACGGTGGCATCATTAAATCCCCCATGAATCCAAGAGTATCGACATTGGTCGGCGACGTATTCGTCAGCTCGACTCTCGGGAGGAAAATCGACACCGTAGGTAATATAAAACGTATTGCAAGAACGGAAACATAAATAGATGCAAAACCGTTGTTTCTATCGGATCTGGATTATACCTCCGCGATGAACGACGAGAGCCTGCTTGATGAAGGCTCGATGCAGATCAGTTGGCGGAGCAGTTCGTGCTGATAACGTGTTGCACAACCTTTGCCGGCGAGTCCGGTCCAAGGGCGTGCAGCGAGAGCGTAGTCGAAGGAGTCATACACGCGGCACAATCACAGATGCGAAAAGTAAAAAGACACAGAGATATAAGCGGGACTGATCTTTATTATCAATGGTGTGTCTCTCTCAATACAATACATGGGTATATATAGGAGGGAGAGGGGCTGGGTTGAGGACCAATCTAGAGGGAAAACCCCCCACCCCAAGAAAGGGTGGGACCCGCACGTGGTACGTACGTCGGTTTCCCAACACTTAGCAACCCTCAACAGTCACAGACTCATATACCAAGCGATCTCAACCATAAATGCTGGCATAATGTCCACACTTATCACTATAACCGGTAAGGCTTTTGTATAGTGAATTCAGGAACAAGGACCCCAGTTAAGAAAACTGAACCGAAAGCAAGCAACATAATGCAAATGATCAGGAATAGTTTTATGGTATTTCCGCTAACATGTGGAAGTCGTACAAACCTGCAATGCGGTAGTTAAGTATTAAAGCAAATCGAGATGGGAAAATGCAAGCAAATCAGACTGGACCCAAAAAATGAAGAGCAAATATAGGATGGAGGAACGTGAGATTTCCAGGTTAGGTCTACATCTTCAGAAGCCATTTGACTTAAACATCGGCTGCCCACCATGGCTCCATGTTGGTCCACCTGCAAATCGGCCTCAGGCAGCCGGCATCTGCTGCTAGGAGAGCCGAGAGGAGAGGGCAGATGCGCCGCGGTTTACCGACCCCAGCCAACGACCTCAAGCAACGGCCGATGCATGCCATCAGTACAAAACATGACTTCTGCACAATACATTCTATTTGCGATGCTATGGTTTTCCTGAACATGAGCAGATACACTGCTCGATGGCTGGACTACACAAAGAGCAGGAAAGCAGAGAAGATGAACCAAAAATCCTTACCTAACTGAAGTCGACGAATTGTCGAAGCCGCGCACCGACATTCGATTTGCGCCGTTGTTGAGATAGCCGCGAAGGAGCCGAGTATATGAACTTCATATCTAAGAACGCATAAGGTATATTAGCTTCAGAGCTACTCCCTCTGTTCCTAATTGTAAGAAGTTTCCTAAATATGAGACGTTTTGGGAGTTCTACCTCCTAAATATTGCATCATCTACACTTAAAATAGACCCGACTGGACTTTGTATTCATGTCAGCTACCCAGGGCATATTAACTTCTTCAAGAGTAAAAGCAATGCAACTTACACCGCCATCTAAGTAGTAAGAACAATGAAAAAATAGGTTTGTTCTGACGAGCGTGTTAATAGCAGATTAAAACAACTCATATGGTACTTTTTTTCGCGAAAACGCAAAAGACTTTTGCGTTTCATTTTATTGAAAAGGTAGAGTTTGTTACAATCCTCCTAGGAGGCAATTACAGGGCAATACAATACAAAAGGATCAGTGCACGTCCCAGGTCTGCGGGAGGATAGCACGAAGGCCTAAGGCGCCAGCGCTTGCCCACAGGGCTGCTTCTTCTTTGATCTTCATCGCCAAGCTTTGGACAGAGGGCTGTGCTCTGTCGAAGACACAGTCGTTTCTGTGTTTCCAGATCATCCAAGGCACGAGCAGAGTCGTGGAGGCCAGCCCCTTGCGCAAGGGTTTGGGGGTGGCCTGTTGTGCCGCGGTCCACCATTCGTTTAGTGTTGCTTCGCCGTCAGGGGGGCGGCATTGCATCCGTAGCCACGACAGGATCTCGAACCAGACCTGCCGAGAGAAGGGGCAAGCTAGGAGGAGATGTTGCATGGTTTCCGGTGCTTGGTCGCAGAGCGGGCAGCGCGCAGGGTGCTGCAGGCCACGGCGTGCCAGGCGGTCCGCGGTCCAGCAGCGGTCGAGGTGGGCAAGCCAGTGGAAGAAGCGCACGCGCGGCGGCGCCCAGCCCTTCCAGGTGAGCTTCCATGCATCGCAGGTGATAGCGCCATGGAAGGTGGCCTGGTAGGCAGACTGCGCCGTGTAGATGCCGTTCGCGGTTAGGGTCCAGCGCAGACGGTCCGGCTCGGTGGTGAGCTCCGTGTGCTCGATTCGGCGCCAGAGCAGCAGGTACTCTCCCAGCTCCTGGATGCCGACGGTGCCCTGGATGTCGCGCGCCCAGGTGTGATCATGAAGCCCATCAGCCACGGTCCGTCGCTTGCGGCGCCTCTTGTGGACGCACGCGTACAGGTGGGGCGCGAGGTCGCGGACACAGCAGCCATCGATCCACTTATCTTCCCAGAAAAGGGCCTGCCGGCCGTCGCCAACCTGCATGACAGTGGAGGCGAAGAAGAGCGCGCGCTCGTCGGCGTTGAATTGCAGATCGAGGCCACTCCAGGCCCGCGTGCCGTCAGTGCGGCTGAGCCAAAGCCAGCGCGTGCGCAGCGCGAGACCTGTGCGTTCCAGGTCACGCACGCCAAGTCCACCGAGCGAAATTGGCCTCGCGACTCTCCGCCAGTTGACATGGCAATGTCCTCCGTTGGCCTCCGCGCGTCCTGCCCATAGGAAGCCGCGCTGAATCTTCTCGAGCGCTCTGTAGATCTTCTTGGAGGGCGCGAGCACCAGCAGCAGGTGTATGGGGATTGCACTGAGAACTGATTTGACGAACGCGAGCCGCCCTGCCTTGTTCATGAGGTGGGCCTTCCAGCAGGGCAGCTTGCCCGCTGTTTTGTCGACAACAGGTTGGAGCTGGGCCGTGGTAGGTCGTCGAATCGTTAGCGGAATCCCCAGGTAGGTGATGGGGAGCTCCACAATTGGGCAACCAAGCAAGGCGACGGCGGGCGCGGCAACCTCCGGGTCGCACTGAATTAGCGTGGCCGTGCTCTTGTGGTAATTGACCTGTAGGCCGGAAGCGCGCCCAAACAGCTGCAGGATGCTCCTGACGGCGATCGCGTCGCCGCGCGAGGCGTGGCAGAACAGGACCACATCGTCCGCGTACAGGGAAACGACGGGGATCGGGCGGCGAGGGTGTAGCTGCTGCAGGATGCCCAATTCGACGGCGCGGTGGAGCAGGCGGCCGAGGGTGTCGACGGCGAGGTCGAAGAGCTGGGGCGTGAGGGGATCGCCCTGTCGGAGGCCGCGACGGTGCCAGATGGCCGGGCCCGGTGCGCCGTTCAACAGGACCTTGGTGCTAGCCGATGAGAGCGTGATCGCCAGCCAGTCCAGGAATCGGTCGCCAAAGCCATATTGGTGCAGCACCTCGAACAAGAACGCCCAGCTGAGCGTGTCGAAAGCGCGTGCCAAGTCCAGTTTCAGAAGCACGCGAGGTGCCCCGAGCTGGTGGAGGAGGCGCGCGGATTGCCGGACGAGGACGAAGTTGTCATGGAGGCTGCGGCCAGGGATGAACGCGTTCTGGCTCTTGCTGACGAGGCCATCAAGCTTGGGAGCGAGGCGCAGCGAGAGGACCTTCGCGAAGATCTTGCCGAACAGATGGATCAGGCTGATGGGGCGATAATCGCCCAGGCTGTGTGCGTCAGCGCGTTTGGGTAGCATCGTCAAGAGCGCTTGGTTCAGAGAGCTGAAGCCACGGCCAGGGGCTCATAGAGCTGTTGGAACGCGTCGACAAAATCTTGCTTTACGACGGGCCAACACGCGCGCAGGAATTCGGCAGTGAAGCCGTCAGGTCCGGGCGCCTTGCGTGCGGGAAGCCGCTGAATTGCTTGCCAGATCTCCTCGGCACCAAAAGGCGCGTCGAGGTCGCTCAGGTCCGTTGGCTCGATGATCGCCGTGAGGTCCAGCGTGCACTCGCGAGGCGCAGTCGTGCCGAGCATGTCGTCGAAGTGCGCGTATGTTGCGGCCTCCATGTCCGCTGGGTCAGTGATCACGACGCCGTCGACCAAGAGGCTATGGACCCTGTTCTTTTGGCGTCGGTACGCGCATTGCTGGTAGTAGAACTCCGTGTTCGCATCACCGTCCTTGAGGAACGCGACGCGGGCGCGCTGTCGAGCGATCGTGCGCTCGAGCGAGGCAAGGCCTAGATAGGAGGCCTTGATCTGCCGGCGTAGCCAGTCCTCGTGGGGTGTGAGCGTTCTGCTTTCTTGGGCTGTGTCCAGCTTTAGGAGGAGCTCACGTGAGATCGCGAGCTTGAGCCTCACGTTGCCCACCGTCTTTGCACTCCAGCTAGTCAGCTTGCGGGCGGTGGCCTGCAAGCGCAGCATGATCCGTCGGAACGGGTCGGCGTCGTGGACTGAGAGCCAAGCCGCGGCGACGACGTCGTGGAATCCATCGAGACGTGTCCAGAAGTCCTCGAAGTGGAAGGGTCTGTGAGCCGGCGGCGTCGGCGTGCAATCCAGGAGCAGGGGGCTATGGTCAGAGACGACCGAGGCGAGGCAACGAAGGTGGCACTCGCCATGGAGCTCCTCCCAGTCCGCTGTGCACAGGACGCGGTCGAGCTGGACAAGCGTCGGCGGCGAGCGCTCGTTTAACCAAGTATATCGGCGTCCATTGAGGTAGACTTCTTTTAGCGCGAGGTCGTTGGTCACGCGTCGGAAGCGGCCCATCATCCTGTGGTCGACGTTTCCATTGCTCTTGTCCTCGTCACGGAGGACAAGGTTGAAATCGCCACACAACATCCATGGTCCGGGGCACTCGACACGTGCCTCGCGGAGCTCTTGCAAGAAGGCGATCTTGTCGGCGTCATCTTGCGGTCCATAGACCACGGTAATCCACCATGGCGTGCCCACACCTGAGGGGGAGGAGACCTTAGCAGACAACGTGTTGGCTGTGAAGTGCGGGTCGGTGATGGTCACCACTCTGCTTCGCCAGGCCAGCAGTATGCCGCCACGGGTTCCATTAGCGGGCAGGTACACATAATCGTCGAATTCTGAGCCAAGGGCCTCGAGAACAACCGGCGAGCAAATCAACTCCATTTTAGTTTCCTGGAGGCAAATGATCGATGCAGTACAAGTTGCAATCAGAGAGCGTATGGCGATGCGACGAGCGCGTGCGTTGAGACCACGCACGTTCCACACTAGGATCTTTAGGTCGTACTCCATAGAGAAAGGGGTCGACGGAGACGCAGCGGGCGCAGCTAGACCTCGATCGGGCTGCCAGCGATCGCCGTGGTGATCGGCGCGATCGTGGGGTCGGCGGGGAGCTCGCGATCCACCAGGGCGGCAATGCCTCTGAGGACGGAGAAGGAGATGGGCACCGCAAAAATTCCGTCGTATGCCTTCATCTCGACCTCTGTGATCTTCTGGTTTACACCGACGATGCCCAGGGAGCGCAGGATATGCACGAGCGTACGTCGCTCCGCCGTGGGAGGTGCTACCTTAGCCGCCGTCTTCGTCGAAGTTGCAGAGCGCCCACGTCGCGGATTGCAGTTGATCGGCGGTCGCTTCTTGCGTTTCCCGGGGTTTGGGAGCGCGGCATCGATCTGCTTGGTGGCGGCCTCCAAGAAGGCGCCCAGTGTCAGCGTTGCCGTGGCTTGCAGGCGGGAGCGGCGCATGATGATCGGTGGCGATGCGAAGCGTGCGGGAGTTCGCAGGGGAGGGGAGCGCACGGAAGGGGCCAACTCTGCCTGTGGGCTGCTGGTGGGCTCGATCTGCTGATGGGCGACATCGTCGCTGGCCTGAAGTTGGGCCGTTGGTTGGCCCAAACTCGGCTCGGCAGCAGTAGAGGCTTCGAGAAGGTTCTCTCACTGGCTGGCTGGCTCCGCAGATTGAATTTCTTCCGTTGGTTCCCGCCCGGTCGCATCTTGACTCCTGTACTGGTCGAGCTGGGACCCAGCTGCATCAGGAGCAGGAAGGAGCGTAGCTCCACTTTGCCCCGACAGCGGATCGTCCTCGCGGACCGGTGGCTGCGAATCAGGGACCTCGCTGTCCGAAGACAGGTTATCACCTGCGACGAGCAGATCCCTAGGCACAGTGGGATTGGACAGAGCTCGCGCGGACCCGGCTGGCGCGCAGTCACGTGCACAAGGCGACATGGTCGGCGCGCTCGAAGTAGGGCTCTCGACCAATGGATGCTGGCCAGTTGGCGCTGCTGTGCTCGCTGGAGGGACCGTTGAGGCAGAGGTAGCAGAGGCCGCAGCCTTGGCACGTTTGGCCTCTTCCTTCGCTTTAACTTTCCTGCCTCCGCGCTTTCTTCTTTTGGAAAGACGACGAGGACGCTGGGCCCCACCAGTGGCAGGCCAGGACTCCATTGTACGGCCTGGAGAAGCAGGTGGCGTCGCCGCCGCGCCCGTGCGACGGATTGGGGCAGGCCAGGCAGAATCAACGGCGACGGCGTCCGAACGAGTGCGGCGGCCAGTCGTGATCCCGCCCACGGCGTCGATGGCCATTCCGTCGGCGCGGCCGGCGTGGGCACCTGACGTGCGGCGTCGTTTGCGGCTGCGGCGGCGTCCCTGGCCACGGCCAGCACCGCGGCCATGATCTTCGGCGCCATCCTCATCCCTGGGCGCGGCGTCGTCGTCGGGGTCGCCTCCATTGGCTGCCGGAGCAGGAGCGATCATGTCGTCGTCGTCTCGGGCGATCCTGATGGACACGGGGTAGGTGAGCGTGCGGATGGTCGGCGGCAGCGCCTGGTTGCGGTTGGGGATGGACTCCACGATCTCCAAGATTGCGGCTTTGCGGATGCTGGCCAAGTCGTGCGCGCGTGCCATCAGCCTGAAGGTGGCGAGGTCGGCGCGCGAGCGGGTGCCAGGGTGGAGGCGCTCAATCCAGCAGCTACGGCCCAAGAGGTGCTCGGCCGTCGACAGGTGCCAGGCTTGCGTCGGGATGCCGCGGAGCTCCAACTGGACACGGTGCTTGAACGAGCCGGCCTCCGCATGCGCGAGCTTGCACCAGGGCCGCATCGAGAGCGTGAAGCCCGGGCCGTCGTGGCTCCGTTGCCGTCGATCTTCGCTCCACCGACATCGTCTTGACCTAAAAACGCCTATAAAAAAGGTCCCCCGACGTTCTCTGGAAGGAGCGCCGCACAAACATAGAAACACCGAAATGGAGATCAGGAGCTGCAGATTGGAGGGGGAAAACTCCGGCGGCGCTGCCGGCGTGGTCTCCATCTTCTCCATCGACTTCTCCACCGTTTCCATGATGAAGAGGGAGTAGTCCACCTCTGGACTATGGGTTTGTGGAAGTAACTTATGTATCTCTCCTCTCTTGAGCTTCACTAATTAGCACCGTATGAGCTGCTGAACATGATTACGGTCACCGTTGTAATACCTTTGTGGTGGATCTTTATGAGTTAATATATGTTTGAGATTGCAATGTTTGTTTCAGTTATGAGTATAGATGCATATTATGTACCCCGTTCTTGTCTACTTGTTTTGATCAAGCATGTTTATGAGAGCGTGTGTGGGGGAACGTGTGCATTAGTTGGAGTAACGGGGGTGGTGAGTGCGGTAAGCTGAAACTTAATATCGCGATCCACTTGGGTGTTTACCTTACTTTGTTACCTCACTAGGGATAAACTAAAATACCATGCTACCGGGGATGTGGGCGTGACCATTGCCACTACTCCATGACTAGATCTAGCATGTTCTTATTTTCACTTCATGTCATGATACTTAATGCTATACTCTGAGTTATCTTAATTACTGAGGTGTTATGATTTAGTTCGCATCTTGGTGGAGTATAAGAGAGGTTAATAACCAAAAGATCTCTATGTTAGGACGTGATGCCCATATATCTAAGTAATTTGTTATCAAACCCTGTGTTGCAATCTCATATGTTAACTTTGTGTGTTCCATTGTCTACCACTTTATAAAGAGAGAGTGCATTTGTGAAACCATGAACCCCAGTCCATTTTTAATCATAAGAAACACCTTTCCAACACCATATACCACTTTTCTATTTTCAGCCATCATTAAATCCGAAAATACAAAAATACTTTTCATCTTGCATACATCATTTAAAAACCCAAAATATCATTTACCATTGCATCCACCATCATTGCATATTTATTTCTTGTTTGCATTGCATAACTATCCTGATATCATTCTTACACCTTGTGCTTGACAACCACAGGTGAGGTTGAGGACCAAAACATCTAACCTTATTTTGTAGGTAACCAAAAGAAGGATAAGAAGATAAATCTACCACTTCAGATTCCCCGAGAGTTCGATATTAAACCCTCGAGTCACCCCTCGTGGGGAAAACTGTCTTCCACTATACTATACACTCTGCACTTGGAGTCTCAACCTAATCCCGTTTATTTGTGCAGGCATCAAGACTTGCTCTTCGGGTATCAAGACGTTTTCTGGCGCCGTTGCCGGGGAATCGTAGCTGAGAGATTTATCCAAGGGTGTGCATCATCGCATTCATCTCACAACAAAGTCAACGTCACCAACTTGTGCTAACACCTAAGCTTGGGGAGGTTGCACCTACGTGAGCACCATCTTATCCATCTTTACTTACAAAGCAATTTATTTGTTTTGTTAGTGTCATTGCATATCATATCATATTTATTTCAGTTTTGCATAAAAAATCAAAAATACCAAAAAAACTTGCTATCATGGTGCTTGGAAACAAACAAGGAGGGAGTTCTCTAGGGAATTCTGTTTCTAGTTTTAAACAATATCATGGAGAAACATTAAAAGATGCTTGGGTAAGAATTAATAGGATGCATTATGAAGATCCTACACCTTGTGAAGATGAAAAGCTAAATCTTTATTTCTATTATGGAATAGATCCTTGGTATCAAAATGCTTTAGATGGGGCTACAGGTGGAAGTTTTGTCTTGTCAACACCACCTTGTGCAGCCATGACACTTAGAAGGATTTTTGGTAGCTTTGTGGGTAGCAAGAAAAAGTTAGAGACACCACAATAGCACTTGCTTCATCAAAGGATAAATTTGAAACTAAGTTAGAAAAGCTACCTAGTAAGGAAGATTTTGAACAACTAGTTTCTTATTCTGAAAACATTATTCCAAAGATAAACAATGAATTGGTTAATGTCATGCATAAGTTGAGAATTTGTGAGAAAGAATTTCTGGAAAAAGATGTTTACCTGAACAATATTGAGGAAAAATTGGTTCGAGTTAGTGATTCATTGAGAAAAGATTCATCTCTTAAACATGTGAAAGAGGTTCCTGCTAGGCAACAAGTTTGGGTTAAAAAGGAAAGAAAGTTGAGGAAGTTAAAATGCTTAATGAAGTCAAGGATCCTTTGCTTGACTTAGAAAATTGTAGCTTGCATGAATTAATATCTATCTTACAAAAATTTGCAAGTGATCCTTCCATCAACACTAACCAAGTAGGTTTTGGTTCTTATATTGCTAATCATGTCTTGAAAGAAAATATTGCTAGGTACAACCAAGAGGCTATGATACCACCTAAGCTTGGGGACATGTGGATACCTAAGGTACTAGTAACTATTGGAAAAGAGACACACCATGCCATACTTGATCTAGGATCTAGTGTCTCTGTTTTATCTAAAGAACTATATGAAGTGCTTGAATTGAAAAATCTTGAAAAATGCTCTATTGAACTAGCACTTGCTGATGACTCTATTAAACATGCTTTGGGAAAAGTAAGTGATGTTATGGTAGAGTTACATATGACTTTTGTGCCTGTGGATTTTCTAATCATGGATATGGGGAATAAAACCTCTAGTCCTATTATTCTTGGAAGACCTTTTCTTCGTACCACAGGTGCTATCATTGATTCAAAGGAAGGGAATGTAAAGTTTCAGTTTCCACACAAGAAGTGTATGGAACACTTTCCAAGGAAGAGGGAACATCAAAGTTCAAGCTCCCTCATGAGCTTCATCTTCAATAAACAACAAGTAAGAAGCCTAGCTATATGGCTATAAAGAAAGCGCTTTGCGGGAGGCAACCCGGTTATTTTTTATGTGTGATTTTTCTTTGTGTCCTCTTGCTGTAACAAGAGATTTTGTGTCTAGTTAGGTTCTGGAGTTTTTAATAAAGTGCCAAGTTTTACCCTTTTTGGTTTGAAAAAGTTGCTTATTGAGTTCGGAGATTTTATTCCTGCACGAGTCAGTGCACGGTATGATTTTTAATTCTTATTCTGTAACTCCGAATGAACTCATATTTGAACTGTAGTTGTAACTTTTCATCCTATGTATGCATGAATTTTTTCGGAATTTTTCGAGAAAGTTTGGTAGGGTATAAAAATACGTTTTGCTGCTGCTGTTTTTCTGGACAGATTCTGTCCCATTTGGTTTGATGCATGCTTTGAGCTTTTAAGTTGAATCTTTTTTATCCAATTGAGTTTATGAGTAGACATACAACATTATATACTTTCTGGACATGTCATATGAATTTTTGTTCAAGGATTATATGCAGCAAGGAACATATTTGTTTATCACTATTAATGCACCCCACAGAAAAGAGATGGGAGAAACGGTGTTTTGAAGTTTTTTCACAGGGATTGGAGGAGATGCACCAAGAGCTATCCAAGGATGGTGAAAACCATAAGCTTGGGGATGTGAAGACAACCCCGCTGGACCTACACACTCTCGGTTTGCACACGTCCAACTTCTGTTTTTCGATCGAAACACTTTATCGCATAAATTTGGAGCGTCGTTTTTTGTTTTTGTTTGAGTCTTGAGAGACCACCACACTATCATTTATATATGAGAGAGCTACTGGAAATATGGGTTGAAATATGTTGGTTGCTTTTATAAGATTAGGAAAAGGGATGTTTGACTTGATTTTTAATGATACATATAGTTGCATGATTCATGAGCTTGTTTATGAGTAATAGTTTGCAAATTCTTTTTCAAGAGCTATCACTTATTCATGTTTTGGTGCTGATTGTTATTTTACTTGGTTTAACATGGATTAGTTAGTTCTATGGACACTCATGCATGCATCTAGATGGTCAACTTTCCCCCTTTTGCTAGCCCAAAAACTCCAACAAGCAAAAACTTGTTTCCAACACCTTCAACCAAAGTTATTCCTGTGAGTCCATCATATCTACCTATTGGCTTTATGCTATTCCGAGTATGTTTAACATGTTGTTTGTGTTATCTTACCTCTGAATGAAAATGTTTATGTTATTGATTGCAATGGAAAAAAATTGGTTATATAGCTCTCACGAACTTGATGCATAATACGTCTCAAACGTATCTATAATTTTTGATGTTCCATGCTTGTTTTATACCAATTGCTACATGTTTTGCATCTAATTTATATCACTTTTATACATTTTTTGGGACTAACCTATTAACAAGATGCCGAAGTGTCAGTTCCTGTTTTCTGCTGTTTTTGTATTCCAGAAAAGCTAGTCTGGAAATATTCTCGGAATTGGACGAAACTATACGGGGTGCCTATTTTTCCAGAACACGCCTGATGGGGCGAAGGAGCAGCAGAGGAGGGCCACCAGGGCCCCACACGCCACTAGGGCGCGGTTCCCCCCTCTGCCGCGCCCTGGGGTGGTGTGGGCCCCTCGGGGGTCCGCAGCCGCCGCCCTTTCGCCTATTTATTCCCCCGACGTGAAAACCCTAAGTACCTGAGCAAATATCCACGAAAAGATCCAGAGACGCCGCCGTCGTCAACCCTAGCTCGGGAGGGTTCAGAACCTCTTCCCGGCACCCTGCCGGAGAGGGGAATCGTCACCGGAGGCTTCTACATCGCCATGCCTGCCTCCGGAGTGATGCGTGAGTAGTTCATCCTTGGACTACGGGTCCATAGCAGTAGCTAGATGGTTGTCTCTCCACTTTGTGCCATCATGTTTAGATCTTGTGAGCTTCCCTACATGATCAAGATCATATTATTGTAATGCTACATGTTGTGTTTGCTGGGATCCGATGAATATTGAATATTATGTCAAGTTGATTATCAATCTATCTTATATGTTATTTAAGATATTGCATGCTTTCTGTTACTCGTAGATGCTTTGGCCAAGTAGATGCTTGTAACTCCAAGAGAGAGTATTTATGCTAGATAGTGGGTTCATGTCTCCGTTTAACCTGGGACAGTGACAGAAAGTTCTAAGGTTGTGGATGTGCTGTTGCCACTAGGGATAACCTAACGATGCTATGTCCACGGGCATATGTGTTTGTTTACATTGCGCACTTTACTTAATGCAATTATCCGTTGCTTGCAACTTAATACCAACGGGGGACTCGGATGACAACCCGTCGGTGGATTATTAGTCATAGATGCTGTTGGATAACGATCTATGTATTATGTCGTAATGCCCAATTAAATATCAGAGTAGTCAACATGTCATGTATATGCATTGTCATGCGCTCACTATTCGTCAATTGCACAGCTGTAATTTGTTCACCCAACATGTTAGTTATCTTTTATGGAGAGATACCACTAGTGAACTGTGGACCCCGGTCCATTCTTTTACACTGATTAAACAATCACAAACTGTTCCTTTTTCATTCTCTGCAATTTAATACTCATATTCCACACCATACGTTTAATCCTTTGTTTTCAGCAAGCCAGTGAGATTGACAACCTCACTGTTTCGTTGGGGCAAAGTAGTTTGATTGTGTTGTGTGCAGATTCCACGTCAAGTCCAGACTCCCTGCGACAGCTATTTTTCTGGCGCCGTTGACAACCTTCTGAAGAGTTGCTGCTCCTACTGGTTCGATAACCTTGGTTTCTTTCCGAGGGAAAACTTGCTGCTGATTACATCATACCTTCCTCTTGGGGTCTCCCAACGAACGTGTGTTTCACGTCATCAATGCACAATGTTCTTTTATTTGCATAATAAAACTTGACCCATTGTGATTAAGATTATGATGTTTGTGGCTTGATGAATGTTTTGGGTTGGAAGTTAGCCCATATGTGCTGTCACATGGCAAGCTTTCAACACGCTCTTCATCTCATTTAGTTGATATCATGTGCTTTTGTCTATGGATGCTTATCATGTTGAAATAAATGTGGAAATAGAGTGAGTTTAAATGAGTTTGTGTAAATGGTTAGAGAGACGCCTGGGCCGCTAATCTAAGCCATGCATCATTCATGGTGAAAATTTACTTACATACTATGGTGAACCTTCTGTGATACACCTTGCAATAAAAAACTATTCCAAATGGTAAATAAAAAGGGTGTTGAGACTGTTCATTTTGTTTGTTTATCTTGTCATTTTGATATGGGCTTGTTCCATATCTTGGGACAAGAGGTACCCAGTTGACGCTCTTGATGATACTATTATGCTTACAATGATGTTTAATTGAACTTGCTTTGTTTCCCAAGTTGAGTAAGACATGGTGTAAGTACTTGTATTCAAGGGGCATGAGACATTCAACCCATTCTTTATCAAGCACACTACTCATATTTGCTTTCACTTTAACCTTAATCATTCAAGATGCTATGATAGGGGTAATAAGAGCTTGACACCAATGAATACCTTATTGCAATGATTAACTTAAGTAGAAGAGTTTGGAAGTTGGATGAAACTTATGCATGCTTTACCTCTACTCACATATACATCTTTCCAAAGTGTACACCTATCATATTCAGATTTCCATCTACACTCTATGACCATTGTAGGATGTTCTACTTATCATTATGCATACATGTGTTCCATATTACTTGCTACTATGTTACACTTTGTGAACTATCAATGAACATCCTTGTCTTGAATACTTGATATCACTTCATAAACTATTTGCATATTGCTACTCCTTTGAAGAATGAATCATTTGACTATATGTAGCAATAGTAATCATCTTTGATATTCATTGCTAAGTATTAAATTGCAAAGTCCATGTTAGTTTTATCATCTTCATACTCGAGAACGAGCATGGATTAAGCTTGGGGATGTTGATGCATGTAAAATGCATACATGAACTTTGCACTTTAATTGCTTATATTCCAATCATATTTGCATCATATAAGGGTTATATCAATGTTTTATCATGATTTTGGGAATACTTCATAGTTTTCCCATTTATTTGGAATTAACCCTGCACAGGCAGAAAACCCTAGTTCTGTATTTTAATGTTTCAGGGACCCAAACGTCAACGAAATCACCTGGAAATTTACGGGCGTCAATATTTGGAAGGAAGAAGGACTACGGAAAAATGAAGCAAGCAAACGGAGACCCGAGGGCCAAACGGGCATGGCCCACGCGGCCACAGTACCAGGCCGCGTGGGACCCACCCGTTCGGGCCTCGTGGCTCCGTTGCCGTCGATCTTCGCTCCACCGACATCGTCTTGACCTAAAAATGCCTATAAAAAATGTCCCCCGACGTTCTCTGGAAGGAGCGCCGCACAAACACAGAAACACCGAAACGGAGATCAGGAGCTGCAGATTGGAGCGGGAAAACTCCGGCGGGGCGCTGCCGGCGTGGTCTCCATCTTCTCCATCGACTTCTCCACCATCTCCATGATGAAGAGGAAGTAGTCCACCTCTGGACTACGGGTTTGTGGAAGTAACTTATGTATCTCTCCTCTCTTGAGCTTCACTAATTAGCACCGTATGAGCTGCTGAACATGATTACGGTCACCGTTGTAATACCTTTGTGGTGGATCTTTCTATGAGTTAATATGTGTTTGAGATTGCAATGTTTGTTTCAGTTATGAGTATAGATGCATATTATGTACCCCGTTCTTGTCTACTTGTTTTGATCAAGCATGTTTATGAGAGCATGTGTGGGGGAACGTGTGCATTAGTTGGAGTAACGGGGAGTGGTGAGTGCGGTAAGCTGACAACTTAATATCGCGATCCACTTGGGTGTTTACCTTACTTTGTTACCTCACTAGGGATAAACTAAAATACCATGCTACCGGGGATGTGGGCGTGACCATTGCCACTACTCCATGACTAGATCTAGCATGTTCTTATTTTCACTTCATGTCAGGATATTTAATGATATACTCTGAGTTATCTTAATTACTGAGGTGTTATGATTTAGTTCGCATCTTGGTGGAGTATAAGAGAGGTTAATAACCAAAAGATCTCTATGTTAGGACGTGATGCCCATATATCTAAGTAACTTGTTATCAAACCCTGTGTTGCAATCTCATATGTTAACTTTGTGTGTTCCATTGTCTACCACTTTATAAAGAGAGAGTGCATTTGTGAAACCATGAACCCCAGTCCATTTTTAATCATAAGAAACACCTTTCCAACACCATATACCACTTTTCTATTTTCAGCCATCATTAAATATGAAAATACAAAAATACTTTTCATCTTGCATACATCATTTAAAAACCCAAAAATATCATTTACCATTGCATCCACCATCATTGCATATTTATTTCTTGTTTGCATTGCATAACTATCCTGATATCATTCTTACACCTTGTGCTTGACAACCACAGGTGAGGTTGAGGACCAAAACATCTAACCTTGTTTTGTAGGTAACCAAAAGAAGGATAAGAAGATAAATCTAGCACTGCAGATTCCCCGAGAGTTCGATATTAAACCCTCGAGTCACCCCTCGTGGGGAAAACTGTCTTCCACTATACTATACACTCTGCACTTGGAGTCTCAACCTAATCCCGTTTATTTTGTGCAGGCATCAAGACTTGCTCATCGGGTATCACGGTCTTACATACTCTCTGATTTATATAATTGCTTTGACCAAGTAGTAGTTTAAATCTTCAAGAGGGAGTATATGTTCAATAGTTGGTTCTTGCCTTGCCTATCCCTGGACTCGAGTGAGAGCAACGACTAAGTGTGGTATATGTGCGGTTGCTACTAAGGGTAAATGATGGCTACGTGTTGGTGAACCCCAAGAGGAAGGTTATGATGTAGACAGCAGAAGTTTTCCCTTGAGAAATCTACCCAAGGTTATCAATCCAGTAGGACTTGACGATCTATCGGAAGGTTGTTGATGTTGACTCCCCCTGGCGCTAGGGAGCTTGCACCAACGTGGAATCTGCACAGACACAAACCAGAACTTTGCCCAACACGAAACAGAGAGGTTGTCAATCTCTCCGGTCTTGCAGAAACAAAGAGTTAAACGTATGGTGTGGAAAACAGCAGGAAAAACAGCAAGTAACAGGAAACAGATGATTGCAGCAGGTTGTGTAAACAGTATGAGGAAATTGGACCAGGGTCCACAGTTCACTAGTGGTGTCTCTCTCAGAACAGATAACTAGCATGTTGGGTAAACAAATTACAGCTGGGCAATTGACAAATAGAGAGGGCATAACAATGCAATACATGCCAAGATGTCTACTATGAAATCTAGTTGGGCATTACAACAAAGTACATAGACCGTTATTCCAACCGCATCTATGCCTAAATAATCCACCTTCAAGGCAGCATCCGCATCCTGTTCAGTATTAAGTTGCTAACAACAGATTATTGCATGAAGTAAAGTGTGTAATGTAATCAATACAAGTGCCCTTGGACACTGCACCAATGTTTTATCCCTAGTAGCAACAGCACATCTACCATCTTAGACCTTTCTGTCACTGATCCAGATATCTAGAGACTGAACCCACTATCGAGCATAAATACCCCCTCTTGGAGTCACAAGCATCTACTTGGCCAAAGCATCTACTAGCAACGGAGAGCATGCAAGATCAAGAGCACATAGATAAACAACTTGAATAAACATGGTATCAATATTCATCGGATCCCAGCAAACACAACATCTAGCATTACAATAAGATGATCTTGATCATGTTAGGCAGCTCACAAGATCTAAACATGGAGGCACAAGGTAGAGAGACAACCATCTAGCTACTGCTATGGACCCGTAGTCCAGGGGTGGACTACTCACGCATCACTCCGGAGGCAGGCATGGTGATGTAGAGCCCTCCGGTGATGATCTCCCCTCCGGCAGGGTGCCGGGAAGAGCTTCAGAACTCCTCCGATCTGAGATTGACGATGACGGCCGCGACGGAACTTTTCGTGGAATATGATCGACCGTAATAGGGTTTTCGCGTCGCGGAGAATATATAGGCGAAGAGGCGGCGTCGGTGGCCGAGGGGGGCCACCACGCCATAGGGGGGCGCGGGCCCACCCTGGGCCGCGCCCTAGTGTGGCGTGGCCCCCTGGTGGGTCTGCTCCGACTCCCCTTTGGACTCCGTGATCTCCTCGTGATATTATTGACGATGTCTTTTGTTTCGTCCAATTCCGAGAATATTTCCTTAATAGATTTTCTGAAACCAAAAACAGCAGAAAACAGGGAACTGGCACTGTGGCATCTTGTTAATAGGTTAGTCCCAGAAAATGCATAAAAATGATATAAAGTGTAACCAAAACATGTAGCAATTGATATAATATCAGCATGGAACATCAAAAATTATAGATACGTTTGAGACGTATCAAGCATCCCCAAGCTTAGTTCCTGCTCGTCCTCGAGTAGGTAAACGATAAAAACAGATAATTTTTGAAGTGACATGCTACCAACACAATCTTTGATCAAATAACAATGTAATGCACATGATCTGAATGAAGTGATCCAAGCCAATGGTCTATAGTTTGCAAGCAAGTAAATAAAGAGTAAACATAAGTGATCACACAAGTGCAAACTTTCATGAATAATACTATAAAACATTTAGAGATATAATAGTCTAACATAATAGTTAGTTCACAGCAGCAATAATTTCAACATGAAAGTGTTTGTATCAACACAAAGGAAGATAATAGCTTCAGCATTTGCTTCAACTTTCAACATGTATATCATATAGATAATGTCAATGCAAAGAATATGATCAACCAAACACAAAGTTATGTAAAAACTGTTATACTGGAGTTGACAATGATGTTTGCTTAAGTAGACAGAAAGAAGTGGGAAAACTGACTCAACATAAAAGTAAAAGAATGGCCCTTCGCAGAGGGAAGCAGGGATTAACATCATGTGCTAGAGCTGTAGTTCCCGAAGGCATATAGAGAGCATAAAATATTGTTTTGTAAGGTAATGGTGTATACAGGTGTCAACAAATCAGCAAATAGGCAATACTCTACTTCACTAGTTGATCAAACTTTACAAGAGCGGCTCCCATGAAGGACGTTATTTCTACCAGCGGGCAGATCATCCCTCTTCTCTTTTGTTTACACACTTGTGAACATTGCTTGACTGACGAATCAGGGGCAAAAAGATGTGAAGAGAATTGTTTGGTTAAAGTTGTAATTAATTGGGACTGGGCACCCCGTTGCCAGCTCTTTTTGCAAAATTATTGGATAAGCGGATGTATATGCCACTAGTCCAGGTGTGTAAAATTTGATCAACCAGGAAATAAAGACCACCTATCTACGTCCTTATGAGCTTTTCAAGTAGTGACACAAAAAGGAAATGTAACAGTTTTGAGTAGTTAGTAGATAGCACATGAAGAAATTTACTTGGAATGGTGAAAACACCACATAATAGGTAGGTATGGTGGACACAGGTGGCATGGATTTGGCTCAAGGTTTTGGATGTACAAGAAGCATTCCCTCTTAGTACAGAGTTTAGGCTAGCAAGGTTATTATAAGCAAACATCATTATCAACTGGAATAGCAAGAGTGTACATAAAACACAAGGTTTGACGAACCATAGACTCCCACTGTCTTCCTTGTTAACACATAGCCTTCATCCAAAAATTATCTAGACTACTATGGACTTCCAATTATGCAACAGATTATTATAGCAGAAAATCCTTATAGTAGTTCTTCATTAATAGCCATTACTTACATGATGCACAAGCTTAAACATTAATTACTTGACAGCTCAAAACAATTGGCAAGCATCAAATTACTCAAGACAACGATCTAAAAAGATTCATGTAAGCATTTTATACCACTACCACATGCATAGCATTTTTCTGGTCCAACCAAACACCAATCAACTTATTTGACAACTCTCCAAACAGATATAAGTGAAGCAAGAGAGTACTTTCTTCAAAAGAAACTGAAGCTCTAACAAGAGATACATGAAAAACTGAGAGCTAACAGCAATAACAGCAACTAGACAGGAATACTCAACAAGTATAAGTGAAGCACAAGAGTATTCTAATGAAAAAGTGGAGCGTGTCTCTCTCCCAAACATGAATACTAGGATCCAACAAGTATAGCACAGCAAACAAAACAAAACAAACTGAAAACAAAAACACACTGACGCTCCAAGGAAGAGTACACTAGCATGAAGCAATAAAAATATAGCACCATTAGAGATGACCTGATAATTTGTAGATGAAGAAGGGGATGCCTTGGGCATCCCCAAGCTTAGATGCTTGAGTCTTCTTGAAATATGCTGGGGAGGTAAGCCTCCCCAAGCTTAAGCTCTTCACTCTTCTTGATCATGTAATATCATTCTCCTCTATCAACACTTGAAAACTTCCTTCACACCAAAACTTAACAGCTTTTCTCATTAGCAGGTTAGTGCACTAAAAGATAATACTTCAAAGTTCTAGCAAAGACAAAACTCACAAGCCAACTATTTTAAACATTAGCCACTGTTACTAGGCTCAAGTGGGCACTTTTACACGAAAAGAAACCACTTAAAAACTTGTAAAAGAGAGAATGCAAAATAAAAGACAGAATCTGTCAAACCAGAACAGTCTGTAATGACGAATTTTTTCGAGGCACTTACGATGCTCAGATGAAGAACTTTTGAA
The DNA here is from genome assembly GCA_947311845.1 of Poa pratensis. Classification (NCBI taxonomy): domain Eukaryota; kingdom Viridiplantae; phylum Streptophyta; class Magnoliopsida; order Poales; family Poaceae; genus Poa; species Poa pratensis. The sequence goes on along the minus strand of CAMZMU010000047.1, from coordinate 48,641,483 downwards.
ATAATGAAAGTTGCGTAACATCATCAGGAACATGCACAAAAAGTTTCAGCATTTTTCGATTTTTTCTGATTTTCTACTGAATTAAACGGTGACGAACAGCAATCTGTCCCAATGCAGTCCCGAAAATAAATACCAACTTTGCATTAGTAACTCTCCTTGGCACAACAAAACAGCAAAAAAAAGATACAAAGGAGTTGCTACAGAGGTAAACAAGCATCCTTGACTAATACTGAAAATAAAAGATAATGGGTTGCCTCCCAAAAGCGCTTTCTTTTAATGCCTTTTAGCTAGGCTAGAAGATTTTAATGATGCTCTCATAAGAATAAGAGTTGAAAAACAAAAGAGAGCATCAAGAGGCAAATATCAAACACATTTAAGTCTAACCCACTTCCTATGCAAAGGAATCTTGTAACAAAATAAATTATTGAAGCATAAAGCAACTAGCATAGAAAGATGAAACAAATATAGCTTCAAAACTTTCAACATAAAGAGAGGTGTTTTAGTGACTTGAAAACTTTTACAACCATATTTTCCTCTCTCATAATAACTTTCAGTAGCATCATGAACAAACTCAACAATATAACTATCACATAAAGCATGCTTTTCATGATCTACAAACACATAATTTTTATTAAGCTCTAAAACAGTGGGGTTATCAAACCCACTTTTGACAATAATAGTATAATAAATATCATTAGCCAATATAGGACCATCATCAAGAGCATTATCATATATAACATTAGGGAGCACATTTTTACTTTCTGCAATTTCCTTTTCTTGAGTCAAGGAGCTTGTTACTTCAAATTTATCAAAAGGAGATATTTCAATAGAATCATGACATTCAACAATATAGCATTTTTCCTCCTTATGTGGGCATGGAGGGTAATCATATAATGTAAGAGTTAAAGAGTTACTATCATTAGAAGGTAGATCCTCCTTTTGTTCTTCACTCTCCTCCTCTTTTTCATCCAATGAGATCACAGTTTCAGCAATTTCTTCTTCCATAGGTCCCTGAAAAGAAGCAAGTTGTTCTGGAGAATAAGTTTTCTCAAGAAATTTAGTGATATAAGGATTGTCATTGTAATATTCAAGGCAGTAACCAAGTATAGAAAAATTCTCAGATTTATAAGGAGAATCATCATCTTGAATATAACCAGCAATTTCATAAGCACCCTTAAAAACAACAAATTCTTCAGTTTGTTCAAGATTACCAAAGTCATAGTTTCCTTTAGCATAAGCAGCCAAGGTTTCATTATCATTATAATCACATTGGAAAGGGAGGTGTTTATGCCTTCTACAACAAAAAGATTCATTAAAGCAGTAGGATTCATCAAATGTAGAACACAAGTTCTTAGCAAAATAATTCAATCTACTTATTTGTTCCCATAGATGTTTCCCTTTTTGAGACAAGCGGTATTCCTCATAATAAGTTTGATGTTCCTCCGTGAACCCACCGTGCCAATAATATTTAGTATCAAAGAGAGAAGCCATTGATAGCAAGTAAACAACTAGACATAATAACAAACCGAAATAAACTAGATGCAAGAAACTAATTTTTTTTTTGTTTTTGATTTTTAACAGCAAGCAAAACAAAACTAAAACAAGACAAAAAACAAAGTAAAGAGATTGGAACTGAGAGACTCCCCTTTCCAATAGCCTCCAAGTCCCCGGCAACGGCGCCAGAAAACAGCTTGATGGCTACGTGTTGGTGAACCCCAAGAGGAAGGTTATGATGTAGACAGCAGAAGTTTTCCCTTGAGAAATCTACCCAAGGTTATCAATCCAGTAGGACTTGACGATCTATCGGAAGGTTGTTGATGTTGACTCCCCCTGGCGCTAGGGAGCTTGCACCAACGTGGAATCTGCACAGACACAAACCAGAACTTTGCCCAACACGAAACAGAGAGGTTGTCAATCTCTCCGGTCTTGCAGAAACAAAGAGTTAAACGTATGGTGTGGAAAACAGCAGGAAAAACAGCAAGTAACAGGAAACAGATGATTGCAGCAGGTTGTGTAAACAGTATGAGGAAATTGGACCAGGGTCCACAGTTCACTAGTGGTGTCTCTCTCAGAACAGATAACTAGCATGTTGGGTAAACAAATTACAGCTGGGCAATTGACAAATAGAGAGGGCATAACAATGCAATACATGCCAAGATGTCTACTATGAAATCTAGTTGGGCATTACAACAAAGTACATAGACCGTTATTCCAACCGCATCTATGCCTAAATAATCCACCTTCAAGGCAGCATCCGCATCCTGTTCAGTATTAAGTTGCTAACAACAGATTATTGCATGAAGTAAAGTGTGTAATGTAATCAATACAAGTGCCCTTGGACACTGCACCAATGTTTTATCCCTAGTAGCAACAGCACATCTACCATCTTAGACCTTTCTGTCACTGATCCAGATATCTAGAGACTGAACCCACTATCGAGCATAAATACCCCCTCTTGGAGTCACAAGCATCTACTTGGCCAAAGCATCTACTAGCAACGGAGAGCATGCAAGATCAAGAGCACATAGATAAACAACTTGAATAAACATGGTATCAATATTCATCGGATCCCAGCAAACACAACATCTAGCATTACAATAAGATGATCTTGATCATGTTAGGCAGCTCACAAGATCTAAACATGGAGGCACAAGGTAGAGAGACAACCATCTAGCTACTGCTATGGACCCGTAGTCCAGGGGTGGACTACTCACGCATCACTCCGGAGGCAGGCATGGTGATGTAGAGCCCTCCGGTGATGATCTCCCCTCCGGCAGGGTGCCGGGAAGAGCTTCAGAACTCCTCCGATCTGAGATTGACGATGACGGCCGCGACGGAACTTTTCGTGGAATATGATCGACCGTAATAGGGTTTTCGCGTCGCGGAGAATATATAGGCGAAGAGGCGGCGTCGGTGGCCGAGGGGGGCCACCACGCCATAGGGGGGCGCGGGCCCACCCTGGGCCGCGCCCTAGTGTGGCGTGGCCCCCTGGTGGGTCTGCTCCGACTCCCCTTTGGACTCCGTGATCTCCTCGTGATATTATTGACGATGTCTTTTGTTTCGTCCAATTCCGAGAATATTTCCTTAATAGATTTTCTGAAACCAAAAACAGCAGAAAACAGGGAACTGGCACTGTGGCATCTTGTTAATAGGTTAGTCCCAGAAAATGCATAAAAATGATATGAAGTGTAACCAAAACATGTAGCAATTGATATAATATCAGCATGGAACATCAAAAATTATAGATACGTTTGAGACGTATCAGTAAAACAACAGTGTTTGTCTAATTTTGATAATTAATGTTGCTTACATCATGTGCTGAGTTTAATGAATACTTTGTTGTTTTGACAACTTAATTACTAGAGATGCACTGCTGGTAAGCGGTATCGAAGTGGAGTATTTAGGTATAGATGAGGTGTCGGTGCATGGTCTATATATTTTGACGTGATGCATATTACAAATATGTGCCTTGTACTTTTTGTCACAATGCCATGATCATAATTCTGTCAATTGCCTAGCTATAATTTGTTTATCAAACAATGTTTTCTATTTAAGGAGAGACACCACTAGTGAAACTATGGCCCCCGGTCCATCCTTTTACACTATTTACAACCTCGTTTACTTACTTTTCACCGTTACTTGCTCGCTGGTCCGTTTTTACTTTCGTATTAATATATTACTATGGGAAATAGTGGGATACACACGGTGGTAGCTACGCACCCCAAATCAACCCTTGGATCACCCTATAGAGTAGTTTCGAGAGTGAAATGCACTAGCAGTCCTGGAAGTTGCTGGCAGTGTCCAAAACCGTCCTGGAAGTTAAGAAACGCACTAAAACAGTCCTCAATCTTGCTTATGATGTCCATTGACGGTCCTGGCTACATCCGTGTACCGTATAGAGGTGATGTGGCAACTTAACTCGGCCCCACGACGGCACGGAGCGAGTCCAGCCCGTCTTCCCCAATGGCAAATATGTATTTCGACCCTGTAACTCCCATGTTTCCGTGATTGAGTCCAAACTGCCCTGTTTCCCGTGATTTTCGTCGCGGAGCGCTCGAGGTGAATGGCGACGGCAGTCGGCAGAGGTGGATGAATATGATCGGCGGCGGTAGAAGCTGATAGACGGGGTGAACGGAGGCGATTGAGAGTGGCGAACAAGGTGACCGTCGCGGCGCAACAAGGCGATCATATTGGTGGGCAGAGAAGGCGTCCGTTCGGCGGCAGGAGATGGCGCCCGTTCGGCGGCGGGAAGGAGACCCTATTCCTGTGTACGGTGAGTTCGATTCTTCCCCTCTTAAATCCCAATTATTTGTTTGTTCCAGCAGCAGTTTAGAGTACATGTTCATGGTTCGTTTTCTGGTGGTGAGTTCGATTCTTCCCCTCTTAAGTCCCAATTATTTGTTTGTTCCAGCAGCAGTTTTACATGTTCATGGTTCGTTTTCTGGTGGAGAGTTCTGTAGAGTTATCGGTTAAAGTCTGAACTTGCAGAGAAGAGGAGTTGCAGAGAAGAGGAGGCTGGATCAGGAAGCAAACAGAAAAGAAGCAGATCAAGCTAAGCTTGCACTTGCATAGAAGAGGAGGGGATCAGGAGGCTAGGAGAAAAGAATTAGAGGAGGCAAAGCTGAAACAAGGAGAAGCAAGGCAAAGGGCCTGGCAAGTGCAGACTAAAAGAAAACAGGGGACGGAAGCAGCTCAAGCTACATAGAACCTTACAAGAAACCAAGAAAAGCATCCATGTTTGATTATCTCAAAGGCCCACCTCCTGGCTCCAATGCTGATGTTCAGTACAATGTTTAAATTAAGCTACCTATTTTAGTTTATGTTTAGTTCAGTGATGTTTCAAGTGACAAGTAAACCTTCCAGTATTTTCTATGTTCAGTTCACTGTTGGAGTACTTATTTTGCTGGCATGTGCCAATTCTGGAACGAAATGTTTATGCACTGGAATATGTGATTTTGCTAGTATTTTGCTAGAGGAAACGGAATCTGTTTATATGAAATCTGTGAAACAAATGGTACCATATTGCTAGTCCAGGACACTTGTACTACCATTATTCAAATATAACAATACAATCTGCCCACACAAATAACAGTACTGGAAACATTTATTCAACATCATTTCATAGTTCAAACACACACATACTATTACATCACGCACTAACACGTTCATCAGTGCTTTATCACAAACACAACCATAAAAAACACTAAGAGAGGTAAACCAAAAATTACAGCTTTCAGCAGGCACAGAATTTCCTTCAAATCCTTCTCAATTTCATCGCTTCCACCTATCTGCTCCTTTCTGTTCCGCTTCCTGCTCTTTCATTGACAGCATGTCCTTTGCATTGAGAGTGAGCACAGAGCAGAAAATTCAGATATTGACAGATAAATACCAACGAGCTCGCATGGTGGGGAATTTTTTGATCTAGGGTTTGGAATTAGAAAACATAACTGGTCGGAGAAGAAGGTCTGAACTCGCTCCGCCCATCGTGGGGGCCAGTTCACTTGCCACATCACCTCTATACAGTACACAGACGTAGCCAGGACCGTAGATGGACATCATAAGCAAGTTTAAGGACTGTTCTAGTGCGTTTCCTGACTTCCGGGACCGTTTTGGACACTGCCAGCAACTTCCAGGACTGCTAGTGCATTTCACTCTAGTTTCGACCGCTGATTGAGTTAACGCCGTTCCGTCCACTTCTCTCGAAAAAACACCACACCTGTCCCCGCACGATGGCTCCTTTTCTCGAAAGAAGAAAAACACCACCGCACGGTCGTACCTTTTCTCCCAAACATGTCTCTCTCTCTCCTTCCAAACCGATCTGATCTCCCACGACGGAACCACCACCCGATCCCCCGCCGCCGGCAAACCGACACCGTGACGGATTCCGTCTCCTTGTTCTCCCACAGGTCGAGGTGAAGCTCGGTGCGAAAAACCATGGCCACGGGAGCTCTTCGCGCCACACCGACTCGATGCGGTGCAGAGCATCCGGATCGACGGACGATGGGGGCGGTGCGGGGAGCGCGTGGTCTCCAGGCCGCTGGGGCGGTCCGGCGCTGGGGAGAAGAGGACGCGGCCGGTCCCCGCTAGCTGACCTGCACCACCGGGCCGCGAGCGAGAAGAGGACGCGGCCGTCCAGGAGGCGGCAGCGAAGAGGAAGGAGACGCCTAGGCGGAGGCATGCACTGAGTTCGTCCGCGTTTTCTTTCGATCTGGTTTTTGCTTCACCGTTTGAAGAAATCAAGTTGCTACATGGTATGTCCCCGATCCAGATCCCATGAGCATCCGTTTGAAAGAGATGGAGGCCTAGGCTCGGGGCGGCAGGAGCTCGGCCCACCCTCCACCGTGCGCAGCCGGTCGCCGTCGTTCTGTCAGTGGTAGGGATGGCGGCGTTTATGCCCACATCCGAGATTCCGAGGTGATGACTGGTGAGAGCAGCGCAATCCATGACATCTGAGATTTGATTTTGTCATCGCGTCCCCATCTGACTACTGTTTGGGATCCAGAGTAGGCAGTAGGCACCGACAACCCGGCACGGCATATTTTGAACCACCACGGTTGCATGTAACGGAGGAAAGTAGCAACCGTTAAATATGAGATCAAATACGCTCCATATCCAACGCTATCTAGACCGTGCGTAGCTACCCACCATGGTAAAAAATCCGCGTCGATATTACTATTATCTTACACACTATACGTTTAATTTTTTGTTTTTAGCGAGACGGGAAGATTGACAATCTTCCAGTAATGTTGGAGACAAAGAGTTTTATGTATTTGTTTTTGTAGGTCCACTTCAACTTTGCTTAGTTCTCCATCTCCTACTGGTTCGATAAACCATGATTCTTAACCGAGAGAAATTTGCTCATGCACTTCATCATATCGATCCACTTGGGGTTCCCAACAGTCATCAGCTGCCTCGGCGACGGGAGCGGCCACCAAAGCGTATTTGGTGAGAGGGTTCACCAGGGTTGTCATTATGGCCACCTTGGCGCCCACGCTCGCCGGAGGGAGGTTGTGGCTGATCTAGGATTTCAGCCTATCACCGTATATCAGGTACCCATTGACGCCCATGAAGCCGTAGCTGAGTGTGCTCATGGTGAAGCACGAACATTACCTGGGTTGGCTTTCACAGACTTTTAAGGGAAACGATGGGCGTTTGGACATTTGTATAGATTGGCACGAAGATACCAAGGCCATGAGTGTAGAGTTTTGTTAACTAACAATATGATCAACGCAATAAAGTCATGTTATTTTTTGTGACGAAATTTCGCTCGAAACAGAGTAAGTATACGACATTCTGTATGCATATTTTCTAGTACTGAGAAAATAGTCAATGAGGGCATGATCACATCTTGACGACATTAGTTTCGATGGTTCAACAAAAAATCTTTATATAATTGTAACAACAATCCAATAGTCGATGAGTGAACCTACCATGGGGAACCTTTTATTGTTTTTCATCCCCTGTATATCATCAGAAACACGGCATGTCCACTGAAGCAGAAGGAGTACAAGCTCATGGCGCTAAGGAGTACAAGCTCATGGCGCTGGGCATGCCGGCCGAGTGCACCAGCATGCCTCTTTCGTGAAACCCAGGAGCAAACCTAGAAAGAAATCTACCGTGTGTCCCCACATATACCTGATATGCACTGGCGGAGTGCATAAGGTAAGTTGGGTGAAGGGGGGCACCGTCCCCCTCCCCTCCCCAACAATCCCATGTACATTTACTATAAGCCCTTGTAAAATCATAACGTATAAGAGGCGATGTTAAATCGTGGTGCAAAATAAATTCCATAATACATATTATAAAACTCAGTTAGAATCGATTCAGATTCATGTAGTATCACCGTTTTAAATAATTTGTGGCTATGTAACATGTCTCAAGCTTGAATTCCACTCCGGTGGTTTGCAAGATAACTATAGTTGTATAGCTCAATTTGTTAACAACGAGAGGAGGAATAGTGGAAGTTGGAAGGACTCATCTGGTATATATTCATAAATTTGAATTTATCTGGCCAATTCTTGCACAAATTCTACTTTTTTGTTCATTTTTGGAAAGTCCTAGGATACAAAACCTATGTCCATTGATATTTCCCCAAATGATAGCGGATCACCTGAAGATCTCTCAAGAATTAAGTGACGATGGATCAAGAAACTTAAGCGAGCAAATCTTTGATGAGAAGTTAGCATTGACGGTAATGTTAATGTTTCGTCTTCACAAGATGGTCAATTACCACGACCGGACACCAGAGGTCCTTACATACTTAAGAAACTGAACCTAGGCATTGACATGATGGTAAGAATGAGTTATTGCGTCCTCGCTCGCCCAGGTTCGAGCCTCCATGCTCGCATTCTTGGGTTCAGTGGCGGAATTAGGTGTTAGTTGTGGGCTCCGCTGACCCCACTGTTTTTTTAGAAAGTCCCTCTAATTTGTGCATTTTTATGTGTTGATCCCTACTATATACACTGTATGACCCCACATCATTTTGGGTCTGGCTCGGCAACTGCTTGGGTTGACACATACTCTTCTAACATAAGGTCAGGGGTTTCTCCCCCCTCGGACATCATTTTATTTAGAAATTTAAGAGATGGCGATATTCAGAATTTCATGAAAACTGAGTGAGAATTTTTTTGCGATTGTTCGAATGAGAAGCTTAATGCTGCCATTTTGACTATCAATGCTAAAGATGACCGGGTATAGCAGACTATATTGTAGCATTCATCATTTTTATTTATGAATTATTTTCATTTACAGGATTTCAGTTCTGATTCTTTATTCAAAACCTGACTCTGCATAAGGAAATATGATACTCATTGATGCTGATTTTTTTTGCATGCCCTTTCAGTAAAATTACAATGACATTGACAATAATTTACTTGCTATATTGTTGTACTTGACTTACAAATAAGATTTACGTTCGGGTTTATGTCTACTATACCTTAGTGAGTGTGACCAACACAGCGCTGCGTGCCGCCCCGCCCATGCCCAGCTAGTTAAAACAAGGGGCCGTATCTTCACTTCCGTTGTGGCCTCCTTGTATTCTGTTGGCCCACATCCGAAGACAAGGGGACGTTTTGCGAATTTTCAGCTTTCATTTTTGATTAACAAACTAGTACTCCGTCCTAGTCCACGCGAGTAGAACGCAGATCGTTCCGTCTTCCTGCGCCGCGTTAGCGCTAGTACCACACTCCACACTTGAATCTCGAAACCATTTGCCAGATTATCCACGAGAGGTGCGGCAGAACTTATCCATCCCTACCGCCGGGTATGGCGGAGTCCGGTGGCTGACGCAGACGAGTATTTTCAGCAAGCCGGATCTGGGGAAGCACAAGGAGCCGGAGGAGGCGAGGTTTTCATGGAAACTCGAAGATTTGCTTAATCCGGATTTCTTCAAGAACAAGGCGAGTCTTGGTTTGTTTTCCCCGGCAAGCCAAACACTCACGTCGATCTCTATTTCTTAGTTCCATTGTTTTCCTCCAAACTATGATGCTTCTGCCTGTCAAGGCCAAAAAAGAAGTAGATGTGCTGCTGTTACCGCGCGCGCGTCGCTAGCTCAATTGTGTTGCTCTTAAGTAATTAACAATCTGCTAATCTCTGCACACAAAAAAAAACAATCTGCTAATCTGTATGTTCTTCAGGTTAAGAAAATCCCAACAACTTTCACTTCGCAATGGAACTATACGGGATCATTCAAGGTGCCATTGATGGAAGAAACTCGTGCCGACCTCTGCTCTGCGCTGGAAGACATCAGTCAGGCACCGGTGGCTCAAGTGGAAGTTGTCCAGATCAAGGAGGGACGTGTCTGGTTTAAGGCAGCCACATCATCAGATCGTTGCTATTCCCCAAAGGACGAGGATATACTCGTGTTCACGCGGTGGAAACCGACCCACTCCTCAGACTTGAATCCATATGTCATAGGTATAGTTTTTTTGAAGGTATGTCATAGGTATAGTTAGAGGCGGAACAGAGAGCAAGGATGGCAAAGGCATCACCACGGTAGAGCTGCTGTCAGGTACGCTGCCCGTGGAAAGATCGCCTCTTTTCGCGGTGTTCCTGATCAATGAGAAGACGTCCAATCGTATACTGGATGCACTGGGAACCCTTGCGATCGGGGACACTAGGCTCATTAGGAAGATAGCAGAGTATGCTCCAGCGGTATGCATGCTCTCCATTTCCCTGCTCTCTTGTTCACATGATTTAGTTTCTCACTATGTTGCGATGGTTATGTATGTTTTCTGTTCTGATGAGTGATGACAGGTTAGCCAAGAGTGCAATTCACTGTTGCCGGAACTACCCAATTCACAGTTACCAGATGAGGCGCTTGATGGCCTTGAAAAATTCGACCTCAACACCTCACAAAAGAACGGGGTACTTGACTGTGTTTCAGCGATGGAGCAAGATACGTCCTATTGGGTGCATTTGATCTGTGGGCCTCCTGGGACAGGAAAAACCAAGACCATCGTGTCTCTCCTTTGGTCCATGATGATCAAGAACCACAGGACACTTGCCTGTGCCCCCACGAACACCGCGGTGGCGGAGGTCGCATTTCGTCTCCTTAGTCTCCTGGAGGATGATTCCTACGGTGGCCGGGGGAAAACACTTCTCCTTGAGCGATGTCGTGTTGCTCGGCACAAAGGACCGGATTAATGTGGATGAAAAACTCGCAAATATGTTCTTGGAGCAGCGTCTTTCCAGGCTCAAGGGTGCAGACTGGCAGCACTATGTGAGCTGCTTAGTAGGCCTTCTTGAGAAACCCTTGACTGAGCATTCCTCGTATCTCCGGAGCGTTAGGACAGGGATTATGGATCTTGATTGGAAGATGGAGGGGCAGGGGGAGCTTGAAAGGGAGAGCCTGCGACAAGAACAGCAGAATGTGAAACTCAAAGACTTCTTCCTAGACAATTACGAATACAACGAGGAATGTCTGCGAGGCTGCGTCAAGGTTCTCCGCAACGATCTTCCCCGATGTGCTACGTCTGCAGAGAGCTTCCGTTTCATGGATGAGCTTCTGCACATGCTCGGAGCCTTGGGGAAACTCATGCAGTCTGATCCGAAACGGCTGACTCGGAAACTGTTCTTCAAGAACTCGTTGGAGTGGCCAGAGTTTCAGGAAGCGAAAGCCCTGTGCATTGACAAATTAAAGCACTTGCCCGATCACTTCGACCTTCCAAGTTCTTATGCAAGATGCGAGGAGTACATACTGAACAATGCCAAGATCATGCTCTGCACTGCCTGTAGCTCGTCCCAACTGAGCCAGCGACGTAACCTTACGAGGCTTCGTCCGCTTGACCTCCTTGTTGTCGATGAGGCGGCGCAGCTGAGGGAGTGTGAGTTGGTAATACCTCTACGGAGTGGTATCCGCCGTGCTGTTCTCATCGGCGACGACTGCCAGCTACCAGCTCTAGTCAAAAGCAAGGTGATCTTATTCTTACTTTAGCTGAACATAATTTTTTTTTACGTGTCAGTCCTGGTCTAACAACAAATAGTAATGCTTACAACTTCACTGTCACAGCTAAGCGCCGAGGCCGACTATGGAAGAAGTCTGTTTGAGAGGCTTAGTTCCCTGGGACACCCTAAGCACCTTCTTAATGTGCAATACAGGATGCACCCAGAAATAAGCAAGTTCCCTCTGACGAGGTTTTATCGTAGCAAGGTGATAGATGGCCCCAACGTCCTTCACAGAGATTACGAGAAGAAGCTCCTGGCTGGCCCAATGTATGGCCCCTACTCGTTCATCAACATCCAAGATGGGATGGAAAGCTTGGGCGAGCATGACATGAGCCTGAGCAATGCTGCTGAGGTCGCTGCGGTAACCCAGATTGTGCAGAGATTGCACAAAGGTGCCTGCACCTTTGAAATTTGATCAGCAATACATGCATGAAACAGGTTTGCGTTTTTTTATTATCCACGATACGTCTCGATTGACCTTAATTTTCTGATGTGTAGAGTCAGTTGATACCGTACAAGTCCCAAGTCCATGCCATCCAAGAGAAGCTTGGGCCGGATTACAAGTGTGGTGATTTCTCCCTGAAGGTTCGGACCGTGGACGGTTTTCAGGGTGGTGAGGAGGATGTGATCATCTTCTCTGCCGTGCGGAGCAACATCCGTGGGTCGGTCGGATTCCTCTCCGACTGGAGACGTGCCAACGTGGCGCTGACACAGGCCAAGTGAGTGACACGCTGGCTCAGAGAATCTCTTCAGTTCAGTCACACGGGACAATTTAGGCCATCCATGATCTTGCTACTATATAAACTATAACGACGACATTGTTATGTTACGTTCTTCTGCAGGCACTTCCTTTGGATTCTAGGCAATGCGACTACGTTGTCGAGCAGTATGACAATCTGGCAGGAGATAGTGGCCGATGCAAAGGAAAGAGGACGCTTCTACAATGTTAAAGACGACAAAGACCTCGCGGCTGCGATAAGCAGCGCTGCTACCCGGCTGGATGAAGTGGACAATATCGTATAAGCGGGTCATGATCAGGGGTATGAATGAGTTTTTTTGCGGGGTATTTTTTTTTTGGAAACAAGGCAAAAGCTTTGCCTTTTATATTTTGCGGGGTATGAATGAGTTGATTAGTAGTGCCTGTTTTGACGAAAGCCACTAACTTTTAGATTCCGAAAGAAGCATTAGTTTAATCTGTGCTCCATGATTCTCACGCTATTTCTTCCCTGCAGAAATCAAAGACGATTCTTAACAGATGCGGTTGTGAATTGCTTGCCCGGCAGTCTGGTACTTGCTGGATGCCAACTGAAGAAACTTACAGCCCTGCGTGCAGATAGCATACTAGTAACTCCTGTTTCGTAGCCGTGGAGAAAACACTAGTAACTCTTGACTTGTACTGTAATGGTGACGTTCCTTCCTGGATACTGCATTATTGAAACTTTATTTTTCGGCATGCCTAACGCTCAGTTGACTGTGAATCTGCGACTGCTGCTTTCCCGCTTTGGGCTTTAAAAATTCTCAGCCGTAAGGTACACTAGAGGATGGTCTGTCAGCTAGAGGATCGTGTGTTAGTACGGGCTAGTTCCATGTTTTTTTGTGTAATGCTTACAAAGCTACTGACCATAAAAATTGAAACTAGTCCGAACTTAGTTGCAACCAATGTGCAACTCCCATGTAGGACGAGTCATGATACATATCTGACGTTCAAAAACATTTTTTATCAGTTGCAACTGGAAAACCTCAATTACAACCTCACATGGAATTGAACAAATTCGACCCCACTTGCAATTGAAAGAAAAACATAATTGCAACACCACTTGAAACTAAAAACGAGTTAGTTGCAACTCCACTTGCACTTGAGAAAAAACCCAGTTACAATCCTAGTTGTAACTAACAAAATCTTAGTTGCAAACCCACATGCAACTGAGATTTTTTTATTTTTAAAATTATAAGCAATAGAAAAAAAATTAAAGTACTGAGAATAACAAAATCAAGATTTTCATATTGGGTATTCGAAGTTAAAATAAAATTTTGCAGAAAAACAGCATAAGATATAAAAGTTTTGATAACAAGGACATAGCAAAAAAAATTGATAAATGGAATATATTAATATCAAAGATATCAATTACACCCAGCTTTTGCACTAACATAATGTCAAGAACTAGTGGAGACATTAAGGATACACACAGCCAATAGGATAGAAAGAAAAAGAAAACCCCGCCATAGTGATTAATAACTCTCAGCAACTGGAACCAAACCACCACCAATAACAGCATCTGGACCGCAAAAGAGGTTCTCCAAATACGAAGCCTCGAGGAAGGGAACAATGCACAAACGTTGTCGTCGCTTGATCAATAGACTTTAGGTTTTCACCATGGAGAAAATCCAATATCTCCAGACAATGTCTTCAATCCATTATCAGGAACAACCAGTGAAGGTCTAACCTAGAGTTTTCACCCTGAAAATAAAGACTTGGTACTTGAGTAGCACCACAAAAAATGAAATCCCTCGGTGTTGTCGCCCCCAATTGCCAAGGCCGCCGCTGCAAATCACCTATCATCACACTCACATGCATCACAGTGTGCGGGTTGGACGGGAGCATATCCCCCTGCAGAACTATGCCCGCATAACAACATGTGAAGCATTGTCTTCATTGCATCTGAGATCCCGCCTCTATGATTACTTAGTAGTCTCAAACTCTGATTTAATCCATAGAGGCCTTTCCTTTTCCAATCATAGCCGGCTTGGCATTCCACACCTCTGCCAACACCATGGAGATTGCGGCGTAGATGCCGATGTCGATGTGCACCATGGTGACGACGGAAAGTGGAGCTTCGCTACACACCCCCTTGAAGCCGCACGAGATGAAGTTTGCGGGTGCGCACTATCGGATCCCATCCGATCTATAGGTCCAGGAGCATCATGCGCCAATCTGTGAAGACCGGCGGCGTAAGAGTCCGGAACTCGTCGACGGCTAGATCGAGACGACCGGCAGCAGGAAGATCAGCGAGTTGGACGTGACAAGACCACATGGCTACCACCCTGTCTTCCTCTTCTCTGTGGGCGACGCCCCACACATGCCGATCTCCACCTTCTGAACCGAGCACAGAGTCCCCACCTCCTTCGGAGATTGGAGAGTTGGCCACTGCGGCAGAGGCCAGTGGCGTCGGAGCGTGCAACGGGCGGTGTTTGCTTGCGACCCTAGGGTTGGCTCCTAGCGTCGCTTAGGGGACCAAATTTTTCATAGTTGCGACAAGGTCTACCTCAATTAATTTAGGTACATTGCAAGAGCAACAAGATCACTAAAATTTAATTCTACGATTTTCGATTTAGTTTTATAGTAGTAGTAGCAACTTCTTCAGTTTTCACCTATACAAATCAACGATGTACATCAATAAATTGTTGTTTAAAAATTCTATCGATGCTATGCTGCAGTTAATCAATACCAGTAGGTATGAATTATGGATCCTCTATTCTTAACTGGGGGAATCAAACAATTAAAGTTGAAGAAAATTGACACATCGTGTTGCTTCTCTGTCGCCCCTATGTGCCGCGGTGGGCGGCGAATTGGGTGGAGTAGCCATGTGCCGAGTGCCGACGTGGCGACGTGCCTGAGTTCTGAAGACGAAGGATGCGAGGCACCTTGTGCCGAGTTGACTACCAAGGCAGCTCAGTTGCGTGGCCATGGAATGGGAACACCGGACGGGCCGGACTGCAGGACGCATCGCACCTTCACGGCGGCCCTGAGAGACTGGGCGCGTGCGTGCGGCGCAGTGTATATATGGCAGCGGAGCGGCGCTCCCTAGGACGGCAAACCCTATGTGGCGCCCGTTAGCGCCGAATAGGGCTAGCGCCGCCTGAAGCGAAGCTTCACTGGGCAGGCCCGTCTGGCTTTTTTTCTTTTTCTTTTCTTTTTCTGTTTCTGTTTCTTTTTCGTTTCTTTTTTTCTTTTCTGTTTCTTTTTGCGTTTTCTTTTTCGTTTCTTTATTTTATTTTTTCGTTTTTCTTTTTCGTTTTCGTTTTCGTTTATTTTTCTTTTCTATTTTTCTTTTTTATTTCCTTTTTTCTTCTGTTTTATTTTTGTTTCTTTTAAAATTGGAACTATTTTAAAATTTGAAAATATTTCCAAATTTAAAAATGGTTCTAAATTTAATATGGTTCCAAAATTAAAAAATGTTCATTTTTGAAAATGGTTCCAAATTTTAAAATTGTTTCATTTTGAAAATGTTTCCGAATTTAAAAATGGTTCCAAATTTAAAAAGGTTCCAAAATTGAAAAAAATTCATTTTTGAAAATGGTTCCAAATTTTAAAATGGTTCCATTTTGAAAATAGTTCTGAATTTAAAAATGGTTACAAAATTGAAAAATGTTCATTTTTGAAAATGGTTCTATTTTGAAAATGGTTCCGAATTGAAAAATGGTTCCAAATTTAAAATAGTTCCAAAATTGATAAATGTTCATTTTTGAAAATGGTTCCAAATTTTAGAATGGTTCCGAATTTAAAAATGGTTCCAAATTTAAAATGGCTCCAAAATTGAAAAATGTTCATTTTTGAAAATGGTTCCATTTTGAAAATGGTTCCAAATTTTAAAATAGTTCCATTTGAAAATGGTTACGAATTTAAAAATGGTTCCAAAATTGAAAAATGTTCATTTTTGAAAATGGTTCCAAATTTTAAAATGGTTCCATTTTGAAAATGGTTCCGAATTTAAAAATGGTTCCAAATTTAAAATGGTTCCAAAATTGAAAAATATTTATTTTTGAAAATGGTTCCAAATTTTAAAATGGTTCCATTTTGAAAATGGTTCCAAATTTAACAATGGTTCCAAATTTAAAATTATTCATTTTTCAAAATGGTTCCAAATTTAAAAATGCTTCCAAATTTGAAAATGATTCCGAATTTAAAATAATTTCAATTTTGAAAATGGTTCACTTTCACAAAACGTTCAGATCTGGAAATTTTCAAAAACGTTTTGTAATTTTTCATTTCCTTTTTTGTTAGCACCATATTAGACCTTGCTCATTTTTTCAACTACGAACGTTGCTACAGCGAGCTTTGTTTTTAGCGGAACTGAAGCTTTGGCATACTAATGGGCCGGCCCGTTTGCTTACTTGTTTAGGCGGCGCGAGCGTGAATTGCCGCTAACAGGCGATGCATAGGACCTCCCCCCCTAGGACCATAGCAGGAGTAACAGAACGAATAGGAGGCAGTGCTCTTGGGCTGGGTCGCAGGCTTTTGGCCATTTCTACCATTTTACTCTTTTCTATAGTGCAACGCGGGGAGCAGCCCAGGATTTCCGTGTGTTCTGCACTTAAGAGCATCTCTAACGACTTTTATATATTGGATTGCTAAAAACTTGTTATAAAAAGAGGAGAGAGAATGTTTACAAAACCAACAATTTTTCTGCTATGCTAGCATTTGTATAACTAGATTGCCAAATCCTGTGTATATCACAATGACATGTGGGGTCTTCTATTCAGTCACACAATTGCCATCTTCTTCCTCGGGCACGCCATGGCGGCACGCGAGCTCGCCTCGGGCTCCATCCAAGACGCCGGTGCGGGGAGGGGGCTCCATGGAGGCCGCCGATGCCGGGGAAGGCTCCACGGAGGCGGAAGGCGGCCGCGCGGGTGCCGGAGGAGCTCGATTACGCGGCGCCGGCGCGGATGGGTCGTGCGGTGGCCTTCTCTGCTTGACACTAGGGGCGGCGAACGCGCGAGAGACGGTGGAGGCATCCACCTTCCCGTTAGAGGCGGCACCGGGAACAACGGTAGATGCGGCGGACGCGGGCTTCGGCGACAACGCCAACACTAGGCACTGTTGGGCCTTGGGCTTGGCCGCGACTACGTCGGAAAGTGGGGTCGGCGACGGTGTGGGGTGCGCGGGGGAGCTCGCTCGTGGCCTCCATGGCCGCTGCGGTGGCCACAGACGGCAGCGGCGAAGTCGCGGGTGCTAGCAAAAATGTCCCGCGCATGGTTGTTGGGCTCTCCCGTGTTGATTTTGGGAATATAACAATTGGCTCTAGACTTCGCAAATATACCAACTGTGGGTGCAAATATATCAAGCTTCGTAAAAAAAAAAGTGGGGGGCCACTTATACAAATACTGTTGGAACACTATTTTTTTTTTTACCAAATTGCTATATTTTCAGTTTTTAGCAATCCTACCCAAATAAACAAAAGCTGTTGGAGATGCTCTAAACAAGCTCCACACCTAGGACCGAGGTTGCCTGGGCACTAAATCATATCAAGTCGAGTTTGTTGAGACATTTCCTTCCAGCTGACGGCAGTACCACTCGCTGATGGAGTTAAATAAAAAAGAATTCATATTTCCATAGAATTCAACTAGACATGACATTCTAATCCTTTCACTTCCCTATTCCTCATGCAGGTTGCTCCATCCGAATATGATCGGCGATGGGCTGATCGACCTGATCAAAATCTAGTGAATTAATTGGTGAATCGACGTAATCGTAACATCTGACAGGTAACTACTTCAATGTGGAGGAGGGTGCTCACTCATGCACGACAATGAAGTGCATGGAAGCATCCATCAAATGGATGGTGTACCACACGTTAAGACTACATTTTTAAGAAGAGACGGAATAGGTTGTATCATTATTCAGAAATTAACGCCAACACGTACTAATCGGAGGAGAAACAGGAAGCAGAGCCAAGTT
Organism: Poa pratensis; assembly: GCA_947311845.1. Lineage (NCBI taxonomy): Eukaryota > Viridiplantae > Streptophyta > Magnoliopsida > Poales > Poaceae > Poa > Poa pratensis. The sequence continues at coordinate 48,623,359 of CAMZMU010000047.1, read as the reverse complement.
GTAGCTGCATATCTCATATACCAATGCGCCGTGTACACGAAGCACTACATGGGATTAGGAAGCACCGGGATTTGCGCTGGTGATGATCTTGGCCACCGCGCCGGCATAAACACACCCAATGGCAGCAGTTCAGTTCCGTACAGGTTTCCAACGTTGTGGATCAGAGCAGTCATGCCTCGATATGCTTCTATCACAGAGAAGTGCCAGAATGTTAGTAGTAGTTAGTAATGTGTTTCGGGTTACTTCAATGGATGAGACTGCTGCAGAGCGAGTAAAGAGTCGGAGGAATGACGCAACTTTGAAATTAAGGTGCGGAGACATGACAGCAACTAGCTGCAATTTCAAGTTCTATTCATAACATCAATTGATGATTTTCAAGCTTGATAAGGCACTTGAGTTCTTGATTTATGTAGGAACATTACAAATAAAGGAGGTAAAATAATACGTTTGGCCAAGTCCACTGATGGCCAGCAGGGATTTCTTGATTTACATATAATTGGCATGGTAAGCAAGTTATATTTCTATTTGTAAGCTATCACCAAGATCCACTGATGGATCAGTAATCAGTCGATACGGTAAAACGAAAAACTAACGTATTGCTATTAAAATTGGGCACTACCAGCAAGGCCCCATTCTCTCGCACGATCAATACACTACGTAGCTGTCACAGATGGAGAGAATTGAGGCCTCTTTGTAGGCTTGTAGCCCAGTTTCTCGTGCACTCCGCTCCTAAGTGAGAGGGAAGATAGAATCAGAAGAGGCTAAATTAAAAAAGGAATTACGTGATCCAATGTCAATCTAGAAAGGAGAACATGAATGTCATGTATTTTTTCTGCATTCGGGAATGTGCTGATTTTGGAGTATAGATGCGAGTGTGAAGCGTCTCCAATTAAGAAAAATGAGTATAGAAATATAGTTTTGCTTATTGTCCTGTGAGTGCCAACGAAAACAATAAGGACATCGTGCAACTTTTGGGAATCTTATTTGAAGATCTTAGATAATCCGCAAAATATTCCGGATAATCCACGATCAGAAGTACCGTATCCAGTTGACCAATATTCACATGATCACATCCACGTTCATATCCGACGGATTCCAACTAAGACATGCCATATCCTCCAAGACATATGCTGACGAGTGTTTAGGAGTCATTATCCATCCCATTTTACAGCCCGTACATTTAGATATTTTTGTGTCTTGTTTGAAAAATAAAAGAGTCAGTGATATCCCAACAGGTACGGTTGATGATCGGACGGCTGTGGACACGGATCTCTGTTGTCCAATAGGCCCACTGCTCCATGTCGCGTTCCAGTCCGATTGTAACCTGGTGAGAAGATATCCAGTGCTCCCCTTAAGGTGCTCCATTGCTATCGCAAAACAAATCAAATTTAAATATTAAAAAAAATTCTACGCAAAATTGTGGATGTTCACAAGGTATGTTTTTACAACCTTTAAAAATTTCAGCTCCAAATTTGAAATGAACATTGAGAAACAAAACTCTGCACTCATGGCCTCCGGTATCTTCGTGTCAATCTGTACGAACGTCCCAATGTCCATCGTTTTCCTTGAAAATACAAACTTTGCACTAATCTACGTCCGTGCACACTACGCAGGTACTGTCCGTGTGCTTCAGCGTGAGTACACTCTGCCCCTCTCGCGGAACCCGACACCGTTGTAGACAATAGGCAATAATCAACGAACAAGAACAAAAAATAACACAGGGGACACACGATTTCAACGTGAAAAAACTTTCCAAGTAGAAGGGAAAAACTACGGGTGACAGCGGGCGAAACTTCACTGATTCAGGAGAGGTTATAAACGCCGGCCATTTACAACAATTTATTATCCTGTGCGCTGGCCTATAACAGACATGGCCTAGTTTGATACTGATCTGTACCGCGAGAGTATCACCACACCCCGCATCCCTGCCGGGGATATCTGTATATGAAACACGGGATAATGGTTGAGGTTGCTGAACCATGTGGTCGGCATCATGGCCTGCGTGGCGGACAACACAAACACATGGTTTCATCTGACGCGCAGGGCGCCCAGCCGGAAGCTCGCCGCCTGAAACAACTTGTTCAGGTTGTCCCCGTCAAGGATGAGGAAGTCGAAGGCGACGACGAGGCCCGTCGTGCGTAGGGAATCCAGAGCACCCTGAACCTTGAATATGTGAGTGTGATTATCTCTACTAGCATTGTATTATATATTGAGTTGCTTCTTGTTGTTGATTGTGATTCAAATTTATATGAAGAATATGGGAGGGGGGCGAAGCCCCCCCCCCCCACATTGTACGGATGAGCTACACCTCTTTATATACCGCTTGTAAGCCACCGCACAAACAAAATCGTTGTTGTAAATCTCCGGCGCTTGTAACCTCTCCCGATATAGTAAAATTTCGCTGGTTGGTGCCCGTAGTTTTTTTCCCTTCTCATTGAAGGGTTTTTCTACGTTATAATCTTGGGTTCACTGTGTTCATTTCCTTTTCTATCGTTCTCTATTGCCTATCGTTTATAACACTTGTTGCACAAATAATTAGGATCGTTCTGATCACTCGAGAAAATGTTTTCGCTTGGGAAATTAACCTGACAGTGTGTTGATTCCACTGAAGCAAGTCTTGATCTGCTTTGTAAGAAGGTTTTTTCATCACTTTATACCGGTTTGGCCGTGTGGTTTTATTTCTAAAGTGGCGCGCAATCTTGTTTCGAGGGCGAGGAAGCTTGTCTTGTCGGATGATGGAGGCGATCGGTGTTGGTGGTGCTCCTCGTGTGCATTAAAATGTCGCTTAATCTTACGCTTAGCTAGTTCTAGCTAGCTATCTTTCCTAGATCAAATGCATGCCACATGAGCGGGTGGTAGCTAGAGCACGGGCATCCCGTCCATTTATAGGCGCATGGTGCGGTCGGAAGACGGACTCTTATCATCTACGCTGTTACATCACGGCAGTTAAAGATCACGACTGCTGCAAAGCAAAGAGAATGATATCAACGTCATGCAAGGAAATTGGTATAGTCCGAAAAGATAGTGGAAGACTGAAACTAAACAAGCTGCAGCTAGAAGTTTATAAAGTATGATATGGAAACTAGGTTATGTTAAATGTTCACCTTCTGTATTGGTGCGGGCTGCACGAGTGGTCCCAGATCGGAAAAAAATTGCGTTCATCCTAGTCGGATACGGTTTCCTTTACTTTGAACTGTCATGGATATACCCAGTCATGAGTATGGAAAATATGACACGAGTTCAATCTTTTTCGACAAAATCATCACTCAACAATAAAAACTGTCCAAGGGTGTCATATTGTAATTAAAAACCCAATCTAGTTATGATTTTGAAAATTCGTTTCTATGCTGTTAGAGCATCCCGTTCTCCTTTCCTTTTAACACTTGATTTGTAACTGGGAAAGAGCACTCGACGTACACTTATAAACTCTAATTTTCTCTAAATTTAAGTGCAACTTGATACATAGTACGTACATGCTACAGTTTTGATTGTGGATTTAGACATCCAAAATTCGAACTTTGATGTAAAGGTTATTATATATATTAAAAACAATAAAGGGGTTTAATAAAGCGAAAACCTAAAATGGAGCCCGGGCTACCTGGAGCCCGTGTTTTCAAAAAATCGAAATCGACATTTTTAGTTTACAAAAATCGCGAAAAAAAACTTGGATGTAGATATTGTCGAGATCAGGGGCGGACCCAGCGAATATATTTAGTGGGGGCACAAAGTTTGACTGGGGGCATTTCTATTGTAAATTCAAAAATTTCAGATATTTTTCTTTAAACTTTCAAAGGATTTGCCAAATTTGAGTGGGGGCATAGGCCCCCACTCAGCCCTTCTTGGGTCCGCCCCTGGTCGAGATCTATAATCGTGTAATTTTTTAACTCCGAATTCGTTGTATTTTGGGCTGTACAAAAAACAAAAATGGGTGGATCTCGGTGGTGAACAATACATAGTTCCAAATTTTTGAGATTTCCCCGATTTATCTTTTTTGTGCAGCCCAAAATATAACGATTTTTAAGGTAAACTTTTTCACTCTTGTAGATCTCGACGCTATATACATCTGTGATTTTTTTCGGGATTTTTTAAACTCAAAAAAAGTCATTTTCGATTTTTTCTTCTTCAAAAAAGAGGCTCCATGTAGCCCGGGTTCTATTAGTCCACTCTTTTTAATAAAGCCACTATGTTGAGTCACATCATTTAAATTATTTTGGTACTTGAATTTTTAATTCGTGGCTAGGATTTTAAATCACAACCATCAGATTTACGTAACAAATATGACACACGTGTTTCAGTTAGTATAACACGTTGGGGCTAACAACCAGATTGTGGTGCAATTGTGCTAGACCATATCAAATTTGTATCGATGGAGTATCCACGTGATTGTATCTGAACGTATCAAACCATATCCACGATAAAACCAACAAATCAAACCTGCAAAGTAATTCGTCCACATGTCTTCTCTTCCCCATCTCCTCTCTAGCCCTTAGATATCAAGAACTCAGGCGCCGCGCCGGCAGCACGGTACCACTCGGATGGATCTAGCCTGACCGCCTGTCGACCCACATGCAGCAGAAATTAGTATGCGCGCTTGAGCTCCAAGAGCCAGCGGAATACAGCGTACTAGAGGCTGGGGCGCCCCTTCGGGCGCCTCCTAGCAGGTACTTTGAACCCTAAATCCAACACATGGATAGCAGATTTTGTTTGGCTATGCAGTGCAACCGGTTGCTGAATTATATTTTTGGCGAAGCCAGTTTGATATTCTGTCTGGGCCGGCTCAATTCATAGCAAATTATACCCAACTGGTTTTAGTTTTAGGACTTGAAATATCTTGCAATCTTATTCATTGATGGCATGGCCAGAACACATATATCAGAAAGAAAAGTTTGCTCTTATCGTTTCAAAAACTATGAAAAACTGTATACTATATTTAGGTGAGAAATAGAGAAGCAAAGACTGAAAACTTAAACAACCTATGAGAATAAGCTAGAGCAAGATAAAACGAAGCATTTTAGATGTCTTGTGTCCATCGCCTGAAGCCATTGAGTAATCTACGTATATCCAACTCGCTACGCCCGGAACTGCATAAATCTCAAAATTAGTAAGGAGCACTAAACATATACCAAACAAACAAAAAGTGCTACTGTAATCATAGTCAGCGGTCTTTAATCCTGGCGATTTTCTTGGCCTGTTGTTTGAAATAGCTTGGTAACTGAACCCAGTGTATCAGAATGGTGAACTTCTCAGAATACCTATGGTCTGATTTGGTTTTGTCTGCATCCACAAGAGTTTCAAGAGCAGTATATTGCATCTACCAAGAAGACCAATGAAAAAGCTTTCAACAGTCATCACAAACTTAGATAGCTTAAGAGGAATTGACACGAAAAATGCATCAGGAAACTACTTTTCCAATCAGATAAGAAAACATAAGTTTAAATCAGAATGTATTCCTAATAACTTTCTGCACAATTCTGAAAGCATAGATCTCACAATCAATTGGAAAACCCTTATAGTCAATTACTTGCAGCGATGTGGCAACTGTATCAGCAACTGGAAATATAAACTATTGTGCAGATCATAAAAAAGATGTTTTAAAGTTGCATTCTTGATTGAAATAGAAGATTCATACCCAAGAAAAAATAACAGAAATTCCACCAGCTAGCAAATCGATTAAGAAAATAAAGTTCGTTCAAAATAAATCTACATTTGGAGAACGTTAATGACTTGATATTTAGTCATTAGCCCCCAGCTTTAAATGAGTAAGAAGAGCAACAGATCCATTCCTTGCAAATAAGAAGAGAAGATAGCAACAGCACAAAGCTCGAAGGGGAAGATAATATGTTCTGGACCTTCATTTGCCTAGAATTTTTGTTTAGTTAGAAAAGGCACAGACCATCAGTGGCAAATCATAAGAAAACCGCTATGAAGGCGTTAGTTAACAAGTTGAGCTCAACTTAGGACTGGATGAAAGGGGCATACATAGTTGGGCTCAACTTCTCTCCTAACTCAGTACAACTGGATGAACTGACCGAAAAAGGGACATACATAGCAATCAGTAAAAAAAATCTCAACTGGCAATAAATAGGAGTAAGAGATGAAGTATTGAAAGTCTTGTACCAAAAGGAAGCAATAATTGGCTACCTCAGCCAAGAAACACTCCACAATTTCTACCAATTATACAGCTCTTCGAGTCCTCGAATATGCCTTTATCTCCTTCATATGAAGGTAATGGCGCAATATTCATTTATCCATATAGATGAGTCCTAGTCGCAATATCTGCAAACTGGTGGTGCTTCTTCTCCTCTATACCTTCAACAGTTTTCTATGGGCAAACGAAGTGATTAGGATCCGGAGAAAACCTAAAAATGAAGAATTCTTTTGCTCACAAAACAGAAAGGGGCTTCAAGATTAAACCAGTAATAGAGTAAACTTGCATCCCGACGATATGAGTGACTATTTGATGGTTTGAAGTGTCCACTTCATCTCAAATTATAAAAAAGAACCTTAATGGAAACATGCGCATCAAAAGTAGGCAAGTAGAACCGAATAAAAATAACATGTTAAGGCCTCTGATTTTGCATCTCGAGGGACACTACTATGTGAGGGACCGAAAATAAATAAGAAATTACAGAACACAGAATTTGAAAGAAAATAAGTTGTCATACAATTTATTTTAAAATCAGAATCTAGCACAGGAGTGGTAAGAAAGCAATTGTTCAATTGATTAATAATGTTCTGTAATTTTCAGAGAAACCAGCACCAGTAGCACATAGATAATCTCACATAGTGTTGACAAGATCTATGGTGTTCTATGTTGTTGGGCAACAGTGAATAGGTATGGCCATGGGCAAGCTATGTGTGAAATCACTTTACATGATGTCAGTTTTCAACTTCATAAGCACATTATTGGCCTCCGACTTGTTGTTTTTCACTTCAATAAGAAGGTATGAATTAGACATGTGATGATCAAAGGTGTCGCTGAATTCAGCAATCATCCAAATATTATGGATGTTGGAATATCAGAATGTAACTAAAATGTAAATCCAGTGCTCACTTTTCGGTGTCACACTGGGCACTTTTCAGTCCATAAGTGTAACTCCCATTTTCTAACAGAAGTTTATTTGTGGCAACAATAGCTATAGAAAAGGAACAACCAGAAGAGAATGCAACATTCATATATAATCCGAATTTTTACATATAGCACATAGCTGATCTTGGGCACCTAAGGACTTTGATTAGTCAATATAAGAATCTATACTGTAATTAGCTAGGACATACCTCTCAGATGATCCCTCGGGTTCCTTTCGGGCATATACTTACAAACAAAGGCCAAATCAACTTTGTCATTTGCAATAGTCAGTAAGGGAAACCAAATTCTTGTGATGAATCCTTATCAAGCGCCGAACCTGCAATTTACATCAAGAACTATTTTCAGATAAAGCAGAACTAATAACAAGGTTAAATATAATTCTTCCGACAAAACCAAAGACAAAATCATCACTGCTCATTCATCAGAACACATAATTTGAGGGGAAAAGGAGATGAAAGCGAAGCATGACCCACAGGACGGTAGGTGGAATTGATATCCTGGTCAGAGATGACCCATCTCTATAGTATGTAGATAACTTCTCATCTGCTACTTTCATAAGCTGATTTATTAAGATCAACCTGTTTACATAAAATTGGTCATCAGCGCTCAACACAATTATGACATATTTGAGCAAAGGAACAAGTGTGAAGGTCCAAAATATCAGGGAAGGTATGCCGAATATTGTGGTAACGAAAGAGCATTAGGTCACCAAAACTCCGGTATGTGATTCCTGTAGTATTGCCTCAACTGAAAATGCATGACCGAATAGTTAGAAAATCAGTTTGCCGAAGAGAAATATACCAAATCCTAACCAGCTGATTTACATTGAGGGCATGATACGAATGGAGGAGCACAGTAAATTTTAGTAGACATACTGGAACACACACGGAAAAAAAAAAGGAAATTCAGAGACAGATATCACGGTAACATCAAATCAAATTTATTTGAAAGTAACAATGAATGTTTAACCATCTTAACTAAGTCAGAATACAAAAGGTCTACAATTTCAATCCTCTTTAGATCTGAAACTCAAACTGCAAGGAAAGCACATACACAAACAAATAAGCAAGCATAGACATTTGACATTTAGATCATTACCTGCATATGAGATAGATGAAGTCGAACAAAACCCAAGATCCTCAACTTGCACTATTAAACAGGTCCAACCATTGCATGTTCGGATACCAAAATCTGTGCCTAATCTTTGTAGAATTCCATCTTCTTGCTGTAGAATACATCTGAAGCAAGAAAACAGTGGGCAATATCAGATGCACAACCAAAAAAGAATCTATATGCGCTGGAAATTAGAATGTGGGGTGGGAAGAGTCGTGCACCATTGCCACGGCCAGGCCGGGCGGCCCTCCCATCAGCCTTCTTCCTCGTTGGTCTCCCCCAGCCCTGTCAATAAACCGATGGGAAAACCTGCAATGAGGGAGAGCGGAATTTGGATCCTCAATCGAGAGTTTCGTGCTGCCCGGCGCGAGAATTACGGCGCCGGTACCAGGACACAGACGGTGGCGGCACCGGGGACCCGGACGGCCTGCGCTTCCTCTCCTAACGATGGCGAGCACGCGTGCTGGAGGTGCAAGCGGCGCGGCGCCGTTGGCCTGCGCTTCCTCCCGGCAATGGCGACGCGACAAGCTTGAGCAGGAGATGGCGTGATAATAGCGGCTTGACCGGGAGATGGTGGTGGAGGACGAGGAGAGTGGAGCAGGAGGGGATTGGGGAGGAGACGGGCGCGATTGGATTGGGTGGCGGCGACGCGGGTAGGGGAGATGCGCGGCTAGGTTTCCGACGCCCTCCTCTGTTTTGAGCCATTTTCCTCCGCCCGGACAAAACGACAAAACGAAAGGGAAAAAACCACCCCGCGAATGCCACGTGGATAGCCCGAGAGGGCGCCCAGGGGGTGGGCACTTGCTTGTTCTCAATGTGCCTGGCCGACGGAGCAGCCCCTGAAGTTCCTATGTGCTGCCCGCGTGCTACGACAATTTACTGGGTGCATGTGATGATGTGACACTGGGATATTACAAGCTGGTGCAAGTTGCTACGCTTCATAACCAACTCAGGCCATCCAATTCTCCAAGACAGGCCGGCGATCCATTCAATATCTACTGATGGTAGTTGTATGTCCCTATTTTTTCTGAATTTTGCTGATGCAAAAAAGATGACGAATACTCCAAGGGAAGTAGTAATGTAGTACGATTTTTATGCAGTAATCCTTAGCAAAGCATGGTTAATGTTAGAATATGGAGCAGACATGTATTCATACAGCACGGTTGTGTAGAGCACTTCCTTCTGACAAAAAAGAAAGAGAAGAATATAACAATTCAATTAACTTTACTTCCGTGAGGCACATGCATGAGGGATATATTTATTATGAGGTAGATGGAAAACTAAATCAACAACATCTTGGTGTATTTTGTTAGGAATGAATCTAATTTCATGGGATACTTGAAAATTAAAGGAACAACACACTAACATGATATCTTAATATGATTAATTTTCCAATTTCCAACTTGCAACTTGATATTTTCCTCTTCTAAAATTTACAAACAAATATATTTATAATTGTGAATATTTTCATGATTATATATCTAATGCAATTATCAAATTGATCGTGGAAGAGTACATGTGTTTTTTTGCGAAATAACTTACATACACAAATGATCACATATATGTGCATACATTCAACCCTATGAACACACGCACAAACACCCTATCCCCGTGAGCACATCCGAAAGCATGAGCCGGCGGATCAGGTTTTAAAATTGACGAAGTCACCACGAGCACCTTGAAAATGGTACAGCTTAAGAAGTATAGTTATGCACTTAGGTTCACTGTTTTTAAATGTAGGTATGAATATTTTAGTGGATCTTAGAAAGACAATTTTATTTTAGAATCACATGATAATAATGATATATTTGAGATCATAGTTTTATTATAGGAAATAGTCGTTTGAACTTTAGGCAAATACTGTAAATATATGACCGACAACTCATTACCACTAATATAAAACAAGCGAGAGGGTATGATCCAAATGATCATGACCATCTAAGTAACGTATCGAACAACGCACATTGCTTCTACGTTTAGTGGTAAAACCCGGTCCACTTATCATCCTCGCCCTTTAATCACATCAATCGTACCGGCGCTCCCACGAACCCCACCGCATGGACACTAGATCATATCAAATCGAATTTGCTGAGACATTTCCTTCCAGCTGACAGTTGATGGCTGTACCACTTGCTGATTCACTTAAATTTGTATCGTAAATGATAGCTCAAAACTTATACAAGTCACTCCATCCCTATATAATTGGCGGCTTAAATGGCCCGGTCTACCTGATCAAAATCCAGTGAATTAATTGGTGAATTGATGTGGTCGTAACGTCTGTCACAGAGCCACTTCAATGTGGATGGGGTGCTCACTCATGCACAACATTGAAGTGCAAAGAAGCAGATCCATCGGATGGATGGTGCACCACACGTTAAGGATGACTCCAACGGGCCGACCCAAACGGACGCGCGTTTGGTCCGCGTTTTGTCCGTTTGGGTCGGGGAACGAATGCGCGTCCGGCCCATGTCCGCCCCTTTCTGGCCAGTGCCCCCAACGGGGCCGACGCATTGAGTCCGCTTGCTATTTTTTCCCCAAACTTTTTTTTAATACTAGGATTACATTTTTAGAAACTAAATTACATAGTAAATTTAGGACTTCCTCCTAACATTAAACCCTAAAACCTAAACCTAAATTTGAAGAAAATTAATAACCGACCACCGGCCGGCAAGGGGGAAGATCAAAGAGGGGCTGCGGCCTTGAGGAACGTCACGCAGCATGCCCGTTCTGCAACGGACTTGCTGGCTCTTCCTTCATCGCGGCCATGGCCAGCCAGGGCTGGCTGATTCAATCTTCTTTGATCATTTTGTAGCTACGAAACACGTAGCGGACGCCGATATAACTGGAAAATGAGCCGCACATAGGCGGCCACGCCGACGGGTGCGGTGACCCAGCACACCACTGCATGTTGTAGTGTACAAGTCGTTGATATAACACTCACGGAAGGACCTATCCGTAAATATTACATCCCTCAGAGTAGTACAACAGAAACATAGCTGGTCCAAGGTAACACTATAGGATTACAACATTATTCAATACAAAATCCCGAGAACCTTCTTTACAAATAGAAGTAGGTCTCGTGCAAATGAAACTCCAAAAAGATCCAAGTCGTAGTACTAAGCTGGATATCAGCTCTATTTCTAATTCCTATTCCACTACTGCTGTTGTCACAGCCCTACTCTATTCCATCTTGAATATCTTTATCCAGATTTGTACTCCTCCTTCCAATAGATGTCGTCTCCTTCATTGATAACGTGGTTGTTGTGTATGCCATCGACAATATTGTCGTTGCTCCTCCATTGGCACTATTGTCGTCGTTCTTCTGTTGACGCAGTTGCAGTTGAGTCCTTCAAGCTTCACCAGATAAACTTGATTGCTTCTTGAAGACCTCCTCGACGTCATGATGGATAACTATCAACTCCTTCGTTGGCTCCAAAAGTCTAAGCAGAGGGTCAACGGGGAAAGGATGAGCAACACGAGCGTTACTCAGCAAGTTCATATTATAGGAGATAAGGTGTTTTATGCACTAGCTACCATCTAGACCAAAAGGTCATAGATGTAGATGCAAGTTTTGAAAAACATTTTTAGGAAAGGTCCATTTTATTTTGGAAAACTATGCCCCCAGCCTCCACGGGTTTATAGTCATCACTTGGGATGCCTTTCCCGCTGCGGTCTGTAGTCCCCTCCTGGAACAAGGATGTGACAGTCACAATTTCTTTGTTTAACTCTGCAGAGCTGCACCACTTTACCCAACAGCAGCCTGGCTCTTTATGCTCTCTCAGCACACCATGTGTGCTATAGCCAGAACTCAGGGCAACAAGTCATGTGGAGTCGCTTCCCTGGACAACGCATATCCGCCCATTTGTGACGCGGCTGGTAACTAAGACCACTGGCCCGCCACCCCTCCCGAGCTTCTATTCCAGTCACCCCGTCAGGTGGGAAGGTCACGCGCTTCCACGCAGTTGGCCGCCGCAACGGACGCAACCAGGTAATAGCCTGCCGAGGATATGCGAACGAGGGAAGAAACCTCTGACAAGCCCATCCATAGTGAATCTGTTGGTTGATGCTTCGATACGGCGCTAGGATCACTGGGCCATGGGTTATTAATCCTAGGTATATACTTTCCCGTACGATGGAACCTCCACCAAGAGATCCTTACCATACCATGGTTCCATCGTCCGCCAAACAATAATATATAACAATTCACATCATTCGAAAATAGGTATTTCTTTTTCATGCAATGATAAACCATAGTACTTTGCAATTACTTTGATAAAAATAATCAAGTAGGACATGAGCAAGAGTGAACTTGCCTGAGATAGAAATGGCAGTTCAAACCCTTCGGGGTTCTAGGGTTTGCGATAAAACCCCGAGCTCTGCAAATAGCAATGTAATCCTTGATAAGGACCACTGAAAATTCTAGCAGCATGCTATTATGCATAGTCATGAGATGCATCGTCTTTACCCCAAAAATACCCCAAGCTCACAAGTGTAAGCTCCGTCTTATGCGATACTTTGGTAATTTACTTGACTTGGGATTTTAGGATTGTTTATGATTTATTTGTTTTCAATCACTTTGAATTGTTATAACTTTATTACTTAGATGCTCTTCATTATATTTAAGGATAAAGTATTATCATAGTTAAGAACAATATTTAAGTGAAATTTAATATTTCAATTATTTAACTTAATCACATAATAATGCTTAAAGATGTTTTATATTCACTTTAAAACATTTATAATTACTCCTTTATAGAAAATATCAATAATTTTATTTTATGAAATACTTTCAAAGAAGAATATTTTCAATTTAAATCATTAATTTGAATGCCTGTAAGAAAACATTTTTATTAAAATCATGAAGTAATAATTCCATGCATTTTACTTAAATTTTAAAAAGATGTATTTGGTCAACATAAATACCTCAAAAATCATATTTGTACTTATCACATAAAATCGCACTCTAAGGTTATTTTCATCTCGTTTTTTATAAATAGTTTCAGTTTGAATTAAATTCCCTAAAGAATTATTTGTGAATCATTTTTTACAAGGAAATAAAAATTAGTTGATTAATTAATTGGGCTGAATGAATTATTGGGCTAATAGTAGAACACACGTACACTAGGCTAAATGGTTTGGGCCAAACCTATCTACGTGCACAACACAGGCACGCACACGACGCACGCACGAGCTCTCAGCTCGATCCCCTTCCTCGTTTCTCTCGTTCCCGTCCGGGCGATGCGCCGCCGCCCGGCTGCCCCGGCCGTCGCCGGCCATTCCTGGCGCCGCCGCCGGCTGATGCCGCTTCGGCTCCCTCCTTCCTACCGATTCCACGCCGCCGCCGCGCTCGTGCGAGCCCCAGCGACCCCTAGTCGCTCCGGCCTCCGCCCGGCGATTCGCCACTGCCGCCACTCCCTGCTCCGACCAGCTCCGGTCTCCGACGCCGCCACCTTCTGGCGCTGCTCTGCCAAGGTATCCACCTCTGGTTCCTCGCCGTGACGCCTCCTTCCTCTCGGGCACACCCGGCTAACCCTAACCTCGCCGCCTGCTGGTTCTGCTCGATCTTCACTGCCAGCTCCTCATCATCGCTGCCTCTGCTGGCTCTTGCCACGACGACGGATCCTCCACTCCCTCGAGCTCCCGGCCGTCGGCCCCAGCACCCTCGAGCCCTTGCTCGACCACGCCTCCGGCTGCTTCTGCGGTCTGGTCCGGTGTGGCCTGACCATGGTGGTGTAGCTGCTGCTGCGGCTACGACGACTCCGGCACCGGCGGGATGGCAGTGCCGCGACTGCAACCCCGGCGTCGTCTCCCTCGACTACTACCCCAACGTCACCTTCTCCAAGCTCTGCCTCGGCTACTGAATATTTGAGGTGAGCATACTTCTGTGACCGGCCATGCCGATGAACTATGGTGATCGTGCTCCTATAGTTCTGTAATGCAGTGATGCCTCTATTTGGATGATTCAATCATCACTGGCATGTGAAGCTGTTTATGCTCTCACTCTGACGAAACTGAATGTGTCCAAAGTTGTTAATTGAAAATTCGATTACATCCTGTTGGATTCGATTTGGACATGTGTAGGTGCTGTGCAGAAATGTGCTAGCTGATGAGTTGCTGCAATATTACTTGCAGGCATAATTTGTGTGCATTTTGAATAAAATAGATACACTATAAGCTTGTATTTGCTGTTTATAGGTGCCTTTAGTTCCTGACTACTGCTAGTGAGCAACAGATCATGTTATAATAATAATTTTGGTAGATTTACTTGCTGTCCTGGGTATTCCAGATCCAGTACTTGATAAAATAGCTTGGATTAGCATGTTTACTTGCTGTTTTAAGTGATATAGATGATTTTCTTGTCTGCTCTCAAGCTGTAGATGAACAAGAATTAGATAGATGTGTTATACTTGCATACTTCGATGATTTAATGGTTTCTGGACAGCACCAAATAGTTGTCCAGCAACAGACGCTAGGCTTGTCGATTTCTTAGTGTTTTAAATGTGTTGAAGGGTACCAAAGATGTATTTCTGGACAGAGTATAGCTGCTGTCCAGATTTGATTGGTATTGCCTAGATATTAAACTTATAAGAACGGATCTGCTGCCTTCTCTCTTTTCCCATGTTTCCCTCTCTCTCAACTAAAGACATGAACTAATGCTGCACAAGATTTGGTTCCTAGGTATCAACCTGCTGCTGAAGAGAAGCTTGGTCTTCTGGAATATGATGATAACCTGCGTCTTGTGGCTAGCCTACTCCTCCTCGCTGCTTGACCTATTTCCTAGTTGATCTAAAGATTTAGCAAGATTTGGTAGTGTTCTAGGTGTTCTTGAGATGTTCTGGCTGATTTGGGAAGATGCTCTAGTTGCTAGATTAGTTGCTGGTGTATTTGTGTGGATGTGAGATAATATGGTGCTAGATAGATAATTGGCTGTTGTGTAGAACTTGTGGTGTGGCTGGCTGTTCTTGTGTTCTTGCTAATATGGAATATATTTTATTTGGTCTAAATTCGTTGGTCACATGATACCATGGTGTTTAGTGTTCAAAGGGCTGCCATGGGGTCTCTTTTATATGGCCTTACTATCTCTCACAAGTTGACACCTCAAGTGGTGACTCTTGCTTTGTATAGGTGAGTAAGGTGCTTTGTTGTCAAGCCCTCATGCATAGGCATTACTTGGAGTCCAAGTTAAGTTAGATATTTTGCTTGTGGATAGGGATGACTAGTCATTGGTCTTATCTCCTTGTAGGAATTATTGTTGAGCAAGCCAAGTGGCAATTGTCACTAGATGGACTTGTGGGCCAATTCTCTTATGTGGGCTTGTTCATTCATATGGACTTGAGAATAATTTCGTGTGGCTTTAATAGTTTAGATAGTGGGCTTTGAGAATATGAGTAGTGATGTTTAAATGGCTTTGCAAATTCAATTGTGTGGGCCTTTATTATTTGATTTGATCATCAGAACATTCCTTTTAATTAAACATGGATGAATTAGATGATATTCAATTGCTTTATGCTTAGAAAAATAATTTGTTAACAAGGTAGCTAATCTTGTTACCAAATTATTTTTACATAACACCTAGCTTTCGAATTTCACACAATTCGTTTCTAGATAAGTTGATAGATTTGGCTTCCAAACTCTCAAAGCTGATCTTGCGTATTACTTCTACACAAATCTGAGAGAAATGCTTCTCCAAACTCTCCTTGTTGCATCTCTTGCTTTCTTGTGTTGTTTGTCTTGCAGCAAAAGAAGAATAAGAAGGTTGGAAGGTAAGAAAATCAAGATCAGATGAGAAAATCAAGCTTAAGATTTAGTATAGGCTTTTATTTTCCTTGTTTGTAATTCCATTTTTCTTATGGATGAGATATGTACATATTCTATAAATGTTGTAACATGATTTATTATTTCAACTTCAACTTGTGAAGTTTGTATAAATGTCCCATTTGTAATAGTTGTATCTTATTGTATTTTGGACATTCGAATTGTAACTTGTATTTGAGATGTGTAAAATGAGATGATAGAATAGGTGCAACATTAATTATTCCTTCAAGTTCATCTTGTAAATAGTTGTATAATTCCCTTGGTTTTATAACAGTGGACTTGAGACATTGAATTTCAATTCATTCCTAAATGTGTGTAAAATGATGAATTGGTAAGATGGTAATTTAAAGATGATAAGATATAGATGTGTGGAATGATTATGAAATGAAGACTCAATAATTTATATCCTTGTATGATCTTGGATGTGTAGATGATATGGATAAGAAATGATGTTGTTCTAATGATGTATTCATTTGATTTGAATTATAATTTGTCATATTATTTAGTTGTGTTCAAAATGTTTTAAAATATGTAAAGGTCATGTCGAAGTTCATAGCACTCAACAAGATGATCTATACCCTAATTCATCGAGTCGAGAGAAACATCGATCCCTTCACCTCGTTTCTTAAGCGCGCCAAAATTTCCCGCATTTTTAGATGTATGCTATGCAAATGCACAAATTCTATTTCTACCCTTTCAACTCTCTAAACTCTGGGGTATTACAGCGGGGATATGACATCAGGTGGAGCTGCCTGCTCCTTTCGCGGCCTCGGCAGCTGCCAAGGCCTCCCGGTGCCGTTTGCGCCTCGCCGCGCGCTTCTTGGACTCTTCGACGCGGCGTATTTGCTTCATCTCCTCCTCCACTGCAGCGTCGGCATAGGCGCGCGCGGCGGACATGAACGTGGCCGCCCTCTGCGCGTTCAGCTGCATGTGGGCTGAATCCACCGCCTCCTCCTCGGTGATGTGAGCATGGCCGCCCACGCCAATGGGAGGCTCCGGCGGCGAGCCATCCCCCACGACACCGGCCGCCGCGACAGCGGCCGCCGCGACGCCGGCGGCGTACTCTTCTTCGTCGCTGTCGACGCAGTCCGCGAACGCCGCCTCCACCGCACTCCTCTGGGCGTCTGTCAGGCGCGGGCGCGGGCGCGGCGGCTGGGGAATCATGCCGTCCCATGCCGGGCTGGTTGCCATCCGGCGCGAGAAGCTGCCGCGATAGCGCCCAAGCGCGCTCATACGCGCTCGCTCGACCTCGTCCACCAGATGCTGCGGCGGCGGCGGCGGATCCATTCCGGCGCGTGGATCTGAGCTTGGAGATGGTGGCCGCCATGGCTGGGGGAGGAGTGCTAGGGTTTGTGTGTGCCCTAGGGTTTCGCCGGCCGGCGCGATTTATACAGGTCCACCGCCCACAGTTATTGCGTGTAGGTGGCCGTTGGGGTCGATGACACGCGGGGCCAGCGCGGACACGGGGAGGACGCAGGAACGGTCCGCGAGCGTCCGGGCCCGACGCATCCGTGGCCCAAATTTGGGTCAGGAATGCGTCGCGGCGGACAGAAAACCGGACCGGGATCTGTTTGCGTCGCCCCGTTGGACCGTGATTTTGGCCCCGCGGACAGGAACGGAGGCGCGCGGACTCGATGCGTCGCCCCGTTGGAGACATCCTAAGACTTGAATATCCGCGGGACAGCTTGTATGGTTATTCCCAAACACCAACACCAACCGGACGAGAAACAGGAAGAAGAGCCATGCGCTGTCTACATGAACTTCGTGTATACGAAGTACTACATACATATAGCACTAGGAAGCACCGGGATTTGCGCTGGTGATCTTGCCGTTAATAGCATAACCAAACTCAATGGCAGCGATCTAGTTGCTTACACGTTTCCAACGTTGTGGATCAGGGTGACAGTGCCTCGATATGCTGCTATGGTGACCAGAGTTACAGAGCTTCAATGCGCTGCGCTACTATGGGCAGAGAAGTCCCGTTGAAGTGCTAGATTATTAGTTAGTACTCCCTCCGTCCAAAAATAAGTGTCTTAAATTTGTCCAAAAGTAGATGTATCTATACATGAAACATGTCTAGATACATTTACTTTTGTGCAAACTTGAGACACTTATTTTAGGACGGAGGGAGTATTTCTTTTTGTAAGAGATCACCAAGATCCACCATGGCCAGCAAGAGCAAAACATTAAGAATTAGTTGATCACCCAAGGTAAAACAAAAAAAAATACATATCAATTATTATTACTAAATAATAGCAACCCACTAAGAGACTTCTGTCAACATGCAAGTTATCCACCTCATCACAGTTGTGACATCATCCTTTTCATGCCAGCTACCCCCTCATCACAATTGCGACATCATCTTTTTTAAACTACTAAGTAAATCTTCACTTTGGATTTAACTAAAATCACTACTGCAAATTATCTCTTCTCCACCTTCTTATCCACCTCTCTCTTCTTGTCTCCTCCAGCAATCAGCCCTCTCCCTATCTCAGTTGGCTTTTATGTTGTGTTCCTCCTCTTCCTCTTTCAATCTCCAATCCATACTTCACGTTGTAGAAATGTCTGTTGTCTTCCTTCCCTAGGCCACCGCGCGGCCTTGGGCTTGGCCCCGACTGCGTCGGGAAGAGGAGGAGGGACAACCGCGGGGGCGGTGAGGGGTTGGGGGAGAAGGGGGAGGGCTCCATGGCGACCGTGGTGGCTGGGGACAATTGCACTGCGCAGCGGGCAGGTGGACGCTGCATGAACTTCGGTTGGTTCTTCCTACGTAATTTTGGGATTTCTTGAGAGCTGGCTATGGGTTGGCAAATATGTAAAGTGGGCAAAAAGTTTTAGTCAGCTAAGCAAAAAATTTAAGGACGGGTCCATAGAAATCGGGAGCTCTTGGAGCATTTTCTGCTCAAATTTGGAAAAAAAGAACAATTTTTGGGTGATTGGGGGAAATATGAGAGTCAGGGTGCAGGTGGGAGTGGGCTACCCACGGCGCCCACTACCCAAGCCCACTTAATATCGTACGTGGGAGTCCACGGATAGGAGTCGAAATTAGAAGGGCCATGTGGGCCTGCCCCCGTCGCCCACGTCGGAGCCCACCTATCGTTCCCCAGATCAATCGAACAGGCTGCCATCGTTCCCCACATCGAACAGTTCTGACAGAGAGAGGACGACGAGCCGCGCGAGCCGCCGCCGGCTACCTTCCTACATGGCCGGACCCCCACATCGAACAGTTCGGAGAGAGAGAGGACGACGAGCCGCGCGAGCCGCCGCTGGCTACCTTCCTACATGGCCGGACCGCCGCCTCCTCATGCCGCTGGGAACAGAGGTCTTCCCTACACCCACTCATCCCTCCCTTAGATCCGTCCCTAGCTTGAACCCAACCTCATGCCCTGTGGACGGCGGTGAAAGAGAAGACACCGACGAGGATGAGGGGAGAAATATGGTGTCTGGCGATCCGATGCAGAGATCCGGTGCAGTGCAGGCCTCGTTGACTCCCCAACCTCCAAGGAACAGCAGCTCAAGGTAACGTTTTCGTATAACAGAACAAAACGGCAGCTGTAGATTCTCTTTTGCTCCAATTTCTAAGCTGAATAATGTCCAGCACAAGGCGAACTTCGGCTGGACAGCCAGCCAGCTGATCGATCGATTCGATCCAGCTGAGCTAATGGATCCACCAGGATATGTGGGCTTCCCACTAATCCCACATGTCCCACGCAATAATGAGAGGGCTCTTGGAGATCAAATCGAAACGGAAAACGGTTGATGATCGGACGGCTGTGGACATGGACTTCTGCTGTCCAATAGGCCCACTGCTCCGCAACGGAGGCCGACCCGATCTGCACAGTCGTGCCCGACCGAAGGCCGCTTCTCCTCTCCCTCCCTTCCGCCGGCCGGCGCGGAGCTCGATCCCACCTGAGCAGACCGGCAGCGCGCTCCCGATCCACCTCTCCTGCACCCACCATGTACCAGTGGCGCAAGTTCGAGTTTTTCGAGGAAAAGGCGGCCGGGCGCGGCGGGGGAGGCGGCGCTCCGGCCGTGCCAGCCGAGATCGAGGGCCGTGTGACCTGCTGCTCGGGCGGCCGCGGCCGCGTCGCGGTAGGGTGCGACGACGGCACCGTGGGGCTCCTCGATCGCGGGTTCCGCCTCTCCTACGGGTTCCAGGCCTACGCCTCCTCCGTCCTCTTCCTCCAGCAGCTCAAGGTACATACATACATACAGGGTGAAAAACCCATCTGGAACCGTGCAATTCTTCCATAGATTTTTTGCTAGTGTTGCCTGCAACTTGATCCTGTATAATGAGGGCGCAAAGAACAATTATACACTTTTTCGTAGTTGAAATTGACTGCTAATTAGGGGTAGCGGACACATAGTTCGTCAACCCCAGATGGGATGATAAGCGTTGCTCTGTCGCATAACTCTGGACAATGCTATAGATTATTATATGTTTCGGCAACAAACTTGCTTTAGTGGACGTTTTGTCAAGGCTTCTGAGTTCAGATCATACGTTTTGTTTATTATTCTTGGAAAGAAATGTTGTTCATTTCAATTTGGTTGCAATAGCTGATGGTATTGATTATTTGCTATTTCCTTATAGCGTAAAATGTGTTGACCTTTTGTCACCAATTTCTTGCCTATTCTATGTACCAAGTACCTCTTACTGTTAGTATAGGCCTTTTCTCTATGTATTTGTCAGTGTTGTTTTTATCATGATAATAACAGCTAAAAGGGCTAATTACAACTTAATGACTTTGTATGATCATCAATGAAACGTCCTTGTCACGGTTGGAGATGATGATCAATCATCTTCAGTCATCGGCAATCTGTCTAAAAGTTTTCGACCTTGATAAAGTACAAGAGGAGGGCTCAAGTACAACAACTCCTTTCTGTGTTCAGATATTGTGTCGTGTGGGTGTTGGTGGGATTGTGATTTCCTGGTGCGGCTCTGCAGCAATTTCGCCGTCGTAGGATAGCCGCGTTTCTTCAATCCCATTCGCTTGCGCCTCCTGGTTTGGTTACGTTTTTTGTCGCTCAAATTGCATTCCTCCTCTCTGTTGCTGCATTTCTTTCGTGAATTCTTGGTGCCAGGATTCGGCAGGGCTTGACACTCGTGGGGTCACGGGGATATTATCCGGTCGAGATGTCACAGACCATAAACTCCAAAACTATAGGCATCACACAATTCGGAATTGCTGCACTCGCCGGTGGTAGAAATTTGTAGTCCTTCAGCCCTTTCTCTCCTCCAAGGACCGAGATTGCATGGATACTAGATCATATCAAGTCGAGGTTGTTGAGACATTTCCATCCAGCTGACGGTAGTACCACTCGCTGATGGATTAAATTTGTACCTTAAACGATAGCTCACAACTCATACATGTCGCTCCATCCGTATATGATTGGTGGCTTAAATGGCCCGATCTACCTGATCAAAATCTAGTGAATTAAATGGCGGATCGATGGGGTCGTAACATCCGTCAGAGAGCTAGGGGGTTCTCACTCATGCACAACAATGAAGTGCTTGGAAGCATCCATCACATGGATGGTGCACCACACTTTGAAACTTCCTATTTAAGAAGAGATAGACTAGCTTGTATCGTTATTCACAAACTCCAACACCAACCGGAGGAGAAACAAGAAGCTAGCAGAGCCAGGCTGTAGCTGCATATGGCATATGCCATGCGCCGTGTACACGAAGTACTCCATAGAATTAGGAAGCACCGGGATTTGCGCTGCTGGCCTTGGGCACCACGTCAATGGCATAAGCACACTCATTGGCTGCAATCCAGCTCCATACAGGCTTCCAATATTGTGTATCAGAGCAACATAACTTCCCTGTGCTGCTCTCACAGAGAAGTTCACTCGAAGTGCCTGAATATTATTTTGTAATGTGTTTCGGGTTACTTCATCGGATTAGAGTGTGGCGGAGTGAGGACAGAGTAGGAGGAATGACGCAGCTTTGAGAGTAAGATGCTGTGGGAGCTGCGGCGGAGCGTGACCAAATTTCGGTGCAAATTCAAGTTCCATTCCTAACATCAATTGATGATTTTCAAGCTTGAAAAGGCACTTGAGTTCTTGATTTATATATAGGCACATAGCAAATAATATAGGTAAATAATATGTTTGGCCAAGTCCACCGATGGCCAGCAGGGATTTCTTGATTTACATATAATTGACATGGTAAGCAAGTTATATTTCTATTTGTAAGCTATCACCAAGATCCCCGTTTGGGCAGCGAGAAAAAAAGTTTAAAAATCAGTTGATAAGGTAAAACGAAAAACTAACGTATTACTATTACTAGTTGAATGCCCGTGCGTTGCTACGGGTCCCTCAATTTTTTGTTGCTACATATAAAAAAAATCATGTGTATAGAAAGAGATATAGCCAAATAATATTATTTCATGAACATAATGATAATTGCGGGCAGTTCGAAAAATATAAACCAAATACTAAATTGTTATCCTTTGTACCTACTTAAGATCTAGGCAATACTCAAGGTACATACATCTGAAACTGTACAATTCTTCCATAGATTTGTTGCTAGTGTTGCCTACAACTTGATCCTGTATAATTGAGGGTGCAAAGAACAATTACAAACTTTTCCTTAGTTGAAATCGACTGCTAATTAGGGGTAGCGGACACATAGTTCGTCAATCCCAGATGGGATGATAAGCCTTGTTCTGTAGCATGGCTCTGAACAATGCTAGACATTATTATTAGTTTCGGCAACAAACTTGCTTTAGTGGCCGTTTTGTCAAGGCTTCAGGAGTTCAGATCACATATTTTGTTTATTATTCTTGGAAAGAAATGTTGTTCATTTCAATTGGGTTGCCAATTGCTGATGGTATTGATTAGATTTTCTATTTCCTTACAGCGGCAATGGTGTTGACCTTTTGTCACTAGTTACTTGCCTATTCTCTTACTGTTCGTACTAGGCCTTTTCTCGATGTATTTTGTCGGTGTTGTTTTTATCATGATAATAACAGATAAAAGGGCTAATTACAACTTAATGACTTTGTATGATCAGCAAAGAAATGTCCTTGTCACGGTTGGAGATGATGATCAATCATCTTCACAGTCATCGGCAATCTGTCTAAAAGTTTTTGACCTTGATAAAGTACAAGAAGAGGGTTCAAGTACAACGACTCCTTTCTGTGTTCAAATATTGCGGATCTTCACTAATCAATTTCCTCAGGCTAAGGTAAATTTTCGGTTACTGCCCTTGCAGGTTACATTTATGCTCTTTGTTATGAAACAAAAACGAATATATACTGCATACTATAACATCCTATTCTACTTGGCATATTTATTCACTTCTGCAGATTACATCATTTTTGGTTCTAGAAGAAGCCCCTCCCATTCTGTTGATTGCCATCGGATTGGACAATGGTTCCATTTATTGCATCAAAGGTGACATTGCACGCGAGCGTATCACACGCTTCCCGCTGCAAGTGGAGGCTGTTTCAGATGGCACAAGGTCTCCTATTACTGGTCTTGGTTTTCGAGTTGAGGGGCAGGCACATCAGCTCTTTGCCGTAACTCCTAGTGCCATAACCTTATTCAGCTTGCATCATCAACCACCAAGGAGGCAAACACTTGATCAGATTGGTTGCGAGATCAACGCTGTAGCAATGAGTGACCGCATGGTTAGTATGGTATCTTTTGTTTTATGCTCGTTCATCTGCTGTTTTTTAAATCACATAGCTGTAGACTAAGTTCATAAATCTGCTGGTAATCATCTGTGCTTTAGGGCCTGTTGTTGCCCCAACTTAGTTCGCAACTAGACATCAGTGTACCAGCAATAACAGGGCAAGTTTTGTTAGCCATCTTTTAGCTTTAGTTGATGAAATAGGCCCTTGATACAGTATATTTGTTCTGCAGGCACAACCGCTAGGGCGCTAGTATGCTACTGAAAAAACTCTGCAACATCTCTACCTTGATCACTGAAGCTAACTAACTCCACATAGACAATGTGCGCTACAAAATCTAGGAAATTTAGCTGTTTTTTGAATCTGCAGCCTGGTCAATTTACTACATTATCTATGCAGGATCTGATTGTTGGTAGACCTGAAGCTGTGTATTTCTATGAAGTTGATGGCAGAGGTCCTTGTTGGGCTTTTGACGGTGAGAAGAAGTTTGTAGGTTGGTTTCGGGGCTACTTACTTTGCATTATTGCAGATCCGAGAAGCCGGAAGAATACTCTTAATGTTTATGATCTGAAGAATCGGTTAATTGCGCACAGCATGCCTGTGGGGGATGTTTCACATTTAGTCACTGAATGGGGCTATATTATTCTCATAATGAGCGATAAAAGGATACTTTGCATTGGAGAGAAAGACATGGAAAGTAAGCTTGATATGTTGTTCAAGAAAAATCTGTATACAGTTGCAATTAATCTTGTACAAAGTCAGCAGGCTGATCCTGCTTCAACTGCTGAGGTTCTACGGAAGTATGGTGACCATCTGTATGGAAAACAAGAATATGATGAGGCCATGTCTCAGTATATCCACACCATTGGTCATCTTGAACCGTCATATGTTATACAGAAGTTTCTTGATGCAAAGCGCATCTACAACCTGACTAACTATCTAGAGAAGTTACATGATAGAGGATTAGCATCCAAAGACCACACCACCCTTCTGTTGAACTGCTATACCAAACTGAAAGATGTTGAGAAGCTGAATCATTTCATCAAAGATGAAGATGGGTAGGTGAAATCAAGTTTGATGTGGAAACTGCCATAAGAGTATGTCGTGCAGCTGGATATCATGAACACGCTATGTTTGTGGCCAAAAAGGCTGGGAGGCATGAGCTGTATTTGAAGATTTTACTTGAGGATCTTGCTAGATATGAGGAGGCGCTGCAGTATATATCCAGCCTTGAGGCAAATCAAGCAGGTCTTACTGTAAAAGAATATGGAAAAATTCTTGTGGATCATAGACCTGCTCAAACAGTTGAAATACTGTTGAGACTTTGCACTGATGGTGGAGATCCTACTACAAGGAGAGGTTCAAATAGCATGCGTTTGCTTATGATACCCTCGCCTATGGACTTTGTAAACATATTTGTGCACAGCCCACAATATCTCATGGAATTTCTAGAAAACTATATCAAAGCTGTTAAAGACTCACCTGCTCAAACAGAAATTCACAACACCCTTTTGGAGCTGTATATATCAAAAGATCTAAGCTTCCCATCTATGTCACAGGAAAATGGCTTTGAAGAACATAATATTAAAGACGGAAAGGTAAAGAAACTGCAAACGGCTATAAATCAGGCGCAAGGGAGAAGGCAAAACTTGAAAAAGAAGATGCTAAAATGGCAAAGGATATTGTTGATAGACAAAAGAAAGGGCTTGCATTGCTCAAATCTGCCTGGACATCTGAGATGGAAGAACCTTTGTATTCTGTTGATCTTGCTCTTATTATTTGTAATGCAAATGCATTCAAAGATGGCTTGTTGTTTCTCTATGAGAAGCTAAAACTTTACAAAGAGGTTATCAGTTGTTACAAGCAAGCGCATGATCATGAAGGTCTAATTGCATGCTGTAAGAAGCTAGGAGACTCATCTCAAGGAGGGGATCCATCTCTCTGGGGCGATCTGTTGAAGTATTTTGGGGACCTTGGTGAAGATTGCTCTAAGGAAGTTAAAGAGATCTTGACCTACATTGAGAAGGAGGATGTTTTGCCTCCATTGTTGTTCTACAAACACTATCAAAAAACCCATGCTTGACTCTCTCAGTTGTGAAGGATTACATTGCCGCAAACTTGAGCAAGAATCAAAGCTAATTGAAGATGATAGGAAATCTATTGACAAGTACCAGGTTAGTATTTGATTGCCATACTTCTGCAGCATTTCATTATGTGTTGCTATTCTCAACGCCTTTACATTTTTCAGGATATTGCACTATTATAGCTTGGTTTGGTGCAAATGTATACAGTGTTCTATGTAATTCAAAATAGGTTTGAGTTAGATATCTATTAGGGAATTAGTTGTTCGTCTGTTTGTGTTAACAATTTTGTAGGAGCTGTTATTCAGATGATGCTACCTCAGTAGTTACTGCAAGTTGTTTCACTCTAGTTTCGTACTATGTATTGTTTATATAATGAAATTTTGTAGTTGTAGTAGCATAGCATGCAGCAGCTCTCACAAGCTGCCTTTTGGTTGATGAACCTCGTACCGATGACAGATATACCTACAACCAACAGTTCAATAGGTTCTAAGTTTCCTTTGCTAAGAGAAGGATGTTGAGAAAACCTTTTTGTCCCAACAATTGATGTTTTCATACCACGTCCCATGAATCTTGAACCCACTTGAGAAATAATATGATTTTGAGTTAGACATAATTATCACGTGCAGAAAATAATTGGAAATGTTCTATTTTGTCTTTAGTTTGGGAGTGTACCATATAAGGAACTTTGCTTCCATGCTAGCAATAAAATGCTTGAAGCTCTAGCTATCGAAGTTCGGTCTTTCATGTTACAAACATGTCGAACAGAATCACATCCTTTTGATGAACTATATTTGATCATGGTGATAATATTGGTATTCCAGTATCATATTTGACGAGGACAGTAACTTCTTTGCATAAGCATGTCATTTTCTAAGTCTTGCTGAAGGGAAAGGATTGTTCCAAAAGGCTTATCTGATGTAGCAAGCATATATTTGAAACTTTTGCCGATGTTTGTCTACACAGTTCATTGATTAAAATAAGGAACAGTTAATGACACAAGATTTTTGCTTATACAGGAAGAGACAGAGTTGATGAAAAGGGAGACAGAAGACCTCAAGACAAACGCAAAGGTTTTTCAGTTAAGCAAGTGTACGGCCTGCACCTTCACCCTTGACCTTCCTGCTGTCCATTTCATGTGCATGCACTCATTCCATCTCCGCTGCCTCGGGGACAACGAGAAAGAATGCCCGGAATGTGCACCTGAATATAGATCTGTTATGGAGGCAAAGCAGAAGCTAGAACTAAATGCCAGGGATCACGATCTCTTTTTCAGGCAGCTAAGGGGTTCAAAGGATGGATTTTCTGTGGTAGCAGACTATTTTAGCAAGGGCGTAGTGAGCAAAACAACCATTCCGCCTGAAAATGCCCCATAGGGAAGAGTTGCTCCCACTGTTTTGCGTTGTACAGCAGATAAACATCATATTTCTTCCTATTCGAGTGTGCTTCTGTTCCATCAATCATAGCATGCACGGCGCCGAGGGCTGTGATCCTGAGTCTCCCTCCTGTACTGAGTTGTGTTCTCTAGCCTTTTGATCCAGGCTCTTAATTTTGTTGTACAATGGCCATTGTAAATACTTGTACCAGCCGCCCGGCCCTTTTTGCTGGGTGTTGGAAAAAGCTTGCTCATAGCCTGCATTTGAGTTTGGTTATTTGATACGTGCCTATGTTGTGAATCACTATTATAAGTGTTATATCTATCTGCATGACATTTTGCGATATTTCGTTAAATTATAGTTACGGCCTCCTTGTTCTGTATTTTTCGCATATGTCAGCGTTCTTATTTGCATAAACTAACTGTATTTATAGTACAGACTATCATGACTTACAGTTTTAGTGCTCTCATAAAACTGAAGGGTTAAGTGCTATGCTACTATACGTACGATTAAAGATTTGTTGAGTATATACAATTGGTTCTTATACTCTACCGAGATCATTGGCCCTCAGGTAATTGGTGGTTTCCAGTTTTTTACCTTATCTGGATTTGCTTTCGTTTGACATTATTGCCATGTGAAATCTTGGCATTGATTTGCAGGTGGTGCCTCATAACAGCAAAGTTCGTTTCTTCCATGATTCGTCTGAGCCACCTGCAAGCTTCAACTGCTGCTGGCCCCAGAGAACGTGGCTATGTTGCGTTGGAAATGGATACATTGCATCTACGGAAATAAAAGGCATGGAACACGACAGGGAGAACAGTTGAGATCTATGATCATGTGTATATGTGCTAGTAGGTGGCGCGTCCAATTATATGCATACACAGCCACAGCCGCTCACCAGCGTAAACATTCAAGCTTTACAGTAGAATGTAACCTGGGCAGTATTAGTACTTGATTATCACAAACAGAGAAACACAACGTGCAGATGAACCGTAACAAAGCTACTGGGCATGCTCGATTCTTTGAAATTTTGTTTTTCAAACGTCACCTCAAATATAGACGGACCCATCTTCAAAATAGCATTTGGATGGGGGACTGCCTTGAAAGGCGAGATGGCCAAATTGCGGCCTTTTCCCGTTGTGCAAACGGATCACCTTCTCGTTCATTGCCGTTTCGCTGCTAGACTTTGGGGACTCATCAGACATTGGCTTGGGCATGCGTTGGATTTGCATCTTTGGCAAATAAAGAATGGTGGCTTTCAACGACCGATGCCCCCTACTGCTACTTGGAAGCGATCGCCTCCATCACATTAGAGTTAAATACAGTAACAATCCCCGTACTTGTCCAGCTGGGTCGATTTAGTCCTCCTACTCGGAATTTGCAGAATTTTACCCGTCTACTCGTCAATTCGACTCGATTTAGTCCAAATCCATGTTTGTCGTCTAACTTGAGCTGACGGGGACGACACGTCGGCTGCAATTTAACATGAACACCCTCCCGCATCTATACCATTATTTTCCGCAACCAGCATTTTGCACGTACCCCCTCCCCATCTGGACTCCACGGCGTTCCAGTTCATACAGTTCTGTTCTTCGAGGGAAAAAGGAGGGCAAACAACAGAGGCGGCAGGCGACAGGGGCGGCGATCGCTGGACCGGAACGATTTGCGGTTGTTCGTGGAGGGGATACGACGTCGAGGCGATACTGGCGGCCGCGTTGATCGCGGCGGCGATGGCCCCAATCCGCCGCCATGAAGGGGAACCACCGCCCTGTTTTGGTACGGCTGACCCTCACCTCGACCAATCCGCTGCTGTTTTTTTTTTGCAAAGTTTCGTCTTTAGGATCGTCGCGTATACGTGCTTATTCTGTCGACCCATGCTCTCATTGTGCAAAAAGTTTTTGGTCACCGAATAATCAAGCGTTTTCTGAATATTTGATTTAGGTGAAAACAACAATCTGTTCACCATGATGCTTTTCCATGGTGGATTTTTTGTTGGGAACGAAAAGAACCAAGGCTATGTGGATGGAAAAGCTCCTTCGACGGCTTCCTCTCCGACCCGTCCACCTTCACCGGCAGACACAGGGGCGGATGACGCCTTGTTCCAGGAGGCGGACGTGCTGCGGTCGGACGACGATTACGCGACGCGGGAGCGCGGCGTCGACGGAGGGGAACTCTGGTGGCTCTGCTGCGGCTTTGCTGATGCCGTCGCCGGTACTCGCCGCGCTGAGCCTGGGGTAAGGGAATTTGGAGATTATGGACACGGGGTTAGCTGACCATAACCGTAGCGGAGTCATCCCGGGAGGGGCTAAATGAAAGTTTCCAGGCAAGCTACTCTACTACAAGTGGGACCGGTGTACACGTGTCGTCTGCGTCAGCGCAAGTTAAACGACAAACATGGATTTGGACTAAATCGAGTCGAATTGACGAGTAGACGGATAAAATTCTGCAAATTCCGAGTAGGAGGACTAAATCGAGCCAGCTGGACAAGTACAGGGACTGTTGCTGCATTTAACTCATCACATTACTTGCATCGTGGGAAATTTGGAACGAGAGGAATGGCCGCCATCTTCTGGATTAAGCATGCATCACCGTTGGTCATCTTCAATAAGATTAAAAAAAAAGGAGGCAAAACTTTGGGTTACCGCGAGAGCCAAGTGATTGAGTGAACTTTTGCCAAGAGAGTAGTCTGGATGTAATTTAACTTCTTTTTTTGTCGTCAAACTTCTTAATTAATAGAATGGGGCAAAACTTTTGCACCCGCTAAAAATATTTGCATCGCACGACGCACGGCCACAAGAGCAGCATGACACAGATATATACTAAGAATTTCATTGAAATTCATGCAGATTATACTGTATTCACGTGGTTCAGAACATCCTTTAAAAAAAAATGTGCATGCCCGCCCCAAGGTTTGCTCGTCGCTCTCCTCCACCCTCCCCGCACACACTTCCGCGGCCGGCCGCCATTGCCCATTGCGCATGTGCTCCAAGCTCCAGCGCTCAACCTTCATCTCCGGCCATGGGTTTCGAAAAACCGCCGCACGCACTGGAGCCCAGCTAGTACCGCCCACCCACCGTTCGAAGCGTGGCAGGGCACGACAAAGGCCCCAATCATATGCGTCGCACCACGGGGACAGCTCAGTCGCGCTTGCTCCCTCTACCTCCCGCGTCGCGTCGAGTCCGAGACTCCGAGTCGAGTAGTACAGACGATGGTGCACGCACACGCGCTCCCGCTGCTGACGCCGCCATCATCATTATCATCATCATCCCTGTCCCCCTTCCCCCACTCGTGCGCTGTGTTTCTCTGCAACTCCTACCTCCAAGCAGCTCCAGCCAAAGCCTGCTGCTGCTGCTGCCCATCATCATCATCATGGCGGCGTGTGCAGCCTGCTGATCGGGCTCAGGCAGGCAGGCCGGCGCTCATGACCGCTAGCTAAGCTAGGCCTTCGTCGACCTGCTCTGGTTAATGGGTACGCACTCCTGCTGCCTCCTCTTCCATGTCGGCTCCTCCCTCTTGGATACCGTCTCTTTTCTTTTCCTCTGCCTTTTCTAGGCTGAGGTTTCGGCCGCGCCGCCCCCGTCGTGCAGCGCATTTTCTTGGCTCTTGAGTTCTTCTTGGAACTGCATGCTCCTTGGTGTTTGAGAACGCTTTTTTTAGTTTTGGCATTTTGTTAACCACATTTACTGCTGCTACTCCGGCACTCCCACCTGCATTTCTTAAATTTTTCGGAGCCCGTACCGCCGTGTCCTCCGTTGCTCTGTTCTAGGGAAAACAGAGCAGAGATGCTCTAAATTTTACTGGCAGCAATCTCAGTTTAAACTAAAGGGAGAGTGTGTGTGTGTGGAGAATGGTGAATAGGGGGTGGTGATGGTCTGCCGCAGCCCCCTTTCAACAGTCCCTGCTGCTTCTTATTCCTTCCACCAAGGCTGCATCCATCAATCAATCCATCGCATCTCATCTTTTTCTTTTCCGCTTTTGCTCTTTCCCCTTTGATCGCCTTCGATGCGACACTCTTGACCACATCACTGACCAGTACCGACCATCGCTCTCTCTCCATCTGTCTTTCTTTGTTTCTCGCTCTCGCTTGCTGCGAAGCAGAGGAGGGTCTTCTTCCCAGGTTGCAATGCCGGGACGCGGCGGCGTGGAGGAGGCTGCTGTGGTGAGGATCCGCAAGCGGTGCGCGCTGTCGTCGTCCGGCGCGTCCAACCCGGCGCGGTCCAGGAAGCCGGCGGTGCTGCTGCGGCGGAGGAAGAGGAGAGAAGGAGCGGGCGCGGAGAAAGCGGCCATGTCGGAGTCGTCGTCCCGCAGCCGGCATTGCCGTGGCCGCGCCGCAGACGGGGCGCCGCGCTCATCGGCGTCGGCCAGGAGGCTCGTCACCGCGTTCTGGCAGACCGACAAGGACAGGCTGTTCGGGGAGGAGGACGTGGTGGCGCGCCGGTGCTTGGTTCCTCGGAGCCACGCCTCCACGGAGGTGAGTCATGCTTGTCGAGTTTCGTGCAGCTGATCTGCATTGGCTGCGTGTTTTGTCACGCTTTTTTGCGGTTGGTTAATCGATCTGATCTTGTGGTGATGTAGGTGTCCAAGAGCTCAAGGAGCACGTGCAAGATGTTTGAGGAGGTTGGTGGCCGGAAGCGGAGCTACCACAGCGGCCATGGGCAGTGGCCTCCAGCAGACGTGATGAGCAACTGCAGCGCAATGGAGGTAAATCCACAGCTTCATTTCTCATGTTAGATACTGCATAGTAGTTGAACCGTAACAACCAAAATAAATAAATAATGTTTTCCCCTCTGTACATTTTTACCGTGTCTCTGACTGGTGTATCTGCGATTAGGGTGCTGATGTTAGTGCTCTTGGAAGATTGCGATAATCCTAAAGTGTGTGTTCTTCTGATAGCAGTTAAATTCAGTTAAACCTCGAATGCTCAAAATGGAAAGGCGTAATCATGGGAAACTATATATGCGCTTACCCTTCAATCTTTTTTTTTTGCGCTTACCCTTCAATCAGTGGCATGATGTGCTGTATTTTCTATAGATAGGACTTGGAACTGGCAGCTTAGCTAGCTATCTAATTCCTTAATTCAGTCAGTACTGAAGTGGCAAGCTGCAGATTTTATAGTATTTTTTTTATTAAAAGTATGAGAATAGACTGTCTAAAGTCAGAACTGGCTCTTAGTTGCCAAGCTAGCTAGGATGATTTTAACTAGAGCTTAGCAAGTTGCGAGTAGAAGGAATCTCTCACTTCAGAAAGGCGAAAACTTTTCATGTCTTGTTTCAAACGTAGTGCACCTTTAAGTGCAAGTTGATTCCCAGAAATATGCAAAAAATTCAGGAAATCAGATATGCTTGTCCAAGAAGCATTTCAATACCACCACCCTACAAATGCCATATGAGTAGGGTACGCATAAGTGCCGCCGTGCCGAGTTCTAAAGTTATCGATGATCTCAAACAAAATATGGCTAAGTGGCTAGTTGCATTTACAAGGAATTTCCCACTTCAGAAAGACTTCAACTTTTAAAGGCTCATTCGACGTAGTACACCTTTAAGTATGATTTAGTTTTTGTAAACATAAAAGCAGAAGCAAATGTGAGACGCATCTCCAAGGAAGCATTTTCAGATGCACATGCGTCTCGTCCACTTGTGCATCAAGCTAATATCTAGGCTTGATTGTTTATTCAGCAGCCGAAATGGCTCCATATACGTTACTTCGGTCTAGGCTGTTAGGGAGGGTTAGTTATTGGGCAGTTGCTACTACCTTTTAGGTATGCATATGGGCAGATTGGGTGGTCGTCAGGTTTGTTGAAGCTAATTTTCGATTAGAAAAACAGTTGGAATTGAGGGAGACAGCGCCATCAGATTGAGCGATCTTCAATCATGTTTTTTTTTTCGAGAATGCCGGGGGGGGGGGGGGGGGGGGGGGGATTGCTCCCCACCAGTTGTTATATTTCCGAAAAGTAGCCTGGCGGGCCATGTTCTTACAACGGAATAGCAGTTTTACAGGGGGATACAGGGGAGAGAGAACAAAGAAAATACAAGACAAAAGACCACTAGAAAAGAAATAGCAAGAGTCGCCAAGAGCCACAAGAGGCGAGGGGTGCAGTCAAGGGATCACAATGCCAAGACTCGGCAATCAGCCTCACGCACCGCACCGGCATGCGACTCGAACCCCACGGCACAACTCAGGAGCACCGCCATCATCATCGGATCGGAGTGTCAAACCTAGCACCTAGCACTACCCTAAATGGGGAGCTCCGCCACGGAATTCGAGACAAAAGCAGGTGGGGGAGACATACATTGTGTCGTCAACGAGCAAAGGTGAGCCGAGACGCCACCAAAAGCACGAAACTTCCACACCGCAACAGCAACCGAAGGAGAGTCTTGGGCAAGCACATCCAGGAGGCCGAGACCACGTGAAGACCTGCCGAGGAGAGAAACCCACGCCGTCGACCCAAGATGGCCGCATCACCACCACCAAAACACAACACCGCCAGCACCCGCCGCAACATAAGCCATACTTTGGGTCTCCAAGATGACGCCTCCGAGAAGGTTGTGTTGTCGAGGGCACAACACCGTCATCCGAGCCGGCAAGCCGGGCTCAAGGTTTTCACCCGGAGACCAACCAAGTGCCGTAGGTGCTGGAGCTCCACAAGGACACCTCCTGCGAGGGAACGACGTCTAGAAGACGCCGCTGCCGCCGGCAACGACATAGTCGATGCGGGGTTCTCACCCGGAGTTTGAGCAAAACCCTACAAAGGAGGCAGAAGATCACCGCCCAAAGCCATCGCAGCCTACCACACCTCGCGGAGACTGCACACGGCCACCCATCACCCAAGCGTCGGATCCTCCAGGGCTGCTGGACGCAGCGCCATCCACCGCGCCGAGCACCATGCCGGCAGAGGCAGAGGAGCGCTGGCCGGTGCCCGGAACCACCACGGTTCCGGGTTACAACCCTGCAACAGGGGCGACGCGCCCCATGCGCGCCACCGCGCGGCCGCCGGAGGGTTGGAGCCGAAGCCCACAGGGTGATGTAGATGGGGACGCCCGGCCCTTTGGGGCCTAGATCGGGCCCGGACGGGCCGCAGCCGCCGGGGCACCACCACACCGGATCCGCCACCACTCGCCGAGCGCCGCCGCCGCACGACGCGCCGCCACCGGGAGAGCCCGCAGGAGCCCGCCCATAGGAGGACGCGGTCACGTCGACAAGCCGCCGATCTCCCTTTGCCCCGTCGCCAGGGGGCCAGGGGAGCCGCGAGAAAAACGCCCCGCCGCCGCTGTCGGCCGAGCATCGTGCCGGCGGCTTCCTCCGGCGGCGGCGCGGGCACGCGGGGGGGGGGGGGGGGGGGGGGGGGGGGGAGGTTGGCGGCGCGGGCTAGGGTTGGTGGGTCGCCCCCGAGTCGCCCTTGGCGAGAGCGACGGGGTTTTTTTTTTCTCTCTCCATTCCACCACTTCAATCATGTCGCCCGTATGTGTTGTCTTTTAGCATCTATCATGCTGCTTTTACCTTCTAAAAAGTACTAGTCAGTTATTTTGATTTCATATGAGAGCCTTGTTAACTTGTCAGAAATAAATTTTATCATTCTATTTTCAGATTGGCACACGTTGTCAAGACGATGTTTCAAGATGTCCTGAAGAGAAAGCAATCCACCTGAAGGATCT
The DNA here is from genome assembly GCA_947311845.1 of Poa pratensis. Lineage (NCBI taxonomy): Eukaryota > Viridiplantae > Streptophyta > Magnoliopsida > Poales > Poaceae > Poa > Poa pratensis. The sequence goes on along the minus strand of CAMZMU010000047.1, from coordinate 48,588,595 downwards.
GTATAACAGCTTGATCGCGTCGAAAGAACTTGCCAAAGTATTAGCACACATCTGGGGAGAACTGAACCCATCGACTGTTTCACTCATTTCTGCCCTGCGTTCTGAGCTTGATCTTGCCCGCGCCCACGTTCGAAGGCTTATCAAGGAACAAAAATCAGAGCGTAGCGAAATCGAATACTTGAAGAAGCATCTTATGGAGGAAATGGAGTCTTGGAAGGCCAAACAAACGGAGAAGGCTGCAACTGCTCTGCAATTCATAGTCACAGAAGTGGACAACGAGAAGAAGTCGAGGAAAAGAGCGGAGAAGACAAGCAAGAAGCTCGGCGCGGCGTTAGCTGACACCGAGTCCTCGTTACGCGCGGCGCACAGAGAACTCGAGAGGCAAAGGAAGTCCAAAGGGAGAGTGGAGAAGATCTGCAGCGAGCTCGTCAGAGGTATCGGCGAGGACAAGGTCGAGGTGGAGGCACTGAAGAGAGAGACCGAGAAGGCACAGGAGGAGCTCCAGAAAGAGCGGGAGATGCTGCAGCTCGCAGATGAGTGGCGCGAACAACGGGTCCAGATGAAGCTGCTGGAAGCGCGGCTTCAGTTTGAGGAGAAGAATGCAGCGGTCAATCAGCTCCACGACGAGCTACAAGCATATCTGGATACCAAGAAAGACCAGGAACCTGCAAAATTCAATCCGATGCAATCGTCCCATGAGTTTGAAGATGGAGACGCAATTGCAGACAATGCTGGCGGTGGAGGAAGCAGCGATGATTACGACTCGGAAGGTGGTGATATGCACTCGATCGAATTGAATATTGACGAGAACAACAAGTTCTATACCTGGAGCTGCGCTTCGCCAAGGCGCAACCAGATAGGTGCGTCGACGCATGGATCATCTTCAGATAGATGGATTGATGGCGCCGATTCACGCGGTGTCGCCCGGAAAAAAACGTTTGAGGAAATGGATGATGCGCTGGAGGGAGACTGGGCAGAAGGGTGCAGCAACGGAGTGATGAACTTTGACCATGACGAGGAGAGATACCAAGCGATCAAGAATCTCAGGGAGCAGATGATCGCTGGGTCTGGGCTCATCATGTCACAAGGTAGAGAAAATGCTGAAAGGGAGTACTGAATCTTGTAAGGTAAATCAAACTGGGTCAATTAGGTAGCGTCGGTGCTAACTTTACCGATCAACCACTGCTGAGGCTAGCTATATTAATTTGGTCAGTCAGACAGGCATCTACAGTCAAGATTTCCTTTTCTTTGTGAATGAGTTTCAGTCGGGGTTATAGTTTAAGCGTATTCAGTTCCTTTCTTGTACTGTCATGTATATATTGTAAGGAGATGAATATGTGTGTTACTGTCTCCCTCGAAAAAAATATGTGTGTTACTGTCAAATCTTCTCAGGAAAGCTCGTCATAGTTATAGGTTAGCTTGTCCATCCATGACTTCCGTGAGTGACAATTTGCAGCGGATACAACTGGTGAAAAAAGCAAAATCTTAGTCGCTAAATCAAGAAAATACTATTTTAGCAGCGGATACAACTGATAGCGACGACGCCTGCTGCCGCCCGTTACCCAGCCCTGCTTTGCTGGCTGAAATTGGAGGATCGTTTTTGTGCCTGGAGAAGTTCTAGTAGTGTAGGTAGTCTAGCTGGTCTCGCGGAGTGCTTTTGGTGCGCTTGTCCACAGCGCTGGGGCTGATGCCCAGGCTGGGTCTCTCGGAATGCCCAGTTCTGCTTCCAGTTTGGACCTGTTTTTACTGCAGTCTTGTCAAAGCGCTATGGTTTCTTTATTCGATAATGGAACCGGGGAGCATAGTTTTAAAAACCGGACCGGTCATTTTGATTAGAATAGCGCGATAGCTTAGACACAGGAGAAAAGCTCACGACCGGAGCTCGCGCACGGCCGTCGCCGCCACCGCCTGATCTCCCTCCTCCGGTAACCTCCGGCTCGGCCGAGCACAGATCCGGAATGCCCTCGGCGCCCTCTCTCCTTCCATCCACAAGCCCAGCGCCATCTTCGCAGGGGTCCGCGGCAGCCGTCGTCTTCCTCGGCATCTGTCCTCCGACCTCGAGCACCTCCCCCCGTGCCGCTCCCTAGGCGGCACCGGGGGATTCAGCTCCGCCACCTCCAGGCCCTCCTACGCTGCCCTCCTCGGTGCCGCTGCCGCCGGCCTCTGTGTCGCGGTGGCGGCGGACCCCCGCTGCCAAAAAAACTTGGTGGCGGGGGTGGTTCCCCTGCTCATCGTCGCGCGCGGGCGGCCGCCGGGCTCGTCTGGGGCGGCGATGGCGGCCTGCCGGCGCTTGCAAGCCGGAGCGGCGACTCCGGGACCGCGCTGTGCTCGTCGTCACGGCAGCCGGCAGCGGGGTTGTGGTTCTAGGGGCCTTGGCGGCGGTCCGGCAGATGCGTCGCTGCTCTGGCCATAAGGATGGCAGGGCGTCAACGCGGGCCACGAGGTGCTTGGTGCGGTGCTCGGGGCGGTGGCCCTGGGGCGAGGTTGACGGTGTGTTGCGGCATCGGTCGTGCCTCGTGGTTGAGGAAGCTGGGGCGGCGGCCCCGGACCGGTGGCTGCGCAGGGGCGCGGCTGGCAGGGCTGCCGCCATGGCGTGAGGTGCCACGGTGGCGGCAACATGCGATGAAGGTCGGTGGTGGCGACGGGGATAGGCTCCCAACCGGCTGCTCCCTGAGCTTCACGGACGGGGAGAATTTCGAGCGAAAGCTTGCACGGACTCCGGTCTGTGCCAACGACGGCGGCGCCTTCAGGCGTCGTTCCCTTCTTGATCACGTCGTTGTGGAATCTCGACCCGGTTCGACGCGAGCGGTTCCAAGACTCTCCGGGTGAAAACCTAAGCCCTGTCGGGGGCGGGCGACGGTGACGGACGCGTCACTACCTTGTTGGAGACGTCGTCTGGGAGTTATTGGCTCTCACGGTGCGATGGCTTCGCGATGGATGGGCAGGATAGCCCCGTGGTCGGGGGAGGCGGATGTCGGGGCGGCGGCCCCGGATGGTGGTGGACGTCGAGGCGGCGGCCCCGGTCTCCCACGCAACAATGGTTCTATGAGGCAGAGCCGTTGCCTAGCGTGGGCTGGGTGGCGACCTGGATGAAGACTACGCGGGCAGAGAGTTCGTCGACCTGCCTGGATCGACTTCAGGCAATGCAAAGGTCGATCTGGTTGCTACGCTGGGGCGGCGGCCCCGGAACAGGGTGGTTTTGGTGGCAACCTGGATGAAGACTGCGTGGGCAGAAGGTTTGTCGACCATGACTGGATCGCTTTCGCGTAATGCGAAGGTAGATCTGGTTACTTCGCTGGGGCGGCGGCCCCAGAACGGGTGGCGTGTGTTGTGGCGTTTGGTCGACTTGTGTCGTGTGGGCGGGGGTCGCTTCGTCTATGCGGTTTTTTTGTCCTGTTTTCCTCATAAACATGGCAGTCTGTATGGTTTTTGGGCCCGGTTTCCCTTATAAACTAGGTCAATCTTTTTCTATCTATTCGAGCGGTGGTACGATCACTTTATCCTAAAAAAAAACTGACCGGACCGCCGGTTCAACTGGAAAAAATTGGAACCGGAGGCCCCACCTGTTTGTTAAGCGCACTAAACCGTGCGCGCTGGCGAACCGGGAAAACCGTCCAAATCGCGGTCGTACCGCCGGTTTCATGGAAAAACCTAGCAGGCCGCCGGTCCGACCGGAGCAAGCAATCCCGCGCGAGAAAAATACATTGCGCTGGACAGGGATCGAACCTGCGACCTCACGTTGCCGCGTTGTTAGTATAATCAGACTGGGCTAGCCACATGGGCCGAGCCATGTTCGGGGGGGAGCGATCCCTGTGAATCTTAACAAAAACTATTTTAGCAGACTCTCAGAAGTTATAGAGACGTCATTCAATCAGTTTTGTAAATATTAAATCATGGAAATATTGGAATTGATTTTATGACCTAGTCCTTCCGGTTCGAGAAAACAAGTTTTCTAGTGGAAAATATAAAAATACTTGGCGAGACAGTTTTCCCTAGATTATAGAAAGGATAGCCGGAACTCATACTGATATTTGACCGCAGGTAACTCACAACAGCTTATTCTTGTGAATTGGTGAGTAGAAAAATCGCTCTGAACCCGGGTGATGGGGCGAACTGTTTTTTTTTTTTTGGAGAATCAGGCGAACCGTTTTTGTGACAGGCAATTTTGGCGTCCGTTTCGGCCTCAGCCTATGGGGGCGCAGATGGATGCGCCGGGTTTGGGGCAAATCCTATTTGCCGCCTATTGCGGAGCGGGAGGCTCGCGCCGCACACCCGCGCCGCACTGGGCTGGCCCATTTGCATCTTTATTCTCTTTTCCTTTCTGTTTTTTCTTTTATCTTTTCCTTTTTCTGTTTATCTTTTTTTATGTTTTCTTTTAAATTTATTTTAATGTTCGAATTTGAAATCAGTTCAAACTTTGAAATTGTTCATACTTATTTATTTTCATATTCAAAAAAATTCGAATTCGAAAATTGTACGTATTCGAAAAATGTTCATATTTGAAATTTTTCCGAATTCAAAATTTGTTCAAATTTTTGTTCGTATTCAAAAAAATCTTATTCAAAAATTGTTCGAATTCAAAAATTGTTCGTATTCAAAATTTGTTCAGATTCAAAATTTATTCAAATTTTAAAACTGTTCAGATTCAAAATTTGTTCGTATTCGAAAATTGTTCGAATTCAAAACTTGTTCAAATTTGAAATTTGTTCAAATTCAAAATTTGTTCAAATTTAAAAATTGTTCAGATTCGAAATTTGTTCAGATTCAAAAATTGTTCGTATTCGAAAATCGTTCAGATTCAAAATTTGTTCAGATTCAAAATTTGTTCAAATTCAAAATTTGTTCAAATTTTAATAAATCAGATTAGAAATTTGTTTATATTTGAAAATTGTTCGTATTCAAAATTTATTCAGATTCAAAATTTGTTCAAATTCGAAAATAGTTCAGATTTTAAAGATATTCGGATTAAAAACGCTCATATTTTAATAATGTAAAAAAAGGGAAATACCTAATTCGTCGCGGCCCAACACACTGGCTGGAGGTGCGCTGTGTGCGTCGCGCCAGTTCCACGCCGCTAAACACGGTAAATAGGCGCTCCCCGGGTTTGGCCATAGTGGCTGCTACGAGCAGGCCGGCCCAGTTGGCAGCGGCTTGCAGACTCGTCCAGGTGATCCCGATCAGGAAGTCTGCTTCGGCTACAGATTCTGTTGCTCGAAATCATTAGAAAAATGGTTCCCTTTGCGAAGGGAACCTGCGCGCTGTGTCGTGGTGATATGTGTCGTCTTCTCGTTGCACGGTCCTGCGTGGTTGTTTGCATGTCCGTCAAGTGTCGCAATTAGATTAAAAATGTGGACTATTAGAGAGAAAGAGATACGGGAGGTGGGAGGACAGGTTTTCCCTTTTATTTTTGATAGCAAAATTTTAAAACGAAACATCTTGAGAACCGTTTATTCAAATTGCGAATCGTTTTCACTTTTGAGTTCCTCGCATTGAGATCTTCAAAACTAGATCTCATGTTGATAGGTTTTGACGAACTTTTTTTTCTGTACTTCCGGTTCTCTATAGTTTGTACATCTTGTTCTATGTACTTTGTACAACCAGTTCTGTGAACTTTGTACTTTCAGTTTTGTTTACATTTGTAACCTATTTTCTGTGCACTTGCATTACCTAGGTCAGTGTATATTTTACTTCAAAGGGATACGGGAGGTGGGAGGGCAGTTTTTTCCTTTTATTTTTTAAAAACGAAATTTCAGAATGAAATATCTTGAGTTCTGTTTATCCAAATTGTGAACCGTTTTCACTTTTGAGTTCCTCGCGTCGAGATCTTCAAAACTTGTTTTGACGAACTTTTTTCTGTACTCCCGATTCTCTATAGTTTGTACATAATGTTCTATATACTTCGTACAACCACTTCTACGAACTTTGTACTTTCAGTTTTGTGTACTTTTGTACTCTGTTTTCTATGTACTTGTACTACCTGTGTCAGTGGAATGTGTACTTTGCGTTTTGTGTATTTTGTACATCCTGTTCTGTGTACTTTGTACACCCTAATCTTTGTACCTTCGGTTCTATTTATTTAGTACAACTTCTTTCTGTATAGTTGTACTCCGTGTTATATATAGTTTGTACGTCGTTCTTTGTGTGTTCTGTACTTCTAGTTCTGTCTAATATGTACACCGTATTTTTTGGGTAATTTGTAAAGTTTGTACTTCCTAATTGTATAATTTGTACAACACGTAACTACCATCGGAACGATCGGACGTCGGAACAATCGGAGCATGTGGTACGTACAACGCACACCACGCATAGCGTGTACATCGCGCGGCACGGCCGGCGACCAGGCGTACACGGGAGGAGGCTTCGTACTGCTACTGGTCTTGTACTTCCTGGAGTACGCGTGCGGCCACGTCGAGGAGCAGGCAGCCATGGGGGCTTCGTACGTATGATGTATGGATATTTGATTTCGCTACCTCCCACGATACACCACGTGGCATCCTTACGCTCGCCAAAATTTACCTTCGGGAAGGGAACTCTCTAGCTAGCGATACCCTCTGTTGCTCCGGCGGGATGAATGGTCTGTACACTGCTTCGACGTTTTCCTCTATTCCGACGGAGGCCTCTATGCCGCCGGTGACCACTGGTGGTCTCGCCGTTGGGTACGTCCTCGCCCTCTACTCGGACACCGCCTTGTGACTTGTCGTCGTGGCCGCCATTTGGTGGCTCTGACGGCTCGGCCTCCATGGACAAGGACGCCAAGGCGATGGAGATGAGTTCAAGGGTGGCCATCAAAATGTCATTTATCAATACATTTGTTTTGTTCCTAGTTGTCTCTTGAACGTATGAAGAGCGGAGACCTGTTAACGGAGATGTACACGTTTTTTTTTAGAAAAGGGGTAACCCCAGCCTCTGCATCGATTGATGCACACAACTGTTCTTATTGCAAGGTTCAAGTGTATCTCAGAGTTTACAGATCATGTATCGCATAAGGTTGAGACATGTATCAACCATCTAAAAAATGACAACATTAGACCACTACGCTTGAAGTCGTCTAGTATGCTGCCACGTAGCCCCAGGAGAAGAAATCCTGTGCGACCATCAGGAGTCGGGCAGAACCAGTAACCATAAGATCTCGCTGATCCTGGGGCAGGAGATACGCCCGTAGCTGAATCGAATGTGATGTCATATGAATAACATGCATGATATGAAAATTCGTAGATCTATTAAAGACAAGATTGTTTCGACAATTCCATATAGACCAATAAATAGCTGAAACGCCAATACGAATTCTAGCTTTGGTCTTCCAATCAATACCATTCAACCAATTCCCAAACATATTTGTGATATTGGTTGGAGGTGGAATATTATAGGTGCTAAAAACATGCCAAACAAGTTGTGCAAACGGGCAATAAATGAAAAGATGTTCTATTGTCTCTTCCGACCCACAAAAAGAACACTTTGTACATCCTTACCATTGTCTTTTAGCCAGGTTATCCTTGGTTAGCAGGACTTTTCTATTTAGGAACCACGTAAAAATATTTATCTTCAACGGTAATTTCAATTTCCACAAATATTTATGCAAATAAACAGTATGTCCATTCATCAAATCCTCATACATTGACTTGACAGTGAACTTACCGTTTGTAGTGAGTTTCCACACAAAAGTATCATCTTGATCTGACAAATTAACATCCATCAAACGAAGACATAAATGAGACCATGCATCTCATTTATCCCCAAGTAAAGCCCTTCTAAAACCAATGTTCGAAGGGGGCGCAGCAGCCAAAACATTATGAGCAGAAACATTTTCCGTTGAGTTATATTATATAGTGATGGATATTGATGCATGAGGGGAGTGTCACCTAACCAAGTATCTTCCCAAAACCGGGTAGATAAACCATTTCCAATTTTAAAAGAGCCTCTATTAAAGAACTCTTCTTTAATCTGCATGAGACCTTTCCAAAACGGAGAATCAGTCAGACCAATCTCAACTTGAACTAGTGTCTTACTATGAAGATATTTATTATGCAACAACTCTTGCCACATACCTTCCTCATTTAACAATTTAAACATCCATTTGCTAAGTAGACATTTATTTTTCAAGTCAAGAACCTCAATTCCAGGACCCCTTTGATCCTTGGGTCTACAAATTATATTCCACTTTGTTAGTCTATATTTACGCTTATGCTCATCGCTTTGCCAAAAAAACGTGACCTATAATAGTCTAATCTTCCCCGTACCCCTTTAGGTACTTCAAAAAAAGACAACATAAACATGGGTAAACTTGTTAATACCGAGTTGATCAAAACAAGCCTATCCCCGTATGAGAGCAGCTTTCCTTTCCAGCACCCTAGTTTGCCTGCAAAACGACATTCTATTGGGTACCATTCAGCATTACGTAACTTTCTATAATGGATAGGCACTCCTAAATACTTAAAAGGTAGGAACCCCGACTCACATCCAAAGATTTGTCTATATTGATCTTTTACCTCCCTTGCCTTGCCAAAACAGAAAATTTTGCTCTTGTGGAAATTGATTTTAAGCCCATAAAGTTGTTCAAAAATACAGAGTATTAATTTCATATTAACCGCCTTTTCTAAATCATGCTCCAAAAATAAAATAGTATGGCGTGAGGGAGATTTTTTATCTCATATGCATGACAGTGTAGTTTATGGATCGGTTCTCCATCGTATCAGGCGTTGCTATAGTTGCTGCAGAGAAGGCTCTTGCGGGCGGGATACAGGTTCGACGCGGCGGCGGCGCTGGTGTAGGCTCGAAAGAATCTAGGGGTGGGCGTGCAGGGTTGCCGGCGTGGATTTAGTGTTTCGGGTGTAGGTCGCTAGAGTCGGAGAAAAAAAAGAGGTGTGGCGGCTTAGAGAGATGGTGGGGACAACGATGGACCGACAGAGGAGGACCTTTGGGTAGGGTGCAGTGAGATGGCAATAAGGCGTGAGCCGACGCAGCCACGTGTGCGGTAGCTGACAATTCGGTAGGTGCCCGCAGCGGGGAACATGGAGGTAATGGCAGAGTCTGATGACGATGCAGCGGTATTCTCTTTCCCTCTCTTCCCCGGCGCTGGTGGTGCTCCCTCCCCCCTCATCTCTGGCTGCGGCGGTGGTGTCATCCCCTGAGCGGTTAGAATGTTGACGTGCCCACTGGAGCCTGTAAGTTAGCAGCGCTCGAGTAGACTTTGACTTAGAGCATTAGCAACATGAGATGGGGATAGAAAACAACAAAGAGCCGAGGCTAAGAATAAAAATTAGTACAATGCTTAGCCTCCATGTTGTGAACCACAATTTTCTATTTTTTTTGTGACAACCGTTTCCACATTTTTTTTTGCTTTATGGAGAGTTCATGTGCTAGATGCCGATGGTATGATAAGTGGGTTAATTTTATTTTATTTCATTTTCTTAGACTCGAATCTTGTATTAAACTCGGGTCTTGAAGCATTTTTCTGATCATCTGGATCCGGGTTTAAATCCCCAAAAATAGCACTAAGTTTTTCATAACGTTTTACACATCCCGCGTCTCCAATGTAGAAATAAGAGGAGACCATAAGTAATAAAGTGACCTTAAGGCCCATCCTTATACATAGTGCAGTGCCACTAGACCAACCCACCCACACTCTTGTGGGCTGGTCATTTTTTTACACTGTTTGCATGTGGCCACTGGTCAAAAATTCTTCCAGGTGGACTCCACCTTAAATTCCAAATCAACTTTATACATTGTGTGGACTTTGGGGTGCTATGTCACTTGGTGTCGGACCCGGATTATGTCCTGAGTTGAAATTAAACATCGGCGATACACATATCTGAATCAAAGACATAGACTTGCAATGGTCTAATACTATTATTGACCTACCTACAATTACGGTGTAGATGGTACCAAGGACGAGCTTAATACCTTCCAGTTTAGGGATTTTGGTGATCCTTGTCCGATAGTTGATGCGAAGAAGGCCAATGTTCTATTGTTGTTCATGGCATGATCAATTTGGGTACATCCTCAAGCTCAAATCTCACAAATGATGCACATGCATCCAACATTGTGCTCGACAAGATCATGGACAAAATTGCCATAGTGAAAGGAAAGGCCGTAAACAAAGCAAAGGAAAATGATAGTAAGCAGTTGATGTGAAGGCAATGGCTAAGCTATAGAATTTTCAATTTCCTAGCCACACAGCGAATATTTTTCTTCTTGTAATATGAAATGAGACGGGGCCCTCTTTGATCATTCAAAAAGGATAAAAATTGCCAAGATGTGGCAGACATTGGGACTTTAGGTAAATAGTTTGTAATAGTATTTATGGTTTCATCTCTGACTATTAGAATTTCTCCTACTACTAAAACAGAGTGAGATGGGAGGTCTCTATGATTGTAGAGAATCACCATGAGATACCTCGTTCCAGGTCCCCAAACCGGTGTGGAGAGTTATTGAATATTAGCTGCCGATGGAAATGAACATAGAACATAAGTTTTGATGTTATCTTTGCGCTACAAACCGTAACCCATCTCATCTTTGGTAACCATGCCGTAGTTGAATCTCTAGCCACCACACCTCCTTTGCCCTCACAATCATGGTTTTTTTGACATTGAAACCTCCACCACCCTTCAACGGAAGGATCCCATGTAGTTCGGGGATTCTTTTGTTTTCGAAGGTCCATCCATTGCGATGATGGTGTACCAATGCGACAATGACAACAATATCGTGAGCATGTGGCTCCATAACTTTTCCCCATTAGAAATTCCGTCCATGCCAGTGCCGAGCGGTGCCATGGCTTCTGAGCCCTCCATTGATTTATAGATTGATCCTTTTCTCTATGGGGTCTGATTTTGTTTCATGTTTTCGTTCCTATGGTTTGTATGGGTATTTTTGCTCAAACTGGTGCTCTTCATCTCCCTATTGCAGATTTGCTTCCCATTGATAGAGATTGGCCATTGCCATATTCGCTAATAATCAGTAATTGCTAAAAAATTAATCCAAGATTTTTTTTTCAAATTTTATCTCTGTGGATCTCTCTCTCTCTCTCTGCTTAGATTTTGGTGTCTGAAAAGCTTGGTGAATTCCCCACTCTCAAAATTATGTCATGGTGGTTAGGTAGGAGCAAGTACAATAAGTTATGTAAGCAGGCTACAAGGATCAAAATAATCTTTTTTTGGTGACATGGAGGAAACATAAGAGGAGAGAGAAGGGAGGTGGGCTCTCATGCAAGAGGGTCGAAAGTGGGCCATATCTTACTAAAGTAACACACCTTTATAACTAGCTATTATACATGTTGGCTATATGGTTGGCTATATGTGACATGGCAAAGTTTTATAGTCGGCTGTTGGCTATACTATTGAACTTGCTCTAGGAGACATGCGAAGAAAGAAAGTGGAGTAAATAAAGCAAATGAAGTTCCCGGTGAGAGCTATCTTATTTAATACTGATAAGTTGACTCGGAGTTTGAGGTGATGTGGGATTCCTATGATATAATTGTGGGTGCATTACTACTAAACTGTCATTGCAATAAGAACATTTGTCTATTATCAATGTTTGTGTGTGAGAGTATTTGCCCTAATCCATGTTAGTAAGACAATCCATGTCTGCACAAAAGTAACGTGATAATTGCTTGGTTGACAGATTCATGTATTTACTTTATTTGTTTGCTTTAGAGCAATAATTTTGAATTCTTCGCTGGTCTTTTCTTCAGTGACATACGATTTTGGTATTTATTAGGTAAATTATGGTTTACTCTATTTTTGTTTTCACGGTATTAGTATAGATAAGTGCCATTTCTGTTTCTTTAGAAAAAATTGTGTGTTGTTTATTCATCTGATAGGTGGTGTATCATCTACTACCAGAAAGACTGATAACCCACAAGTATAGGGGATCGCGTGTAGCCTTTTCGATAAGTAAGAGTGTCGAACCCAACGAGGAGCTAAAGGTAGGATAAGTATTCTCTCAAGTTCTATCAACCACTGATACAACTATACGCACACTAAACGTTTGCTTTATCTAGGAAATAATATTAGATTAATAATATGGGTATGAGAGATAGCTTTGCGAGATAATAAATACAAGAAAATAAATGTTAGTGCTGCATTAATAAAGTACACTAAGTAACCATAAACTAACAGTACCATGAGTGTGGAAAAGTGGTGATAATTGTGATGGCTTTGTCCAAGATTAATTAGTGAAGATATTTGGTTCATTGTCTTCGATGCAGTTTTCTATGTGGGAGAGGCTAAATATATGTGCACTCAACTACTTGTGATTACACATACTATATGATTGGATTGTTAGCAGACATCCGTAAATACTAACAATGCATTAAGCTTTCCCCAACCATAGCCTTAAGTTTATGGTCCTCTTACTCCCATACGTGCAACTAACCGGTTCGAGTCCTCAGGTTTCTGTCACTCCGGCAGGCCTACCCCCTTCGTTTACAAATACTACCAACCCTAAGATGTTGATCCATGCGCGCACAAATATAATGGACACCAAAGGACAGTACCATATCAACATACAACTCTAATGAACCAAAGACATTCAACCATTCAATCTAAGAACAAATAAACTACACAAACATGATGTAGATCATAGGATAATAAATTATAGCATCAAACACCATATTTACATAGAGCGGTACAGAGGTTTGTGGGAGGATGGACCACTGTATACAAGGAGGAATTGGCGGTGGAGATGGCGGTGAAGACGGTGGAGGGGGCAGCGAGGAGCGCGGGGCGGCGCCGGCGGTGTCGCGGGGAACTCCTCCCGCGCCACCGGCATGGAGGGGATGCGCCGCCCCTTAGCCCCTTCCTTCATGGCTTCTTGGGAGCCCTCCCCCATGGAGATGAGGTCCATGGGGGAGGCAAAAACGTGGCTTTGGTGGCTGGAAATTCGTGGGTATGGGGTCCCCTCCACGGGTTAGGTTTCCTCCCTTTATATAGCTTCTCGGATTTCCGTCATCCCATCTAGGGTTTCGGTAAGTCGGGCTTATCTCGGCCGTCCGGACTCGTATTGGGCCAAATTTTATGTCCAGATCCATTAGGAGAAAATTCCCTGCAACTTTCGCGACTAGACTTTTTCCGTTTGACATCGGCTTCAGTCCGGTACGTGACAATCTTCAAAAAGAGTTTTCAGACAGATTTCAGGAAAGTCCCAATTCGACTCCAACGAGGTTTCCTCTTGTATTTTTGATAATTCCTACACATCAAAGAGTAAAACAAGAACATTGTGCACTTTTGCAACTATTAATAGGTTAGTCCAAATAAATCATAAACTTAATATAAAAACAAGTGCCAAAGGCATAATATTAACATGAAACAATCAAAAATTATAGATACGTTTTGGACGTATCAAAGACCTTGGACGATTTGTTGCACCGCTGTTTATCTTAGCGTTGTCATGGTGGTGAATATGACACATAATTACTACATGAATTTTACGACGAACTGACTACTCAAATTCATACTTTAGTAGAACTAGGCTTGCGTGTCTACCATGCACATAATCAATTTGTAGAAGACATTTACACACTCAGATTCTTGTAAATTTAAGCGATCCTCCATGCCACTGGTGATCTTCCTAAAAGGCAATTGTTGGACGTCCTACACTCTCATCAAGTTTGACCTCCCTCTTCTGGATGCCTGAATACGATTTTGAATAATGTACCCACTACTTTTATCTTATTATGAAACATGATTAGTGTACACGTCACGACTACTCTGTTAGGTGGAAACCTAGGCCAATATGGAAAATTGATGTATTGCCACTAATCATATTTGGAATGAATTAATTTTATGTGAACATGAATAGTGGGTCCAATCAATATATACATGGGCCATTAGATTTTAGGGTTAAAGATTACTAGTAAATAAATCTTGATGAAATCTCCGCTAAATAGGAGTATCACCCAACCAAGTGTCTTCCCAGAACCTTGTGGTGTCTCCATTACCAATTTTGAAACGACCTCTACTAATGAAATCTTCTTTAACCCGCATCAGCCCTTTCCAGAATGGAGAATATGTAGGTTGTGCTTCAACTTGAGCTAACGTCTTACTATTTAGGTATTTATTTTGCAACAAATCTTGCGTGACTCCTTCCTCATTTAAAAGTTTAAGCATCCATTTGCTGAGAAAATATTTGTTTTTCAGGTCTACACTACTAGGAAAAAGCTTACCAGTGTCCCACGTTTTTGGAATTCTGTGGCGCATATTGGATGCGCCACGAATTCTCACCACTAAATTGTATTTCTATGGCGCATATCTACATGCGTCACAGAATTCTCACATTTCTGTGGCGCATCCACACGATATGCGCCACAGAATTCTCAAAAAAATTCAAAAAAAGGTTCAAAAATTCAGGAAAAAACAAAAAAATGAAATAGTTTGGAAAAACCTAAATATTTGAATATTTTGAACATCTAATAACACTGCAAACATATCTATTTTGAAAAACCTAAATATTTGAATATTTTGAACATCTAATGACTTCCCACTAGGTCACCCATCCTCAAATTGCTCCAACCCAAGCACGCTTAACTTCTAAGTTCTATTCAATTCAGCTACCCTTATGCTACTCAAGTTCTTATTGATATTAGTATCATATCAACCCTCTTAAGTCTTATATGTGTATATATGTGTGTAGATGTGTATGTAGTTTATGTATGGTATGTGTATATATGTGTGTTTTTAAATTTCGAAAAAATCAAAAACTTCAAAAGTTTCAAAAGGAAATTCAAAATTTTCAAAAACCCAAAAGAATTCAAAAAATCCAAAAAAATCAGAAAATCCAAAAAACTTCAAAAAATTCAAAAAATCCAAAAAAAATCAACAAATCCAATTTTTTTGAAAATTTAAGAAAAAATGTAATTTTTTAAATGACAAAAAAAATAAAAAAATTCAAAAAAAAGGAATTCGAATTTTTTAGAAATTTCAATAAAACTAATTTTTTTCAAAAATATCAAAAATTGGAAAAGAATCGAAAAAATACTATTTTTTTTTAAAAATCTAACATTTAAAAATTCAAAAAAAATAAAAAAAATCTAGAATATAAAAATATTCAAAAAATTAATTTTTTAGAAATTTCAAAAAACTATTTTTTTAGGTTTAAAGGTAGTCGTTTTGCCATTCGATTAGAAGAGAAGAATAATGTTTTTACACTGTCGCCCCGAAAGGCAGGGCCCTAAGGTCACAAAAGAGGTCAAAAAAACTAGCCGCTACTCCATCTAGGGCACCCGGTCTCCCGGGTCATCTGTGTGGGCGAAAGCCCGCAAAGCGATCTCCTCGCGGATGAGACGCACCACATCTCCCAAAGGCAGCGCCACGTTGGTAAAACTCTTCTGTTCCTCTCCTTCTAAACTCCCCAGATGATGTAGCAAATAATGCCACTCGCCACCTTCTCTTTTTTCTCCATTGTCTAGATGTACTGGTTCCACCAAGCGTCGAAAGGATGCACAGTGGTGGCTGTCGGAGACTAGTCCCAAGGAACCAGGGGTGTCTCACTGATGCTAGGAATCGGGTAAGGGGCTGAACACGACGTCAAACAAATCCTCAACTACTCGGCGACGATGCTAGTCGAGCTCGGTGAGGAACGGCACGACTGAGAGAGAACGCGAGCCGCGACCCAGGTTCAGGCCCACCGTGAGGTGTAAAGACCCTACGTCCTGCTATGTTGTTTGCACTGCTTGGAGAGGTCACAGTACAATGAGCTTGCCGAGGGCTCTGCTATGGCTATGGTGGACTATGGTGGAAGGAGCTCCGTCTTCTTCCTTGCGACGTAGCTGACTGGGTGTGGAATGAATCAATCGAGTTGGAATCAGTTGGAATGGCCGACCCCCTTCCTTGGTCGTACGCTGCCTCCTTTTATACTGCCTTGGTCCTCTTCCCCGAAAACACCAGGCGGGAAGAGATACCACATAGTGGCAAAGGTGGAGCGCAGCGCACGGCGTCGGGTTTGTCCATGGACACGGTCCATGGTAGAGAGCACGTCTCCTCGGCAGGAAAACCCACCGTCCATCCATGACGATGGGCTGGCGCTACAGAAGTCCGTGGCGCGCCCCACGGTGACGTCGGCTTGGAGCGTAGCGGCCGCCGGTCCCCTTATCACCAAAATGGCAATACTGGGAGTCCGCTTTGCTTGCCACAGATTTGTTGACTGCTTTATACACGAGAACGGCAACTGCGGCGTCGTTGTCATCGCGCGCAGCGCGCGCGTCACTCTGCGGCGGGCGCAGAGGCCATGTGCGCTCTACAGCGGGTGCAGAGCTTGCTTCCACTTGAAGGAACCCCGTGAGGGCTGGGCGCCTCGCCGTGGTTCTGAAATACTTGACGCCTCGCGAGGGAAGCCTCGCGAGGATGGCGTAGAGGTGCGCTAGGACTTAGCGATATTCCGGACAGGAGAGACCCTCCCGAGGGAAAACTCCCTCGCGAGGCCCGTCAGGCTGAGTGTCTGGTCCTTAGCAGAAAAGCTCAGCAGAGTGAAAAAGCCCTTGCGAGGGAAAAGTCCCTCGCGAGGCTCGCCAGGCTGAACGCCTGGTCCTTAGCAGAATTCTCCGCAGAGCATCGAGGGCTGTGGCAGGCCGGCCCATGGTACCCTGATTTCCACTGGGCTGACAGTAGCCCCCAGGCCCGCGATGGGCACGCTGGAGTTCCGCGAACGCAGGCGAAGCATCGTGGGCCCAAAGAAGCCTGCCTGGCCCGAGACACGTGGAGAGCTGCGGCTGCCCACGATGCCACGATCTCCTCTGTAGTAACGGGCGTAGTTGTGGGACCCGCCACGTCCTGGTAACGGCTCGATGAGCCGATAAAAGTTGGAGAGCTCGGCGCAGGCGGCCGTTGCTTCATTCATCCCCTTTCGCTTCCTTATTCCCGTCGCAAAATCTCCAAGCTTCTCCTTCGCAATCCTACTGCAATGGCGCCCAAGAAGGCCACCGGCACCAGGAAGGGCAAGGCGGTGATGCATGCGCGCGAGCCTGCTGCGATGCGGCAAGACGGTGACCTCAAGCCGGCTCTGGTCGGGTTCCGCATCGGCACGGAAGCGCAGCTGGACAAGGTACGCCACATGGCGGCCTCTGCGAGCAACGAGCACGGCGCCACGGTGCTCAAGCCGGCGAACAACCGCTGCGGCAGCCTCTACCCCATCTTCATGCACACCCTCTTCACCGGGCTCGTGCCTCCCTTCTCCGACTTCTTCCTGGCGGTTCTGGAACGCTACCAGATTCAGATTCTTCACCCCAACTCCATCCTCATCCTCTCCATCTTCGCCTACCTCTGCGAGGCGTACATCGGCATTCCGCCCTCGGTCGACCTCTTCCGTAGCTTCTATGCGCTCCGGTTCACGGCGAGCAACGAGCGGTCGGGGTGCGTCTCCTTTCATATCACTGATGGCATGGCCGGCGTCTACATCCCCATTGCGTGGGCCGGCGAGAATTCCGTGACCAATGTGTCGAAGAAGGTGGAGAACTTCCGCAAGCGGTGGTTCCTCGTGGACGTCGGGAGCTAGAGTCCCTTCTTCGAGGTGCCTGAGGCGCCCCTGACGAAAAGGGCAAGCTGGTCGAGCGCGACTCTCCAGGGCTCAACGCTTGGCCCCGTGGTGAAGCGTATGTCGAATCTTCACGAGGCTGGCCTCACTGGGCAGATGGTGCCTAGGGACTTCGTGAGGCGTCGCATTGCTTCGCTCCAGAGGCATGCGGACCCGATGTGGCTGTACACAAACCAGAGGGACACGATGCGCCTGAGCGCTACCCTCTTCTCGTAGGAGGAAGTGGACGACATCATGGAGGTCCTCTTCACTTCTCCATCCATCCCCAAGCCTGCCGACAATGCCGTTCCGCTCCACAGGTTTGAGCTTGGGCCTCGCGTTACGTTCGTGGAGACAATGCCAGAGTTTGACCAATGGGGCCTGGCGCCTGAGGGGCAGGTTGGGCCCCGCGAAGACCCGGAGTCAGCGGCGCAGCTGGCGCCAGCTGATGGCGAGGAGGAGACGACGGAGACGCCTGCGGAGTTTGACGCAGGTGCGGCCGGCGCCTCAGGAGGCCCCCATTCCTCGGCGGGGAACTCGAGCTCCTCGAGGGGCGTGCCGCCTGACACTGAGATCTACAAGATCTCCTCGGGCAGCGGCGACCGGTACCTGGTCGTCCCCTCGCGGCGCGTCGAGGGGAAGGAGGAGAGCGATGACGAGGAGGCCTCGTCTGGCCACTGCGAGCCCCGCTCCAAGGCGATCCACGACAGGAACGCCGGAGCTCGGGAGGAGGCGGAGGCTAGTGCCAAGGTGGGCCAAGACAAGCCTGCCGAGGCTCAGAAGAGCGCGGAGCCCAGTGCTCCGCCTGTGTGGCGGACGACCAAGAGGTGGATCGACACCACCGCGTAAGTCTTGTATTTCCTTTCTTTTCTGATGTGTTCTTGAGTGACCCTCTCGATGGATTTCTGAACGTTTTCATCGCCAGGCGTCCCACGGAGCCGAAGCGGCGGAGGCTCCGGAAGGTTGGAGAGGGCTCTAGCGCTGGAGCAGCGTCTGTAGCGCCTACATCTGAAGCGGTGCCTCACGAGGCTACCGCTCCTCCTCCTGAGACAGCGGCTCCACCTCCCGAGGCGGAGGAACGCCGCGAGGAGGCAGAGCCTGAGGCGACGGTGTCGCCTGCCGCGCGGCCTGGCGCTTCTCTTGCGCAGCAGGAGAAGGCGGAGGAGGAAGATGCGGCGAAGACCGCGACGTCGACGGAGGGGCACGCTGACGTTGAGATAAGGGAGGCCACCGCGCCGCCACCTCCACCAAACGCGGGCCTTGAGGCGCCGGTGATGGACACCGAGGCTGTGGCGGTGCAGTCCTCGGCGAAGAAAGCCGATCCTGCCCCTGGAGGGGAGGAAGACGTGCCCCAGGGGCAGAAGGACGCCGGGGCTAATGGCGAGGGCGCTCCGAGCCCCAGAAAGCCCCCGGCGCGGATGAAGAGGGAGGCTCTCACCAGAGCCCCAAGGCGCGCCTCGAGGCCACTCCGAGCCCAAGGCGCGACGTTCTGGAGTCCTCAGCAGCGCCGGTGCCTCTGGGCCCCCTGGCGACGCGTGGGCCTTGGTCCTGCGGGATCGGCGCCCGATTGCGGTTCGCCGAGATGCTATCTTGCGCTCGGCGAGGGAGGTGCTTGATGGGCTTGAGGCCCAGCTTGCCGAGGAAGATCGTGCCAAGGCGGAGGAGGATGCCGAGCTTGCGCGGGGTTGGACTCGCCTTCAGGAGACCGTGGAGTGTTGCCGCCGGGGGGACGAGGCGGCCCAGGCGCGGCGTGAGGAGGCGCAGCGCTTCGCTGAGGAGACCCGCGCCAGCATGATCCGCGAGGCTGAAGAGACCCTTGCGGACTTGAGCGCTAAGCGTGAGGCCCTCGAGGCGGAGACCGCTGCCAAGCACCAGGAGCTTGCGGCGCGCGAGGCGGCAGCCACCACCAAGCATCAAGAGCTCATGGACCGCGAGGCAAAGATCATCGCGGAGTCAAAGACCGTGCGACAGAACTTGGAGAAGTTCCGCGAGGACCTGCACACTCGCGAAGGGCTGATTGTGAAGCGCGGGGAAGACCTCGACTTCCGCGAGTCCGAGCTGCGCAAGCGCGAGGAGCAGGTCAAGCAAACCGAGAGAGAGCAATCCGCGCAGCGGGAGAGCCTGGAGTCTCGTGAGAGCAAGATGGCCCAGGACGAGGACTTCTACCAGAAGCGCCTCCTGAAGACCAACGAGAACCTCCGCGTGAAGGAGGAGAAGATGAAGGAGGAGTCCGCAACTAAGGAGAAGCTCTTCCGCGACAACTGCTCCAAGGAGTTCACGAGGAAAGCCAAGTTGCAGGAGGAGCGCTTCACGCAGAAGCGCGAGGAGCTCAACGCTCGCATCAGGGAGCTCGAGCGGGAGAAGAAACGGTCTGACTCTCGTCTTCAGGCTGCCAAGGACGCCCAGGCGCGCGCGGAGCAGGACCTTGCTTCCCTGACGCGCGGAGCAGGTGGCGCCTGTGGCGGAGCTCGTCGAGGAGGCCCGGGACAGCGCTCAGGCTGCGCGGGTGAGCGCATGTTCCGCTCTCTGGTGGCCCGCGCGTGGGCTGTCGCGGACCGCCTAGGGGCTGAGGCCCCCGCACTCTCTGTCGGGGGGAACGCCACGTCGCCACGTACCTCGGCTTCTTCGAGCAGCTTCTCACCGCCTTGAGGAGGTCGTGGCAAGCCTTGACGACCTGGTCGACACTGAGAGCCGCGAGCTCTTGGCGTCGCAGTTGGCTGCGTCTTCGCCAACCTTGCGCATCTCCAGCCCGGCTTCGACTTCACGACTGTGACGGAGCCTCTGGAGCAGAGGCTTGCCACGAAGCTGGACGTCTCGGTGTGGGAGGACGTGGAGAAATTTGTCCAGCGCTTCAAGAGGGCTGAGGTCGAGGAGGACCTGACCCAAGAAGGCGACGGCGAGGCAGGCGCTGAGGAGGAAGATGACGAAGCTGTAGCCCTGCTGCTTGAGCTGCTCCTGCGGAGAGATGTGCCTGGAGCATCATTGTATCTTAGGATTTGCTATTTTCATTTTGTAATGGCTTGTAAGACACTTTTATTATGTGCAAGTGTGAGTGCCCCTCGGGAGGCCTTTTATCTCCTTCTCATGTCTTTTTCGCTCTACGTCGTTAGGACCCTGCTTTCAGCGCAATAGCACCGCCGCTTCGGTATGCCGGAGTCAGGGCTCGACAAGGCCGGGGGGTGCGTAAGGCTTAGAGAGGTAAGAGCTCTCGAGGCACGATGCTCGGGAGCTCCCCTTTGACGTGCAAGCAGCCCATGAGGCGTAAGAGAGAAAAGAGAGGCTCGAGGGGCGACAAAACCAGCGAGAGAGAAAGCTCATGAGGCGTAAGTTCTGGACTTAGCTTTGCGAGACGTTTGTCTCGTAGAGGGTGTTGTGTTCCCTGGTGAGGCGTTTTCCCTCTCGAGGTTGCCTGAGGCTGGTTTGGAGTTCCACAGCCTTGTAGGGCGTCTTGTTCCCTGCGTTGGACAAAGAGGCATACCCACAAGCAATGCACGGTTGTACAACTCATGCGCGCTCATAGGTTTCCTCATGTGTATCTCACGAGGAGAGTAAGCACCAAGGTCCTTGGTGAGGTGACGTGCATGGGAGCAGGCCCATGAGTCAGAGCTCTTTGGTGAGATAACGGTCGTGGGCGGAGAACCACGAGTTAGAGCTCGGATCCTTTGGGTTTTGCGATGCTGCTGGGATGCTCCCGAGGCACAGACACCGTGCTCAGCCCCCGCTCGCGAGGTGCGCATGGGGAAAAATGTGAGCGCGAATGAACGTAAGAAAAACAACTCACCACAGCAATATTACATAACGGCGCTGAGGCGCAAAGGTTCATGGTGAACCGAAATTGTTCATTACACTTGGCGTGGCCAAGATAAAGTCCGCCATGTCTGGGCATGGGGTTCCACACGGAGTGGCTGAGGCTTCTCGCGGCCCGTGGCGACGCGTTGTAGAGAGAGCTCAGTGGAGGTGGCCCTCGTGGAGGGAAAAGCTTTGTGAAGCTGGGAGGTGAAGATGCATGCTTCCCTCTTGAGACAAAAAATGCCTGCCGCGACGTGATCACGGTAGAACTTGCGTAGATGCTCGATGTTCCACGGGTTTTTGACCGGGATGCCGTCTTCCGTCTCGAGCCGTACCGCGCCGGGCCTGGCGATGTGCGTGACCCTGTAGGGGCCTTCCCACATGGGTGAGAGCTTGTGGAGGCCCTCTCTGGAGAGTATCCTCCTCAGGACGAGATCGCCTGTCTCGAGGGTGCGCGGGCGTATGTGGCGGCTGTGGCGGCGCAGATCTTGCTGGTACTTTGCCGCCCGGAGGGCAGCGCGGCGACGTAGTCCATCGAGCAGCAGGTCGTCGTTGTGGAGCTCTTCTTGGTTGTCCTCGTTGAAAGCGAGGATCCGTGGGGACCCATGCTTGATCTCGGTGGGGAGGACTGCTTCAGCGCCATAGACGAGGGCGAACGGCGTTTCTCCAGTGGGCTTTGTGGCAGTGGTGCGGATGGACCAGAGCACAGATGGGAGTTCTTCAATCCAGTTCTTGCCGTGGGCCTTGAGGCGGTTGAAGCTTCTTGTCTTGAGGCCCTTGAGCACTTCAGCGTTTGCTCGCTCAGCTTGCCCATTGCTTCGTGGGTGAGCCACCGAGGCGAAGCAGAGCCGGGTGCCGAGGCTTTCGCAGTAGGCCCTGAAGATGCCACTGGTGAACTGTGAGCCGTTGTCGGTGATGATGCGATTTGGCACGCCGAAGCGGCAGGCCAGGCCTCTGATGAATTTCACCGCTGATCTCGCCGGTATGCTGCGCACCGCTTCGACCTCCGCCCATTTGGTGAACTTGTCAATGGCGACGTAGAGGTAGCGGTAGCCCCCGCTGGAGCGTGGGAACGGTCCCAGGATGTCCAGCCCCCAGACCGCGAAGGGCCAGGAGAGCGGGATGGTTTGGAGCCCCAGTGCAGGCTGATGGACCTGCTTGGCGTGGAATTGGCATGCCTCGCAAGCTTGGACAACGGTGGTTGCGTCTGAAGCACTGAGGGCCAGTAGAATCCACTCCTGAAGACCTTCCCGCGAGGGTGCGCGAGGATGAATGATGGCCACACTCTCCACTGTGTATGTCCTTGATCAGCTGGCGGCCTTCTTCGGGGGACGCATTTCAATGCAACTCCATTTGGACGTTTGCGGTACAGTCTCCCTCGTGAAGGCAGTATGACTTGGCCTGTCGAGCAATTCTCTCTGCTTCTGCATCCTCTTCAGGGAGGACTCCGTCCCTGAGGTACTCCTTGAGCTCGTCGATCCAGCCCGTCTCTTGATGTGTCATGGCAACAACAGGCGTTCTCCTGAGGGTGGACCGCAGCTCGGTGCTCCAGATGTTGGTGCTAATGGGAGCTCTTCGTCGATGTCCACGCTGGTTGTTTCACCGACGCCCTGGTAAGCCTTTCCTCGAACACGCCTGCCTGCTGGGCCTCTCTCCGCGACGCTCGCCTGGCGATGTCATCAGCCTCCTGGTTCTCCTTTCGCGGGATGTGCCTGAGCTCCATCCCCTTGAAGTGCTTCTCGAGCTTGCGAACCTCCTCGAGGTAAGCGGTCATGTGACCGTCCTTAGGCGTGTAGCTCTTGTTGGAGAAGTTGACGAGGAGCTGGGAATCACCCTTGATGAGTAAGTGCTTGATGCCGAGGGCGATTGCGGCTCTGAGCCCGGCGAGGAGGCCTTCATACTCGGCGATGTTGTTGGAGACCTTGTCAGTCGTGAAGCACAGCTGGACGGCGTAGAAAGCTTGTCGCCTTTTGGTGAGGTCAGGACGACGCCAGCCCCTGCGTTCTGGCATGCGAATGCCCCGTCGAAGTGCATGGTCCAGTGGTTTGGCACTGTGTCTCCGAGGGCGTGGTTTCTGCCTCTTGAGGCTCTTCCTGCTGCGTGTCCGTCCATTCGGCGACGAAGTCCGCCAATGCCCTTCCTTTGATGACTCTGGTGGTGTCGAAGCGCAGGCCAAAGGGTTGTAGCTCGATGTTCCACCCTGCGACGCGATCAGTGGCGTTTGGGTTGCGCAGGATTTGCTCCAGGGGGAAAGATGTGACCACCGTGATGGGGTGGCCCTGGAAGTAGTGGCGCAGCTTCCTGGAAGCGATGAGGAGCGCGAGGAGGAGCTTCTGCTGCATGGTGTATCGCTCGCGAGCATCTCGCAGCACCGTGCTGACGAAGTAGACGGGATGCTCGAAGCGTTGTCGATGGTGGTGCAGCGCTGGGCTCCTCAGGGGCCTTGTCGAGGTTTTCTTGTGGCGAACCCTCGGCGAGGGTGCCTGCTGGTTGCGGGCTCGACTTGAGGCTCGGGGCCTGAAGAGGGTGCTTCCTTGTCGGGAGGCTCTGGGCTTGGCGTGGCTGTGTCCTTCTTGGCGAGGACTGGCTCTTCCCTTTCTGCCACCAAGACGCGCTTGCTGTTTGTGGAGTGGCTGCTAAGTACAGCTTCAGATGCTCGCCGGGCCTTGGGGCGACCATGACAGGTGGACTGGCCAAGTACTTCTTCAGGTCTTCAAATGCCTTGTCCGCCTCCGGTGTCCACTTGAACGTGCCAGACCTCTTCATGATCTTGAAAAATGGCAGGCCCTCTCGCCGAACTTGGAGATGAAGCGGCCTAGGCTGGCCATGCATCCCGCCAAGCGTTGCATGTCCTTGAGGCGACGAGGTGGCTGCATTTCTTCTATGGCCTTGATCTTGTCGGGATTTGCTTCTATGCCGCGGTGGACACTAGGAACCCGAGGAGTTTGCCTGATGGTACCCCGAAGACGCACTTGGCGGGGTTCAGCTTGATGTTTACCTTGCGCAGGTTGGCAAAGGTCTCCCGAGGTCCTCCATGAGGGTGTGCTCTTCGCGAGTCTTGACCACGATGTCGTCGACGTAGGCTTCTGCGTTTCTCCCCATCTGAGCCCCCAAGGCCGTCCTCATGAGCCTCTGGAAGGTGGCGCCGGCGTTCTTCAGGCCAAAGGCATGCAGACGTAGCAATACACACCACAAGGGGTGAGAAATGCTGTCTTCTCCTCATCCTCCTTCGCCATCTTGATCTGGTGGTAGCCTGAGAAGGCATCCAGAAAACAGAGGAGATCGCAGCCGGCGGTGGAGTCCACGATTTGGTCTATTCTGGGCATCGGGTACGGGTCCTTGGGGCAGGCCTTGTTGATGTCGGTGTAGTCGATGCAGAGCCTGCCGCCCCCGGTGTGCTTGGGGACGACCACCGTGTTGGAGAGCCATGTGGGGTGCGCAACTTCTCGATTATGCGTGCTTCTTTCAACTTCTCTACTTCCTTGATGATGAACTCTTGCTTCTCTGGCGCCTGGCGCCGCGCTTTCTGCTTCACGGGGCGTGCGTTTGGACACACGGCTAAGTGGTGCTCGATCACCTCCCTCGGTACTCCGGACATCTCTGACGGTGTCCACGCGAACATGTCAGAGTTTGCCCTGAGGAAGGCGACGAGCGCGCTTTCCTATTTGGGAGGCAAGCCAGCGCCTATGGTGACGCTAGCCCCCGAGCCGCTGGCGTCCAGCGACACCTTCTTCGTAGCTGCCTGCTCCTGTGAAAACAGCTGCTTCTTCTTCGCTGGCCTCTCGAGGGGCTCCATGTCCTCGTCAGCAGGGAATGCCACGGCAGCGGCCTTGTAGGCGGTCTCGACAGAGCGCATTGCGTCCTGGACTTGACCGTGGATGGAGATGGTGCCGCCGCTGCCTGGAAGCTTGACGATGTTGTAGCGTGGTGAGTGACGGCCATGAACTTCGCGAGGGCGGGGTAGCCGAGGATGGCGTTGTAGGGCAGGCCAATGTGCGCGACGTCGAAGTCGATCTGCTCGGTGCGGTAGTTCTGCGGCGTGCCGAAGGTGACCGCGAGCCTCACCTGCCCCAGCGGTGTAGTGGAGCCACTTGTCACCCGTGAAGGGCCTGGAGGGCATCAGCCACTCGTATGGCACTTGAAGCTGTTCGAAGGTCTCGACAGAGATGACGTTCAAGCCTGCACCCCCATCTATGAGCGTCTTGGCGACGGCGATGTTGTTGATGATGGGAGTGCACACCAGAGGGATGGTGCCGACAGCCTTGGTCGACTTGGGTGGTCCTTGGAGTCGAAGGCAATGGTGTATTGCGACCACTTGAGGGGTTGGGACGCCTCAATCCCTGGAAGCGCGGCGTTGACCTCGCGAGAGAACTGCTTGAAGTGGTTGTTGGACTTGGGCGCCTGAGACCCGCCGAGGATGCACGCTATTGCCCCTGAGGGGCCTGGTAGCCCCAGGGTTCTCGTCAGGGAGATTGCCGTTTCGCCCGGCGGGGTTCGCCTGAGCCCTCTGCTGGAAGTTGTGGCGCCCGCCCCCGCGGCCGCCACGGCCTCCGCCGCGGCCTTGGTTCTTCTCGCGTTCCTTGCTGAGCTGTTTGAGCTCCCAGCAGTCTTCAGTCGCGTGGTTGTGCCTGTTGTGGTAGACACAGAATGGGCGATTGTCCACTTTCTTCTCGCCAGCCGCGGAGAGGCCTCGCGAGGCTGCTTGGCGTCAGGCTCTGCCGCGAGGATGGCGGTGGTCTTGCGCTTCTCGACAGGCTTCCTCCTGCTCCTGGACCCCTCAGGAGGCTCTTCCTCCGTTTCTTGTTTGACGAAGAGGAGGCCCTCTTCAGCCTTGGCGCACTTGTCCGCCAGGTCGAAGAGCTTCACCACTGAGGTGAGGGTGTCGTGGATGCCGAGCTTCTCGAGCATCCTGTGGTTCGTGACGCCCTCTCTGAAGGCAAAGATGACGTGCGAGTCCGGGATGTTTGGGATCTTGTTGCGGACCTGGCTGAAGCGCTGGATGTACCTGCGGAGGGTCTCGTCTGGCTTCTGGCGCACCGCGCGGAGATCGTTGTAGGTGAGTGCGCGCTCGTACGTGCCCTTGAAGTTGGCGACGAAGACCTTGCAGAGGTCCTCCCATGTGTCGATGGTGTTCCCGGGGAGGTTCATGAGCCATGAGAGCGCTGAGTCCTTGAGCGCCATGGAGAGCCAGTTGGCCATCACCTTGTCGTCGCCTCCCGTGGCCTGGATGGGACGGTGTAGAGCTGCAGGAACTCCAGAGGGTTGGTCCTGCCGTCGTAGCGCGGAGGGAGATCTGGCTTGAACTTCACCGGCCAGACGACGCGGCGCAAGTTGCGGGTGAAGGCGGTGCAGCCTGTGGCGTATGTCATAGCGCCGCCAGCGAGCACGCCGCGGTTCTGGCGGCCTGCGGCTGCAATCTCCTGGCGACACGGTTGTGGCGGTACCGTTGGCGCTCGATCTCCATGCGCGCGTCTGCTGGAGTTCGCTGCACAATCTGGCAGTCGTGCGGCGAGGACGCGTGCGACGTGGCGCGGTGGTTCCCCGCCGGTGCTCCAGCTAGAGGAGGCGGCGGAGGTGGAGGGGGAGGAGGAGCACCGTGCACTATGTTCCCTCTGTGTCCGGAGTGGTGCACCAGCGAACAAGAGGCGCCGGCGTTGGAGTAGGTGCGGCAGGAACGGCGGCGGCGTTGATGAGCTCCTCGAGACGCCCGAGCCAGTTGTCGTGGCCCGCCTGCGTGGGGCGGTAGCGCAGCAGCTCCTGCGCCATGAGCAGCGCAGTGGCTGGACTGGGCGCCACCCGGCTTTGCGTGGAGGCGCTCTCGCGCCTGGACGGGTGATGGGAGGAAGCTCCCTCGCCATCGTCGTCGTTGCCTCTGCCGTTGCCGCCGTCGTCTTCGGGGTGCTCGATGCGCGGCTCGGTGTTGCGCTCCGAAGCGTGGTTGGCGCGTGGGCGGCCACGCGGGTTGTTGTTGGCGGCGGGCTCAGTGGTGGCTCTGCCAGACGTCCGTCGGGCAAGACGCTCTGCTCGCGTGTCAGCCATGGCGCGGAGAGGTTGAAGGGTTGAAGACGCGCCTCAGCCCCCAACCTGGCGCGCCAAATGTCGGAGACTAGTCCCAAGGAACCAGGGGTATCTCACTGATGCCAGGAATCGGGTAAGTGGCTGAACACGACGTCAAACAAATCCTTAACTACCTCGGCGACGATGCTCGTCGAGCTCGGTGAGGAACGACACGACAGAGAGAGAACGCGAGCCGCTACCCAGGTTCAGGCCCACCGTGAGGTGTAAAGACCCTACGTCCTGCTATGTTGTATTGCACTTCTTGGAGAGGTCACAGTACAATGAGCTTGCCGAGGGCTCTGCTATGGCTATGGTGGACTATGTTGGAAGGAGCTCCGTCTTCTTCCTTGCGACGTAGCCGACTGGGTGTGGAATGAATCAATCGAGTTGGAATCAGTTGGAATGGCCGACCCCCCCTCCTTGGTCATACGCTGCCTCCTTTTATACTGCCTTAATCCTCTTCCCCAAAAACACCAGGCGGGAAGGGATACCACATGGTGGCAAAGGTGGAGCACAGCGCACGGTGTCGGGTTTGTCCATGGACACGGTCCATGGTAGAGAGCACGTCTCCTTGGCAGAAAAAGCCACCGTCCATCCATGACGATGGGCTGGCGCTGCAGAAGTCTGTGGCGCGCCCCACGGTGATGTCGGCTTGGAGTGTAGCGGCCGCCGGTCCCCTTATCACCAAAATGGCAATACTGGGAGTTCGCTTTGCTTGCCACAGCTTTGTTGACTGCTTTATACACGAGAACGGCAACTGCGGCGTCGTTGTCATCGCGCGCAGGCGCGCGCGTCACTCTGCGGCGGGCGCAGAGGCCATGTGCGCTCTATAGCGGGTGCAGAGCTTGCTTCCACTTGAAGGAACCCCGTGAGGGCTAGGCGCCTCGCCGAGGTTCTGAAGTACTTGACGTCTCGCGAGGGAAGCCTCGCGAGGATGGCGCAGATGTGCGCCAGGACTTAGCGATATTCCGGACAGGAGAGACCCTCCTGAGGGAAAACTCCCTCGCGAGGCCCGTCAGGCTGAGTGTCTGGTCCTTAGAAGAAAAGCTCAGCAGAGTGAAAAAGCCCTCGTGAGGGAAAAGTCCCTCGCGAGGCTCGTCTGGCTGAACGCCTGGTCTTTAGCAGAATTCTCCGCAGAGCATCGAGGGCTTTGGCAGGCCGGCCCATGGTACCCTGGTTTCCACTGGGCCGACAGTGGCTGTAGGTGGGGGCTGCGGCAAAGCGAGGATCACCGAATCTCGTACCACCATCGTGATGGAGCACTCATGACACAAATGTTGCACTGTCTCATGATGGATGTGGCAAAGCTTGCATATGGGGGAGTGCGGCCAGCCCCGCCTTGCCAAATTTTCGCTCGTCCTAATTTTCTCATGTGCCACCACCCAAGCGAAAAACTTGCACTTGGGTTCAGCGTGTGCATTCCAAATCTTCTTGGACTCAAAAGGGGGATGGCATCCGTCGAACTGACAGCGGTAAGCGGAGGCGGCCGTGTGTCCCGGGAACCACGAGTCACCCTTTGGTGAATTGGCAAACCGTGTGTAGACCAAAAAAATTGGGAGGTCTTGGCGTCACCGACCTTGAGAAGTTTGGACGGGCCCTCCGCCTTAGATGGCCATGGCTCGCTTGGACGGACACTTCCCGGCCATGGATTGGGGCACGACATCCTTGCTCACCGGCCGACATGGCCCTCTTCCGAGCCTCCACGATCATCACCTTGGGTGACGGGGCAAAGAGCATGTTTTGGCATGACCATTGGCATGATGTGGGCGCTCTTTAGCTTCGTTTCCCGGGCCTCTTCAAGATTGCAACAAGAAAATGCAGATCAGTTCAAAAGGAGCTCTCAAATGGAAATTGGATGCGTGCTCTCCAAAACATCAGCACCGAGCAACACCTTACCGAGTTTGTAGACCTTTGGACCATCTTACTGGACGTCCAACTTCAGCCAAGACCGGACTCCATCAAGTGGCGCTGGACAACCTCTGGAGTATAAAAACTAATTTAAAAAAAATCAAAAAATAATTAGAAGTTGAAAATTTAAATACACATTTCTGTGGCGCATGTGGTTTACATGCGCCACAGAATTCCAAAATTTCAGTGGAGCATATTTTTGTATGCACCACACAAATATTTCTGTGGCGCACACACTTTTATATGTGCCACAGAATCCATTTTTATCTATAGCTAGTTTCCTAGTAGTGCTAGCACCTCGATACTAAGCCTCCCTGATCCTTTGGTGTACAAATGATGTTCCATTTAGTTAACCGATGTATATGCCGCTAGTCCAGGTGTAAAAGTCCATTTGACAAATAGAATAAAGAATAACCACACTAATTACTCATGACCTAGTAAACATTGACACAAAAAGGGAAATATTTTGAAAGTTTTAAAGGTAGCACATGCAAATTTACTTGGAATGGCCTGAAATACCATGCAGAGGAATTTTTGGTGGACTCTTTGGAATAACTTGGTTTAAAGGATTTGGATGCACGAGCAGCATTCCCGCTCAGTACAAGTGAAGGCTAGCAATAGACTGGGAAGCGACAACCACGAGAGCGATAACGGTCATAATCATGCTTGCGACAAAATAAAATTAACGGAGGCATAAAGATGATACTAAAACTCTGAGGCAAAATAGATCATCAAGGCTTAATTGACTTTTATTTTTCAGTCATAACATGTGTGAGTATGTGCCAAGTCGAATCAAGTGAATTATTCAGAGGAGGATACCATCCTGCCATACCGTTTTACGAATAGAACAATGCATGTAATTATCTATATGACATGTTATTCACTATTAGCAATTTGGTACTGACCATAAGAAGACATGAACTACTAAGCAATCATTAAATAACATAACCACTACCATGATAGCTAAGCATGTTCACATGAGTAGGTATATTTACAAAAATGAAAAACAAATAGAGTTCATACCAGCCTTTTACCACATCCGAATTGTCGTAGATCGTCATTATTGCTTTTCACTTGTGTGGCTTGAATGATGTGAAATGATAACCAAGCCCAAGTGGAACCACGAAATTTTTGAACTCCTGAAACAACTATACAAAACAGCAGAAGAACAACAAATATTTTTGGGTTTTCGAATTAAAGCAAGCATAGAAAGAAACAAGCAAACAAAGCAAAATCTTTTTGGATTTTTGAATAACAAACCGAAATGAAAAATAAAGTAAACTAGCACTACAAATTCAAAAGCAAGAGAAATAAGGGAAATATTTTTGGTCTTTTGGTGTTTTGCGAAAATGAAATGATACAAGAAACAAACTAAAACATGGATATACAAAGTACCGACATGATATGAATATGATAAAATGAGTGAACTTGTCGGCATACCTCCCCCAAGCTTAGGCTTTTGGCCTAAGTGGGAGACAATCATCCCCATGGCCGCCAGCTAGGCGCGCCCTCAGTGTATGACGAGGAGGGTTCCTCGTCCGGGTAAAAGCTCGAGGATGCACCACCGTAGTACACGGTGTAGTCCTCAGGGGGCGCCACGAAGGTCTCCTGTCGGTGCTCAGGGTAGTGCTGTAAATGGAAATCCGGTGCACCGAGATGGTTGTCCAAATCCTCCCTCGAATATGATAGAGGACCCCTGAAAACACTGAACAAACTAGGCTGTGGAAGCCGGACCTCTAGCTCAGGTCCATTAGCAAAAACAACTCTATACATCAAATGTCCAGTAGATGAATTAGTAGTAACAAAATCATGAAGTTTCATGGCAGCAAGATCAAGTCTTTCCGGAATCAACAATTCATCAGAAGGATCGACAGAAAGACCAAGATCAGCTAAAACACGTGCAGCAATAATGCCTCCAAAGATGGGACCTTTGGCGGCAAGGCGGCGAGCAATCAAGGCACCAAGGTTGTAGGTTTTATCATTTTTAAGTGCATGAGCAAGAAAAGCTAGATGATAGCAAGAAATATTACTAGTGTTCTCTCTAGCAAGGACACTCGTGGCAAGATAATATGTGAAGTACCTGATGGCTGGAAATTGAATGTTCCTTATCTTACCACGCTGCACTCTACGGTGATCATCATAGCTCAGCTCATGGTAAAGATCCAACAACTCGGGCGGCTGTGATTTGATCTTCCTTGCTGTCCCAGATGGAGCAACACCTATGACCCTGCAAAATCTTTTCAAGTCCATGTTGCATGCACGATCATAAATCTTAAACTCAACAGTGGGGTTAAAAGTAGAGTTATTGAACTTAAAGCTTTCAACAAAAATCTTAGTGAGGTTAGCATATTGTGGCCTCTCATCCTGCATAAATTCCATCAAGACAACATTGTTAATCATCCTTATGAAGTCATCATAAATCCCTGCATCTCTCATAAAGTTAAAGCATGGAAAAATAGATGGATGAGGAACACCATCATCTTCCTCTTCACCGATTCTTGGTGCCAAAAGATCCTCATTGTATGATGGCCTAGGTGCACCTCTTGATCTTGAAGCCCTTGTTTCCCTTGAGGAGGATGGTGTTTGCCTCTCAAAGATTTCTCCATAAGTGTGTTTATCCATCTTCCTTTTCTGAAATTTTAAACAAACCTCATAAAAAATGATTTTAGAGTGATTAATTCAAGGGAAACACTAGGGAGACTTGCTAGAGGACTAAACATGCATCAAAACTAGTTAATCTAAACAAGAACAAGCATGCAAGCTCTAATAACATGTCACCTACAGTACCAAAATGCCAAAGATATAAGCAACTAAACAAAATTCTATTTGGATAATCGGAGGAGTCACATACCGGAGAGCAATTGATCCAAATTTCAGCAGCAAAGATGGGCTGAGCAAGTAGATCGAAAAATCTCGAGCAAGAGCAGCAAGAACACGAGTTTGAGCAATGGTGGTGTGTTGGTCGGGAGAGAGAAAGGAGTGGGAGAGAGATGAGTGAGTGGAGGGCCAGGTGGACCCCACACCAGGGCAGGGCGCGGCCTGCCCTCCACCGCGCCGTGGGGGCGTGTGGTGGCCTGGTGGGTCCCCCTGGTCATCCTCTGGTACTCCCACGTTCCTTTTAAAAACTAGGACTTGTAGAATTTTTTCAGAATTTTTTTGAAAACTTTTATTTCTGACATTTTCTGGGTGCTTTAAACAATGAAAACTAGACAAAATGAATTTATGTAAAGACCAAGCATCACTTAACTTTGCAAATTACAGTAGCAAAACAGTAGGTAAAAACAAAGGTGAGAAAGAAAAAATGTTGTTTAGCAATTTTATGCATGTAAAACATATTTGTTAACAAGGTTGATCAAGTCTTGCCACCAAATACATTTTATATGACATAAAAGAATTAAACCACATTGAACAATTATGTTACCTTAAATGGTATAGCTATAGATCCAATCATAATATATTGAAGTTCTTCATGAGGTTCATATATAGGGCAATCAATACTTCCCACTTTGATACTTTTAAGATTGGTAATTGTATTAACTCCAAATATCTTGTCCAGCTTCTTGGGAAAATAAACAGTGTGCTCTTTGTCATTAACATGGAAAGTTACTTTTCCTTTGTTGCAATCAATAACAGCCCCTGCAGTGTTAAGAAAAGGTCTTCCAAGAATAATAGAAAATCTTCAGGCATTTCAAGCACAACAAAATCAGTTAATATCAAGCAATTATTAGCCACTTGAACAGGAACATCTTCACATATACCAACAGGAACAGCAGTAGATTTATCAGCCATTTGCAAAGATATATCAGTTGGTATCAATTTTTCCAAGTAAAGTCTCTTGTAAAGAGAAAAAGGCATAACACTCACCCCTGCACCTAAATCACATAAGGCAGTTCTAACATAGTTATTTTTGATTGAGCAAGGAATAGTTGGTATACCTGGATCTCCAAGCTTCTTTGGAACCTTACCATTGAAAGAATAATTAGCAAGCATGGTAGAAATCTCTTCATTAGGAATCTTTCTCTTGTTAGAGACAATATCTTTCATGTACTTTGAATAGGGAGGTAACTTAATAGCATCAGTCAAAGGAATTTGCAAAAACAAAGGTTTCATCCATTCACAAAATTTGTTATAATGTTCTTCTTCCTTAGATTTGAGTTTCTTAGTAGGAAAAGGCATTTGTTTTTGCACCCAAGGTTCTCTTTCATTACCATGTTTCTTAGCAAGAAAATCTTCTTTAGTGTACTTTTTGTTTTTAGAATGCTTTTCAGGTTCCTCTTCACTTTCCTCTTTATCAGAAGCATCATTCTTATCTTTATCATTAGCATGTTCATTACCACTCTCAGTTTCAGCATCAGAGATAGATATACTATTTGGATTATTAACATGCTCATTGTCTTTAATAGGTTCAGGAGATTCCTCAACATGTTTATGTTTCTTCTTCTTCTTTTTCTTAGAAGGAGTAGTAGTTTCATTAACTAGTTGAGAATCTTGCTCAATTCTTTTAGGATGTCCCTCAGGATACAAAGGATCCTGAGTGGAAGCACCACCTCTAGTTGCTATACCAAAAGCATGTTTATCATTTTCTCTAGAAGCATTATCTAGCAAATCTTTTTGCACTTTAGTCAATTGCTCAATTTGAGTTTGAACCATACGAAAATGTTTAATGAGTATTTTAACATCATTAGAAGTTCTTTCCAAAACATCATGCAAATGATTAATGACATGAGAATTCTTTATGAAGCTATTTTCTATTCTCCATTGAAATTGTTTTGCTTAACAATGAAATTATCAAACTCATCTAAGCATTGATCAGGAGGTTTAGAATAAGGGATATCTCTATCATCAAAGCGTTGGAGAGAGTGTACCTCAACTGTAGATGAGTGAGGAATTGGCTTACACAATTCTTCTATAGGTGGAAGATTTTTCACATCTTCAGATTTAATACCTTTCTCCTTAAGAGATTTCTTGGCTTCTCTCATTTCTTCATCATTCAATTCAATTACTCCTCTTTTCCTCGGCGTAGGTACCGGAGTCGGTTCAGGCAGGGTCCAATCATCATGATTTTGGCTTATCTTAGCCAATTACCGGAGTCGGTTCAGGCAGGGTCCAATCATCATGATTTTGGCTTATCTTAGCCAATAATTCCTCGGCTTCATCTGGAGTTCTTTTCCTGAAAACACAACCAGCACAACTATCCAGGTATGTCCTAGATTCAACAGTTAGTCCATTATAAAATATATCAAGAAGTTCATTTTTAGCTAGTTGATGTCCAGGCCGAGCTCTAAGTAAAGAACAAAACCTTGCCCAAGATTCAGGCATTTTCTCTCCCTCATTTTGCTTAAAGTTAAAGATTTTCTGTAAAGCAGCATGTTGAGCACTAGCAGGAAAATATTTCTGAAAGAAAGCATTGACTAAAACCATCGGGCTCTCAATAGATCTAGGAGATAAATCATTAAACCAAGTTTTAGCTTCATCTTTCAATGAGAAAGGGAAAATTTTAGTAATAAAGTAACTGCGTTTCTTAATATCATCATAAAACAAACTACTCAGAGTAGAGAGAGTGTTCATATGTTCTACAGCACTTTCATTTTCAGTTCCTCGAAATGGTTCTTTCTCAGCAAGAGTTATAAAAGACAAGTCCATAGAGAAATCATAATCTTTATCTTTTATATTTATGGGTGATGTAGCGAATTTAGCATCAGGAGAAAGTTTATAGTTGACAGCACGTCTTTGAAGAAGATTTTTAATAGCATTAACATCTTTAGAGGTATCACAATTCATGCATTCATCAATAAAGTCATCATCAAGTTCAACATAAGTTTCCTCAAGATCATCACTAGTAGTTTCTCTAGTTTCAGGTGAATAAGCAGGTGTAACAGGAGTTTCATTAGGTATTTCAGTATTTTCAAGTTGTTTAGATTTAGAAATTGTAGCATCTAGAAAAGGACCTAGTGAACCTCTTTCATCAAGCACAGTAGAAGCATCATCAAATTCATCAGAAACATTCTCAGATTCAGCAGAAGTAGCAGCACGTGAAGCATGGGCATGTGACGGTGAATCAAGAGCAGCAGAAGTGTTTAGAGTTGTACCTCTCCTTGTAGTGGATGGCAATATGTGAACCTTATCATCACGAGGTTTACCCATGGTGAATGAATTGCAGCGAGCAGTATGACTCCCTGGTGAGCTTATAAATAGAGCTATGCTCCCCGGCAACGGCGCCAGAAAATAGTCTTGATGACCCACAAGTATAGGGAATCGCAACAGTCTTCGAGGGAAGTAAAACCCAAATTTATAGATTCGACAGAAGGGGAGCCAAAAAATATTTATAAGCCTTGACAGATGATTTGTCAGTTCAGCTGCACCTGGAAGTAGATTTGCTCGACACAATTTATCAGTAGCAACAATTTTATGATAGCAGCAGTAGTGAAATAATAGCAGCAGTAAAATAAAGACAGCAGTAATAATTGCAGTAGACAGCAGGATTAAAATACTGTAGGCATAGGGATGGATGAACGGGCGTTGCATGGATAAGATAATTCATGAAATTGTCATACATAGGGCAATTGCAGATAAATAATAAGGTATCCAAGTAATAATCAATCATAGGCATGTGTTCCGTATTTAGTCGTACGTGCTCGCAATGAGAAACTTGCACAACATCTTTTGTCCTACCAGCCCGTTTGCAGCGGGGCCTTAAGGGAAACTACTGGTAATTAAGGTGCTCCTTTTAATAAAGCACCGGAGCAAAGCATTAACACTCCGTGAACACATATGATCCTCACGTCGCAACCATCCCCTCCGGTTATCCCAATTTCTGTCACTTTGGGGCCTCGGGTTCCGGACAGTGACGTGTGTATACAACTTATAGATATGATCCAAAACAATAATTATCATCATGATTCAATAACATGTTCAGATCTGAGATCATGGCACTCGGGCCCTAAGTGACAAGCATTAAGCATAATAAGTTGCAACAATGACAATAAGCACTACCCATGGATACTAGGCACCGTGCCCTAACAAATCTCACAACTATTACATGAATGATCTCATCCAATCCCTACCATCCCCTCAGCCTACTGCGGGGAATTACTCACACATGGATGGGGGAGTCATGGATGGTCGATGGAGAGGTGGCGGTGATGATGATGGCGATGATCTCCTCCAATTCCCCGTCCCGGCAGGGTGCCAGAACGGAGTTTCTGATCCCCGAAATAGGGTTTTTGATGGCGGCGGAGCTCTGGAAGGTTTCTGGAAAAAGCGTCGATCCCCCCGAAGTTTTTAGGTCAGAGGCTTTAAATAGTCCAAAGGGGAGCGTCGGGGGCCACACAGGGTGGCCACACCACCCCTGGGCGCGGCCAAGGGCCAACCGCGCCCTAGGTGCGTGTGGTGCCCCTGTGCACCCTCTTCGCTTCGTCTTCTGGCTCCGTGGGTCTTCTGGAAAAATAGAATTTCTGGAATTTTTCTAGAATTTTCCTGAAACTTTGACTTTCTGCACAAAAACGAGACACCAAGGCAATTTTGCTGTAAACAGCGTTAGTCCGTGTTAGTTGCATTTAAATCACACAAATTAGAATAAAACAATAGCAAAAGTGTTCGGAAAAGTAGATACGTTTTGGACGTATCATCCACCATCTCCGGTGACCCCCATCCCCCACTCACCCACCTCCGGCCAAGCCACCTATGGCCATGGCCACGGGCAACACGGCCTCCGACGAGCTCCGACGAAATTCCGACGAAATTCCGGCGGCCAGATCTAGATCCAGATCTGGATCTAGATCTGGCCGCCATTTTTTTAAATTCAAAAAACAATTTTGTGGCGCATGGTGCTGGGTGCGCCACAGAAATATTTCTGTGGCGCACCCAGCACCATGCGCCACAAAATCTGGGTATTTCTGTGGCGCACGGTGGGGGTGCGCCACAGAATTAATATTTTTGTGGCGAGGATTCTGTGGCGCACCCACCATGCGCCACAGAATCCTTTTTTGGTGCGCCACCAAAGGGCATTCACCTACTAGTGGGCACTCCTAGGTATTTAAAGGGTAGAGAGCCAGCCTCACTACCGAAGATCTGTTTATACTGGTCGAATATATTTTAAGATGCGATAACTGCTCGAATATACAAAAGGTATTAACCGCCTTTGTTAAGTCGTGTTCCATAAATAATATAGTGTCATCTATATGTTGTAAAATAGAAAGCCCTCCCTCGACTAAATGGGGAATAAGACCTCCTACTTGTCCATCCTCCTTTCACCTAGCAATAAGAATGGCTAACATATCGGCCACTATATTAAAGAGCATAGGAGACAACAGATCTCCCGGCATTAGTCCTTTTCTGGTTTGGAAGTAATGACCTATGTCATAATTTACTCTTATACCCACACTTCCTCCCTGGACAAACTGCGTAATCCAGTTGCACCACTTTTGTGCAAAACATTTCATACACATAGCTTGTTGGAGAAAGGGCCGTTTAACTTTATCATAAGCCTTCTTAAAATCAATTTTGAATAGAACCCCATCCATTTTTTTCCTTCGAAGTTCATGTATGGTTTCATGATGAATAACCACTCCCTCTAAAATATGCCTACCAGGCATAAAAGCTGATTGAGTAGGCTGAATTATCTTATGAACAATTTCGGTAACTCGATTAGTACCTACTTTTGTGAATATTTTAAAACTGACATTAAGAATGCATATAGGTCTATACTACTGTATTTGAACCACATTTTCTTTTTTTGGGAAGTAAAGTAATGATGCCCAAATTCAGTTTAAACAAAGGCAAATTCCCTTGTTATAGCTGAAAAAACCTCGCCATTAAATAATCACGATTAACTTCCCAATTTTTTTGATAAAATTCGGCTAGGAACCCATCTGGCCCAGGCGCCTTATTCAACTCCATTTGAGAGATAGCTTCATACACTTCTTTCACTGAGAAATTAGCTGTAAGAATCGCATTCTCCTCTTGAGTTAATTGTGGTATATCATGAATGACATTTTCATCCAAGGTTATATTATTAGGTTCTCGTGTCCCAAATAATTTTTTGTAGAATTCAAAAATATAGGCCTCAACTCCGCCTATGTCTTCTAGGCATAGCCGGTCCCATGCCCAGGTAAAGGAGGAGGGTTGTGATAGACTTGGCGAGCCAACATAAAAACTAGCCAGTCCCATGGGTTAATGGGCGAGAGTAGTACTAGGATCAGTAACCTCCTGGGAAGTCCTCGTGAAAGGGTTTAATATCTAAGGGTTGTGATAGGCTTGGCAAGCCAACGTAAAAACTAGCCAGTCCTATGGGTATAAACCCATTTGGGCGAGAGTAGTACTAGGATGGGTGACGTTCTCGAAAGTCTTCGTGAAAGAGTTTCATGTCTAGCCTATCCCAACTTGTTTGGGACAAAATGCTTAGAAGAAGAAGATTCAGAAATATAGACCTTAAGATTCTCTTACCCCACTATCTGGATTTTTTCTTTTTCTTATGTTTGCCATTAGCAATCAGATGGAATAATTTTATATTATTACCTCCCTCCTGCAAATATTTAACTTTTGCCCTCTGAGCTTATTTTGTCTCCTCATTACGACAAAAACTAGTAATACGATCATTTGCATGTCTCAAAGCATCCTGTTCGGATGATGTGAGTGGCGATGTCTCAACTTTAATATCCAATTCATCAATTATTCTCAATAATCTTTCATTTTTTCTTTTTATATTTTCCGCTTTGGTTTTTTCCCCTCCTTTTAGAAAATGATGTAAGTGTCTTATTTTATTTTGCCACACCTCAACTGGTGTATTACCTTTGGTAAAAGCTGCCCATTCAGCCACCACCATCTCATAGAAACCTTCCATTCTTAACCACAAAAGTTTGAATGAAAAGCGTGCTTTATTTCCTAGATGAACATGAACTCCAGAAACAACAAGTAATGGAGTATGATCCAACCCCGTGCGAGTCAAAGCTTGTACTGTGACCAATAGAAATTTTTGGTCCCATTCTAAAGTGGCAAGAACTCGATCTATTTTTTTTAGAAGTGTGTATCTCACGTATACTAGCCCATGTGTACTGTCTACCTGAAAGTTCAATTTCTTTCAGATCAAGACTTTCAATAATCACATTAAACAGAATAGGCCATTGAGGATTATAATTATTATTGTTCGTTTCTTCAGGTTTTCATATAATGGAAAAATCGCCACCCACCAACATAGGTAGTGGTTCAGCTTCACACATACAAATTAACTCTGACAAGAACTAAGGTTTAAACTCATCTCGGGCAGCCCCATAGACTCAAACCAAAACCCACTTGAAACCATCACATTTTGCTTTAACAAAGAGTTCAACAGAAAAAAAAACCCACATCAACATTTTTTACATGGAAAGTCCTAGAATTTACACCAATTAGCATGCCTCCCGATCTCCCACGAGGTGGCAGACAAAACCAATTAAAATCTAGTCCAGCAGCTAGATGATTTAAAAATGGAGTAGCAAAATTGAGCCTTCCAGTCTCCGACAAGGCTATGAAATCCAAACGGTGCTCTCTAATTGTTTCTTGAATAAAAAGATGTTTCCCCCGAAGACCCTCACTATTCCAAAAAGACCTTTTACATCATGCATTTGTACTCTTTGTTTGTTTATCAATTCACACACTTCGACGTCTAGTTTATGTAGAATAATCTCTTATTTTACGAAAAAAATTAATTGTTTCGGAAACAACTGGAAAACCTGTTCTATCCTCCAAATCCCTAGTGAAATCATCCTCTTATAAGTCCTCCATTAAACTTGAAAATTTTGTCAAGACTAAACTCTGTGGACAATCCTCACTATTTGTATTCATATTCACATTTTTAGTCAACATATGAATAGTTCTTTTTAGTACTGAATCTTTAATAAGTCTAGCCGAATCTAATTTTTTTTCTCGGAGC
The DNA here is from genome assembly GCA_947311845.1 of Poa pratensis. Lineage (NCBI taxonomy): Eukaryota > Viridiplantae > Streptophyta > Magnoliopsida > Poales > Poaceae > Poa > Poa pratensis. Next base: position 48,548,433 of record CAMZMU010000047.1, on the reverse strand, counting down.
TACCCAAAGAGACGCCCAATTTAGCAGCTTTATCAACAATTTGTCCATCTGAAAAAGACAAAATTCAAAAGGAGGATTTGGTTTTCATACCTTGTGGAGTATCTCGACGAAGAGCCATCTCCACGGCTCTCTCGAGTTGAGTATCGTCCGCGCTATGTTGAGCTCGGACACGATCACTAGAGCGGATGTCGTTCGCTGCTGCATCCGGAACCCCACCGAACTCGACCACCGTGCGCCAGAGATCAATGGCTCTAGTACCAGCAGTGACCAGTGAAGACAACGCCATTGTGGTTGCAGCACCGGAATCCTAGCCACCTGCTGCAAGAAGCTCGAACCACCACCCCCGATTGGGGTATGACGTGAAGCCTCGCCGCACCCCAGCTCCACACTCGATCAAACATCTCCATATGAAGAGCATGGAGAGAATGATGGAGACACCAACCCCCTCACACCCTCAGTCCCGCAAGCGCTTGTCGCCAGACTCTCTGCCGGGGCAGAGAAAACTGCATTTTCTCTGTCGGGGCAGCGTGAAGAGCAGGTGCAGCCGAAACAGCCACCTCCTCGCCTCGCCCTTCCTCTTGTACCATATCCTTGTGCACCTCTACCTCCTGCACAGTCCCCTGAACCTCCACAACTGCATCATGATCAGCTTGCAACTTCGTCTGTGCTGACGCCATTTCCTCTTTGGCTCTCTGAAGAGATTGACGAACCGAGGGAGAAAAGACCACCCTCACCCGAGGGGCACTCATGGCCCTAGTTTCTCCTTCCTTGTGTGTAGGGGTCAGAAAAGCTGAAATCACCATCTGATCCCCATCCATCGGCGCACCACTGCCCTCGTCTCTGGCCACCAATTTTCTCTACCGGGGCAGAAAAAGCAGCTTTTCTTTGCCGCGGCACTAGACGAGGCAGAAAACTGCGCAGCTTGTTGAGCCCGAGACATTGTCGGCGCCTCTTGCAACCTATCCATGGTCTCATGCTCAAGTGAGTGCTGAAGCAGCTGAGCTCCTCTCTAGCTTGTCTGAATTGTTGGCGCACCAAGAGGGAGAAAACAACACCTCCCCTGGCAGCCGACTGATTTGGAGGGTTAGCACCTGATTCTCCACCTTGTTCCTGAACTACAGGACCCACTAGATTTTCTTGTATAGGTGCCCCCAATATTTTCTTGCTGACCCTCTTGAGCTAAAGCTTCTTAAAAATCATCTCTTAGATTCCTTCTTCAACATCTTCCTCATCATTGTGTTCATCGGCCATATCCACATCCTGAATAGCCTCTTGGTTCCCTCTCTCCACATAGAAGGTAAGATCATAAAAACCATCTTTGATAAACATAGGAATATTTTTTGGGATCTTTGACCAGTTTAGACAACCAATTAAAATCTGTAGCACTCCATGCTTTCTAATGCAAGCCATGTCTAATTTTAGAGTCATTCCAAACATATCTCCCACTGTCCAAAGAGCAAGGAAATCTCCCCTATGAAGCCATAGGATGCCTGATACCCTCACCCAAATTTCTGGTAAGGTCTCCATAGGCAATGGAGCATTTGCCCAACTTTTAATGGTTAATTCAAAAGGGGTGTTAGGAACCTTGCAAGCGCCAAAAATCTGCAACCTCTCCAAATCATTTCTTGTAGGAAACTAAACCTTGTAGATGTTCTGTCCAACTTGACTGACATCCCAATGAAATTGATCCGTTGGCACTAGTATATGTAGTTGAGAAACTATGACGGTTAAAGAGGCCAACCGAACATTCTCCAGCTTTGGACGGTAGGTATCAGTCAAAGGCATTTTAAAGAAGATTAGCTCCTCATGAGCATAGCCGTACATAATTAAGAACTTGCAGTTTGGGGGCAGACAACAAATGACAAGTCCCACCAACGTGTGCTAGACCTTCACACACATCACACAACACCGCAACACACCCAACAGTTCGATGTCCCAGTACACCACATCTATAGCACCGCTTGCCTTTCTTCGGCACCGCATTGCAATAGCAACCGCTAGTTGTTTTGCCGATACTGCAGCCCCTACACCCTATTCGCGAGCGTTCACCATGACTGGTTACCCCAGGGGCCCCTTGATTCTGCTACACAACAGGGATCACCGCGGCAGGAAAAGATGTCGTGGCAGCCTGGACCACAGGTTGCTTCACGATTGGGTCGCGGCCACCTGAGCCACGCCTTGGGCAGCCGTGCCATTTTTTACCGCCTCGGCCACCCGCAAACCCATGACCAGCATCACCAAATCTTTGTCGAACTCCGCGTGAGAAATCAGCACGCCCAACCTCTCCGCGGTAGCCACGACGAAAACTATAACCGCGACATCGTCCATCAAAATGATTGCGGCCCCGGCCAGCAGTAGCTCCGCGGAAACCACCACGACGTCCATTGGCATAGAAGCTCGTTCCACCAGATGGAAACCACCGCGATTACCGACGGACCCTCCACCCAAGCCATTGTGACCGTAGCCGCCATGCACATTAGGGACATCCGGAGCTCCGGCCGTGCCACTCGGGCCGCCGACCTCGAAGTTGTTGGGGCGCCCTCCATAGTACGCACCATGGTTAGGTGGAGCGCCGCCACCTGACCCATAAGCATCTCCTCCTCTTCCACCACCTCGAATCGCCATGGATCCACAAGGAGCACGAGCACACGATTCCAAAGAGGCGGCTCGTTTCCAAGTAAACCCTAACCGTATTAGGGATACAAGCACAGTTGAGGCAAGAGATTTTTTCTGGCTTGTATGCCCTTTTGGGCTTGCATGCTTACCGAGTTGAGCCAGGCCACAACCCCCAAATCACGGCAATTTGAATTTTGAACTCATGATCCACAAAAATCGGTAACATGCACCGGTGATGGAGAAGATCGCTAACGCCGTCCGATCGTGATCCACCCACCTTGATCTACCTCTTCCACAAAGAAAGAGGGCTAAAGAATAGGTTTCCTTGGTACCAAAAAACGACATGGTGGAGCACCAATTGGCTATGAACTAATCTCAGCATCACAAGACATCAATGGACATAAAAAAGTTAGCGACGCTAACCTTTGTTCTTGGCGCTTAGCCAAACATCGAGCACCTCGCAACGATGCTGAAGCCCCGATCGAGCGCGTAGAAGATGATTCTGACGTAGGAGTTTTGCATAGATCCTCAAAAGAAGATAGCAAATATCACCCGGCCTTCTCGACATCGTCTTCCATCTCATCGCTTGCCTCCTCATGCTCTTCTTCATCCGCGAGAACCCGAAACCGACCACCGACAAGGGCAGAATCAGTTGAGCTAGGCTCACTCATGTGTGATGAGTAGTCGGATGGACTCGATTTCATATGCATCTATAGTCGAATCAATCATATACGCCATGATATGTACTAGGCCAAATGGTTTCTATGTTCTAAGCTAACCCCGGTGAGAGTCACTAGACATAGGTGCAGAACATACTTAAGTATCTGAGAAGAACTAAGAGGATGCTCCTGATTTATGGTGGTGAGAATGAGCTCATTGTAAAGGGTTACACCGATGAAAGTTTCCAAACTGACTTAACCGACCCTTGATTGCGATCTGGATTTGTGTTCGTGTTGATCGAAGGTGCGGTAAACTGGAAGAGTTCCAAGCAAGACATGGTGAGCGATTCTACACTCGAACATGAGTATGTCGCAGCTTAGGAAGCCACAATGGAAGCCATCTAGACTTCCTGAAGGGTCTTGGTGCGGTTTAGGGCGCGTCTCCCTTGGATGTGTATTGTGACAACAGTAGCGCTATCGTGCCGGCCAAGGAACCGATGCAGCACCACAAGACCAAGCATATCCAGAGAAGGTTTCATCTCATTTGATAGTTCATCAATGAGGGAGACATCAACTTATGGAAGATACACACATATGCAAATACTGCAGATCTATTGATGAATCCTATTCCAACACAAAGCACGGGGCACACGTTAGAGCAATGGGTATGACATATCTAGACATGTGATCCCCACTTTGAGCTCTTGTACAAGTGGGAGACTGTTGGTATTGTGCCCTAGAGTCAGACTCGGCAAGGCCGCCTCAACTTGTATATGTAATACTTAATGATATTCTTTAAACTATGTATCTACAGATATGTCACTGATAGTGTGATTCACTTGTGGAACCATATTTGTAATAAGATATTTGTTCTAAATGTCCTTAATTGATAGAGTTAAGTGGACCCATAACTCTGACTATTGTGTTAAGTTGACTGATGACTCGTTTCCACTTTTCATGGCATGGTGATGCTAAGTCGGCACACGGACGCGGCCAAAGGAGGTTGACGCACTACTAGGAGAAGGGTTATCAGTGGCGCACCAAATAATGATTCTGTGGCGCACCCCCAGAATTGCTGGGTGCGCCACAGAATTGTTGCCACTAAATTATTATTTCTGTGGCGCACCATCGGCATGCGCCACAGAAACCAACTTTCTGTGGCGCACCGAGGCCGTGCGCCACAGAAATAGCTCGGTAGGCCACATAGCAAAGTAATTCTGTGGCGCACCCACCCTGGTGCGCCACAGAAAGTGGTGCGCCACAAAAAAAGAAAAGCGTGCGCCACAGAAATATGAAACAGTAGTACAGGTATTTTTTTCATTTTGCTGTATAAATACAGGTATATACAGGATTTATACAGGATTTATCCAGAAATACAGATATATTTGACAGGTATATAAACAGACACACATTAATCACTATTTCATCACACATATTACTTAGTGTGCCCGAGATACATACACATAGTCACAAAAGTGCCGAATGTTAATTTACACAATATATTAGTTATGATAGAAACAAAAGTTCATCATTTCACACTACACATTACAAATGAAGTGTTCACCGCCTAACTAGGATCAAATGTAGCACACATCGGCGATGATGGTGAGCAAGAGCGCGCGGGAGCATGCATGATCATGGCTTCCTCTTCTTGAGCGGCGCCGGGAACGGTAGAATGCCCCCTTTCGTCCTCCACTCCCTGGTGTCATTCTGCGCCGCTAGTCGTTCTTCCATCTCCCTCTGAGACAACGCTGAAGATGGATTGGGATATATATTGGTTAGTGATATACATAGAGTATAATTTGTTCATCTAAGTATAGAGGCAAGACGATCAATCAATGTTGTCATGGTTGGAAATCATATGGCTATCCTATTTGGGTTTCATAGCATAGCATATATATAATATATAACCCTACACATGCACTTCTACAAAAAAGTACACACTAGCTAGTAATGCTTAGCAAGGCTATCTTTTATAATACATCCTACGTACCGAAGCGGAAGTGGAAGGACCCTGAGGCGTGCATGACATCGTCGAGGATGATATTTGTTAACTGCAGCCGGATGCGATGGAAGTCTTGTCTATAATCAGCATCGGTGAGACCTTCCGCCATTTTGGTGTATTCTGCGAGATTAGATGCAATCTTCGTTTTCTCGCAATCCCGGACAATCGTTTTAAGGTGACGGAGGGCATAGTAGGCCTCCATCACACTGCCATCCAGTTGCTTGACGCAATGGAATCCGGTCCCATGCAAGAACTTGTGTGTGTTGTCGTCCTCCGTGAAAAATTCCGACTTCTTATGGAAGGGGCCGCCCTTTTTGGCATAGGCCTCGAGAGCGTCATCGAGAACACCCTTTAATCTGTTGTATGATCTCGGCTGGGATTTATTCCCCGAGTCCAAATAAGTGGCAACGGACCACCTCGGGGATACGTGGATGAGTGCGCAGTACTTGTCCCTGCTCAACACAATTGAAGCAGAATGTTGGACAAAGGATCAGCGATGGAAGAAATGTACAAGAAGGCATAAGATAGGACGGTGGCGAGCAGATGTGTACTTACTCGAAAAAGTAAGGCAGAAGAAGGGCGGTCTTCTCCTTGTTGGCCAGGAAGACCCTAACGAGGTACTCCTTGGCCGTTTCCCGTGTTGTTGATCCTTCCACCAGATGGCTGTCGCGCATGTAGTAGGGATCCACTATCGCGATGTACGGGGTATCATCTCTCCTGATCTTCATCGCCGCATCGAGCGCATATAGGCGGACCATGTTATAGTCCAGCCGTTTGGAGTGATACAGGTTGAAGATGTCCTCGTACGCTATGAAGAACACATCTGCGGGGTCTTCCTGGACGAAGTCCACCAACTCTTTTGGCACCTTGACCGGAACGCCGGGTAACCTGGGTTCTTCTCTTTAAGAAGGGTCTCCTCTAGATACAAATATTATTCTGCAAAGTAATCATGGGTCCTTCTGCAAGGCGGAGCATGTCCCCGGACAAGATAGATTTACCAGCTTCATGAACTCGGAGTAGCCTTGTGGATTCGTGTCTTCAGGACCCCGGATCTTAGGATCTTGCTGGCTCGCAGAGGATGCTTTTCTCTTCCTTTGATGACTCTTCTTTTTCTTCTCTCTGGGGATTGTGGGGGTGCAGTGAACCCCGCTTTAACTGTTTCCAGTGTGGTAGGGCTGAAAATGTTACCCGGTTGAGCTTGATGATCGCCGGCATCCGGAGGCGTGTCGGTGAAGGCCAGGCGCTGTGTGCATGAAGTGGGACGAGCAGGTTGAATGTGGTGGTCGCGGAAGGGTTCTTCATCCATAAGAGGCATGAACATATCATCCGCGGCGGCGCCAGTGTTGATGTAGTCATCGACGTTTACATCATTATCATCATCCTCCTCAACATTGTCGTCGTTGCCACCAAGTTGAGGTGCAACGGCTTTGTCCTAAAACATAAACAATAGCACATCCGTTAGTCGGGAAAGTCGGAAAGTCGGGGAATTCGGAAAGTCAGAACTAACCTTGGACGGTTGCGGGGAAGACGTTCCCAACAACTGTTTGTGGCGGTTGGTGGCGGCGATGACCGGCGGCGGTAGCTTCCGGCCGGTGGTGGGGGCGACCGGCGGTAGCTTCCGGCCGGCGGTGGCGGCGACCGGCGGTTCCGTCTGGGTGGTGGTGACGGCTGCTTGTGGCGCCGGTTCATCCGCAGCATCTTTTTTTGTCCGCCTCGGCGGGGGCCGAACGATCGGGGCTCGGGGCCTCGAGGTGGCGCCGCCGGTGCGCCTGGCCCCATGAAGAACATCCCCAAGACGAATTTGGGTCTTCGGCCATTCCAGCATCCACTGCCCGCATTCGCCAAGCTTCATGTGTTTCTCGGCTCCCTGAGGTTGCTTAGGGGGGTCGATGTCACAGAACTCAGGCAGTACCTCCTTCACATTTACTTTCATCACGAGCTCGCTCATTCGGACGTTGTGGATATCGCGGGTCAAAGGTTGTACGGTCGAGGCCCTTGCGACTTCCTTCAACTCGCCGTCGGCCCCCACCCTATGCAGGAGTATGCAAGGCATGTCCTGGGAGTCAACACATAGCGGGCACCATGAGATAAGGCATATATAGTCTCACACACAATGTATCATACATATTCATGATCATACATATATATGTTTCCATTGCCTCACACACACATACTAATTAGTTACCTTGGTGACGGCGTTGAGCTCGGCTAATGTCGAGACAAGGGCGCCGGTGCCGGCGGCCGGCCTATCAATCTCCGGCCGCTCGTGTGCATTATCATTATTCTCCGGCGTTGGTGTATGTTGCTCCACGGCAGGGGGCACCGGTGGGGTCGGCAGGACCGGCGACACGTTATTGCTGGAGGTGCTGCCGGCGAAGCTGGGCACGTGTATCGGCCCCTGTTGACCTCCCGCATGCCAAGCAGTTATCCCCTGCACCAATGCATCGGGTAACAAAGCCCGGAGCTTCTCTTCCACCTTCTCGGCCACTAGCTTGTCCACCACGCTGGAGTCCACCTTCTCGGCCTCTAGTGCGTCCAGCTTCTTCCTTAGCTCGAGAACCTCGGCTCTATCTTTAGCCGGCTCCTCCTCTCCTTTTTCTTCTCGGTGTCCGTGCTGTAGTACTCGGTGAACTTCATCGCCGTACCAAAGCCGGTCACACGGCCAGCTGACGTCGGCGGCTTTGACTTGTCCCTCCCCTTGTAAACGTTCATCACCCGGTTGAAAGTCGTGTCCCACGGGCCGGCCGGAGGCTCCTGGGACGACGGGCCGGCCTCAGCCTCAATCGCCAACTCAGCCGCCTGCGGACAAAGGAAATAAACGTGAACCCATGTAGAAATCAACGCAAATGGACTTTGAGATATCCGCGGTAATTAAGTTCCTTACCAGCTTTTTCTCGAATTCCAACACATCTTCATAGTCGGTAACGAATTCCCCCGTCCCCGGCTTCAGATAGTAGCGGGACCGAACAAAGTTCCTAACTTGCTCGTCCGTGATTTTATGCCACGGGTTCTCTTTCCCAAGTCTCGCAACCTCGGCATCCTCCTTGTCCCAAACGGGCTTTTTTCCTGCGTAACCGCCGCTTCCCAAATGGTGGTTACCTAAGTTCAGTGCCCGCATGTTCTTCCCCCACTCGGTCCATTTTTCAGCCTCCGGAGATGACAAGGATGCCTTGAATATATCGAACTCGTCTTTCTCGAGGTACGGCTCTTTGGCACTGATCTCCTCCCAGCTAAGACCCTTTTCAAGAATCTTCGCCTTCACCCGGCCTCTCCAGCTTGTCAAGGCGGTGTTCATCTTCGTGATGGCGAAGTTGTCCACCTTTTTGTTTTCATCAGCCGGGAAAATATATCGTTTGTGAAGCTTCTTGAGGAGGTCATTGCGCAAAGCCTCATTCTCCGGATTCCTGAGGTCATACGTGTTGATCGATGCGTTTTCCCGGAGGATGCACCCTAGTTGCATGCCGTACCCTTTTGCGATGTCCCAAGGCTCCAGTGGTTGGCCACTTAAGGAGACCTTAGTGAACGTGTCTGTGATGTTGCCGACCGCTTGCGGTGTCCGGTCCTTCCTCGGCTTCTTAAGCCTCTTAGCAGGCCTCTTAGCAGGCGGGTTACTACCACCACCGCCATCCGTGTGGTCGCCACCCCCGACATCCGTGCTGGTGGGTTCTCCATCGGTGGTGGTGGCTTCGGCAGACTCTAACTGAAAGTCACCATCGCCGTCACGAGCCAGTTCGGCGGCCTCCGCATCCTCCATCTGCGGGTTCAATTCCCAGAACGATATGTTCTTTTGTCTAGCTTGTTCTTCGACGCTCATGTGCTTCTCAGAAGGGCCGGCCTCGGAGGACATGTTTGCACTACATTAAAAAGAGGCAAAATGTTAGTACAACAAATATAACAAAGCATCACTTAATTTAGTACTAAGATACCCCGGCCCATGCATTAGCCGCAATACCCCATATGTCCTATTTTTAGCAAAGTCATGCTAAATTTCACGAAATTTTTTGGCATGACCTTTGCTAAAAATAGGACATATGGAGTACCCGAATTTGCCGGAACGGAAGTTAATCGACGTTCCGGCAATCTCAAGGGCCTCACGGGGTACCTGCAAACATTTCACAAAAAATATCCACATCTCCGGACGGCATCTCCGTCCGGCATCTCCACGACACGATGGTCGGAGCACAAACAACCACGACACGATGGTCGTGGACACATATCCTCATGCACATACATCACCACATCCACATCGAGGGAGAGAGGAACTACCTCGGGTAGGGAAGGGAGGCTCGGGTCCGAGATCGGCGTGGTGGAGGTGCTCCTCGTGGTGCTGCAATAAATTAACAAAACCATGATTTAGCATCTAACAAAAATTATGCGTGTACATGATTTTAGAGCAGGACTAGGTTTTCCCAGATAAATTGACACACCAAACAATTCCATAGATGTACATACAGTAGCTTTGCTAGACTGAGAGCTACCCAACAATTTGCTTACTTATTATTCTCCCTGACCAAGCACTAATTTGGACTTGTGGCATACAGTAGCTTTGCTAGGCATTGGATTTGTGGCAATTTGGACTGCACACTTGCAAATTTGTGGAAATCATCTTTGGTCTTCACATAGGCCTGTTTTGTGTAGGTTACAAATTAAAACATATGCAAATTTGTACACAGGTGCTAGATATCCATACGTACATGTGTGATTTTTTTCAGGTTTTGTAAGTCAAAAAATAAAGTTTTCGCATTAAGAAAAAAGGCTACACGAAGCTCAGGCTCATTTGAAGCTTCCTTGGTAAACTTTTTTGCAACTCATTCACCAATCTGGTTAAAAATAAGAAAGTCATGTCCCGCAAATGCCTATTGTCCTCAGCTGTTAAACTGAATAATGTCTAGTAGTTATTTTCTATGTACATAGACCTGGTTCAGCGCATTCTTGGCATGACCTTGAGATAGGTATTTGACATCGCATCCTGATAAGATGTCTATTCACTAGTTTCCACTTCTTGAAACTTATATTTTAAATTATTTCGTGCAGGTCCTGATGCACCAACCATATTCAACTGTGTAAGGCCACCCTAACATGCTACCTTCTCCCTTCTATGTTGTTCGATATGTATGCTATAAGTTTGTTCAATAGCATTGCCCTTTTCCTTGAGATAGGTATAGGCCTGTTTTCATGTCAGGTCATTGAGATACCCAGGGGCAGCAAGGTTAAATATGAACTTGACAAGAAAACTGGACTGATAATGGTAAAGCATGGCTATTCATTTTTCCTCTTATTTTGAATCTCCCTTCTCCAATTTTTCTTGTAAAATCAGTGTATGAGGTCGTGTGGTGCTAGATATACATCAATTACGCGAAAGATGTATTTCCTCTTGACAAGAAAGCAACCAAGCTGCACCAATTCCTAGCTAGGACTTGTGTCGAACACGTTGAGGGCAGGTTCGGTACGGGAGGGAGGAGGGAGAGGGGGGGAAGCATACCTCGGGGAGGGGGGAGGGAGGGGAGGTCGAGGACGGCCGGGGCGCAGGGAGAGAGGGGGGGAAGCCGGCGCCGAGGTCCTCCGCTGCGTCGAGCACGGGCGGCGCCGGTGCGGGTGGGGGTGGAGGTCCGTGGGCACGGGCACGGCGAGGCGACCACGGGCGCGTCGAGCACGAGCGAGGCGACCACGGGAGCGTCGAGCACGGGCGGCAGTGGAGGTCCTCCTGGCCGTCGGTGGCGGGCGGGTCGAGCATGGTGGGCTGCCGGCGGTGAGGGGTCGAGCACGGGCGCGGGAAGTTACAGGGGAGGACTTGGGAAATTTTTGGGTCGAGCACGGGAAGCGCAGGGTGGCCCCACCTGTAAGTGCAGGCGCAAGAATTCTGTGGCGCACCATCCAGACGATGCGCCACAGAAAGTGTAGATTCTGTGGCGCATGCTCTCGTACGAGTCGGACCGAACAACAATGAGCCGCAACAAGCAAGTCGTCATTTGCATATCTCGTCAATGTGTATGACACATTCCTCCGATCTGAGGTCCACGTACGTACGATCCGAGTTGTGTGTCGACCAGCTTAGGTTATGTCAACGCCATGTGTAACAGGATAGTGATGAAGGTAGAGTTTTGTCCGATTCGATAAGCAAGCTACGTGACGTATTTTACCAAGAAGGGATTTTTCTCTCCGACTCGGGAGATATTTTCTGGGCCCACTCTGGTGATTTGATTCGGTAAACATGTCCTTGCTACTCGACTAAGATTTATTCGGGTATATTTAAGAGGTAATCCGGTGAATCCAGAACACAAAACATGTAGAGATGCAAGGTATTAAAGGGATGCCTAGTTTTCACCCATAGCTCTAACAAGGTACATCATGAGGCAAAAGGAATGGCCATATATATGGACACTGATTTGGAAAGTCATGAATGCCTTCACTTCAATCGAGAGTTGACACACTTTACTAGAAGCCACTACCGACAATCAGCTTGAGATCGACGAAACATGGGAGCGAGTTGACCAAAATAGTTGGCGACTCAAAGCCATGGACGGGAGTCGGAGGAGTATTTGTTGATGTATCCGACTGAATATAATTGTGCAGGGTCACACGCATAAAATTATTGAGCAACAAGGTTTCCGACTGAGTTGGCATAGAGGACGCAGATGTATGACAACGAGAGGGATAGGGCTTCCAGGTGGCCGCATTAGTTTCAGGCTGGCTGGCCCAATACAGAATCCACCTATCCGGCTATATATTGCAAGGGGTAGGGGCAGCATAGAGGGGCAGCCTAGTGATTGTAATCAATCCATCTTGCTGCAAGTCACATCTCGCCACCGTCCTGGTTTGTTGGTGGCCAACCCAAGCTGCTTTCCACCCTGAGATCCACCTTTTATGTGTGTCACTTCCAGAGTTAACGACGTTCGGTGCTAAGATGGTGGCGTTAAGGCTGTGAGGCGGAGGCGGCGACTATGAGCAAGCAGAGCTGACCGAGACGAGGTATAAGGACTACATTGCCTTGACGCGCGACATTGAGTTCCGTAACTACGTGTCTAGTGGTAAACTCTATAGCCTACTCAGGGTTGTATCTTGGTGTGGCTGCGCCAGGGACTTTTTATGTGCAATCGTTGCACCCGGCGCTACCAAACATTAATTCATTGCTACTAATTATATTTGGAATGATTTAATATATGCTAGCTATGTCTAAATGAATAGCGGATTAAATGACTGTATATACGGGTATACGATCTTGAAGTTAAACACTGCTAGTAATTCAAATCTTTACAAGATCTTGATGAAAATCTCTCCTAAATATATTCTTTGGAACCAGATTAATGAATATAATAAATACCTCGAGTCTATATATAGGTGTTAAAGGTGGTTGTGCCACATCACACCATACCGAGAAAGACATACCAAGAAAGATGGACCATGCACACTCAGAGAAACACCTCTATCACACATGCACCTTCGTTTGCGACATCTTGTGCCAACCTCCCCGATGTCCTACTTATTTGGGAGATCCTAGTGCGCCTTCCCGTGAAATACCAAAACGATCTATAAAGACATCTCTCCCTCTTGGTGTGGTGCAATTGTTGATGACGGCTTCATCGGCCGCCACCGCGACCTCTCCAATGCGGGTCCTCCTTGCATGCTGATCATTCTGCGCAAGAGTTCCTTCGATGATGATGCTGAGCTCTCCAAAGATGTAAAATTCCACCACCTTTGTATGGGAAAGACACTTCACACTCTTTAGGAGTAGAACATGGAGATGCTTCTTGAGAAAGCATGCAAACAAGAATCTGAAGGTATAACGAATAAGATCTTCCCTACATAATGTGATGGTCTAGTCTATGTCACGACCATCACAGCTCAGGTATTCGCCTGCAACCCAGCCACCCAAGAGCTTGTGGCAACGCCGCTTGGCACCCCAAATGTCTACAACATTAAGGAGCCAGCTACAAATCTTTCCTTTGACATATCGCACAACCAAAACATTGTCGTGAGATACTTCTACCGGCACTACAACCTCGACATATCAAGCAGAGTGCTTGATTACGAGATTGGGCATGAGGTATTCAGGCTCGGTGGTAACAACTCGCGATGATCTGCCAGACAAAACGAGTAGCACACAACCGGATGCAACGGTTCTTTTACGGGGGAAACTATATACACAGTTGTCTCCCGTGTTGGAGGTGTATTGTGACAATAGTAGCACTATCACGCAGACCAAGGAACCAATGCAACACCACAAGACGAAGCTATCCAGAGGCGGTTTCATCTCATTTGATAGTTCATCGATGAATCTAGGATACACACGGATCAAAATTTTGCAGATCCGTTGACGAATCATCTTCAAAACACGGGGCACATGTAAGAGAAATGGGTATGAGACATCTAGGCATGATCCCCATTTTGAGCTCTAGTACAAGTGGGAGACTATTGGTGTTGTGCCCTAGAGTCGGAATCGGCAAGGCCGACTCAACTTGTATCTGTAATACTTAAGGATATTCTTTGAACTATGTATCTTTGGATATGTCACTGAATGTGTGATTCGCTTGTGGAACCATATTTGTAAGAAGATGTTTGTTCTAAATGTCCTGAATCGACAGAGTTAAGTGCACCCTTAACTCTAACTAATGTGTTAAGTTGACTGATGACTCGGTTCCACGTTTCATGGGCATAGTGGTGCTAAGTTGACACACAAGGACTTGGCTAAAGGGGGTTGATGAGTTGCACTGAACCACAATCAGCCGCAATAAGCAAGTCGTCATTTGCATCTATCATCAATGGGTATCACACGTTCCTCCGATCTGAGGTCCACGTACGATCCGAGTTGTGTGTCAACCGGCTTAGGTTATGTCAGTGCCATGTGTAACATGATCACTGTTCAAAATATCGGCTGATATTCCGATAAATCGGCCAATTTATCGCTTAACGGTGTCTGACCAATAAGATAAATTGACCGATAAATCGGTCGATATGTCGATAAACTGGCCGATTTACCCGTTATCTTGTGTCGACCGATAAGTTCCAGATAATCGATATCCCAACATTGAACAGGATAGTTATGAATGCAGAGATTGGGCCGACTCGAGAAGCAATCTACTTGACGTAGTTGTCCAAGAATGGATTTTCCCCTCCGACTCAGAGAGATATTCTCTGGGCCCACAAACGTGATTTGATTCGGTATATATGTATATGCGACTCGACTAAGAGTTAGTTGGGTTGATTTAAGAGGTAATACAGTGTATCCAGAACACAAAACGAGTAGATATGCAAGGTATTAAAGGGATGACTAGTTTTCTGCCATAGCTTTAACAAGGTACAAAATGGGGCAAAAGGAATGGCCACATGGACATTGATTTGGAAAGTCATGAATGACTTCACTTCAATCGAGAGCCGGCACACTTTACTAGAGCTCGCTACCGACTATCGGCATGAGATCGTCGAAACATGGGAGCGAGTTGAACAAAATAGTTTGGCCACTTGGAGCCATGGACATGAGTCGGAGGAGTATTTCTTGATGTATCTGACTGAATTTAATCTTGCAGGGTCACACACTTAAAATTATTGAGCAAGAATGGTTTCTAAATGAGTTGGCAAAGAGGATGCATGTATGACAGCTAGAGCCATGGACATGCTTTAGTAGCGGGCCGGCAGGCCCAATACAGAAGCCACCTATGCGCCTATATCTTGAAAGGGGTAGGGGAAGCCTTGTTGGGGATATACCAACTAGGGGTATCACCAGCATGGATCAATCCGGCTAGTCCAGGGTGGCCCGCAGTGGTGGTAAAGGCTTTGCCTGCCAGGCGGCCCAGATAGCTCACGACCAAGGAAAGGCGGATGCCGGCAAGGAGGAGGCCCAAGACGGAAGCCCATGAAGCCACCAAGACTAAGGCGGTAGATGGCAGACTTGCCGGTTAGGTTTAGGACTTTGTATGCTTGCCAGATACGTATTCTCCCTGTAACCCTAGGTCTGGCCGCCTATATAAGCCGGACCAGGGACGCCTTTAGGGCACGATCAATCTCTCATTGTAACCCGACCAAGGTTGTTGCCATTATAGTGAGTTATAGCAGCACATAGGACCTCGCCACCGCTGCGAGATCCAAAGCTGGGTAATCCGCCTTGTTCGATCCCGACCTCGACGACGCTCCCCTTCACCCCCTCGGTTCACCCTCGGCTAGAGGACCCCCGTCTCCTATCAAGAATACCGATACGACGACAGTTGGCGCCCACCGTGGGGCCTAAGGCGTCGGGTGTCACGTTCGACGCGGGAATACTTGACGGCATCGGTGAAACCATCGTTGTCGGCCGCTCATCGCGTTTTGGCTCCATCGGCTACGTCCAAGACGACGCAACGTGGATGCCGGCGAAAGACGGACTCATCGCCTACACGCTTGTCCCAGTTGGAGAGCACGAGATCTTCATCGGATTCACTCCGGAGGCCATGGGATTCCCGAAGAAGCACAACGTCTTTTCGCCCACCCACCACCCGGAGTTCGACTACGTGCAAGACGGATCTGAGTCCATCTTCTCCTAGGGGTCGGCGGATTCCGATCTCCACTTCTGTGGTGTTGCCGACTGGGATCCGACTCTCAGCCGGCAAGCAACGATCCTGAATCGATCCTTCCTGCATTCCAGGACGATGCGATTTCAGATGCCGGATCCAGGTCTACCATTCACGTCAACGTAGATTCTGACTCCGATGAAGACTCTGTGAGCATGTTCGAGCAAAAGGTTCAAAAGTGCTTCCACGCACCAGAACCGCCGCCTTCTGAGGCGGAAACAGGCACGTCAGCAACCATGCAGCAGGCCTTTGTGGCTGAGGTTACCAACATGGATCCGGCTAAAGCGGCAGCAGCCGCCAAAGCCTACGAGTTGGACGACAACCTGCCAAGCTTGGAGCCCTCGCCGGCTCCGAAGAAGAAAATCCTGGAGAAAGGCGGATGTAGCAAGGACGCCGGCAGGGCGGAGGACATCGCCGCCTTGGCCGAAGTATTGAACACGCCGGTCAACGACAAAACGGCTCCGGCTGACCTGGAGAAGCTTCACACATTCATAGTAGAGCAAACCAGGAACCTTCAGAAGAAAGAAGGTGAAGTCTTGGACCTAATCAAGGAGACCAAGGAAGAGATCGCCAAGATAACCTCCAGGAAAAATCTCTTCACGACGACACTGATGGCCAAATCAAAAGTGCCACTGTCAAAAAAGAAAAGCACCCTGCAACATCGGGATCCGTCTCCCGAGGAGTTCAAATCTCCTGCACAATGACTTGGTTTCGAGTGGGCAACGGCTCCGCAGCGGAAGGACGAAAACAGCGATGTCATCTTGAATACGCCTGTCCTCAACACTGCAGCCGCCTTAGACATCCTCAACAACGACGACTACGACAAAGACGAGAAGATCTACTATGCCTCTGTCCTCGCTTACAAAGCTTTGGAGCAGCAGGCATGGGCTGATTCTCGTGCTGACCAGGCGGACGCACGTGGAGGAAGACTGGAGTCCAAATCCAACACTTGCAAGGCAGCTGCCGGCGGCGGTCCAGAGGATCCATCTGGCTTCAGCAGCCATGGGAAGGGAAAAGACAAGGACAAGGAACCGCGGAAATCGCCGCCTCCCAGGAGGCAGCGAGACGAAGCATCCCGCACGGCAACAGGCGGACGAAGCGCCCCTACACCGCCTAGGATAGAGGAAGGCGGCAGCCGAGGCAACCAACAGCCGCCAAGGTGTGGCGGCAGCGGCAACAACGCCCCACCACCAAGGAGAAGCACGGATCGCACGCGCTCCACACCACCAGCGCCCAGGCGCGAAGGTGGAAGTCTGGGACACAACAACGAGCCTAGGCATAGCAAAAGCCGAGCTGCGCAGGATGAGCCTCATGCCGACAGATCCAACAGGCAGCTCGATCCAAAAGATGCACAACATCGTCTCAATGACATCAAGGCGGGAAAAGAAGAGTCATACCTCGGCCCCGAGTGCTTTGGCCCAGCCATCCAGCGTTCAGGTTCCTAGGGACATGACATCAGTGTCAAAAAGTTGCCCAAGGTACAACGGCGCGGACAAGCCGAACTCGTGGTTGTCGGATTATGCACTGGCAGTCCAAATTGCCGGGGGCAATGGCCTAGTCGCCGCTCGTTTTCTCCCCCTCATGCTGGAGGGCACAGCCCGAAGCTGGATTGAAAACCTCCCAGAGAAGTCCATTCATAGCTGGCTAGACATGGAACGGGTCTTCACCCAACACTTTCAGGGCACATACAAGCGACCTAACACGTATACCGATCTAACGCGCTGTGTGCAGAAGCCGGATGAAACCGCGACAGCTTTTTTGGCAAGGTGGATCCAAACGAAGGCAAGTTGCGAGAACGTCGACGACAACCAAGCAATCCACGCCTTCACCACGGGCCTACTGAAGGGCTCAAGTCTCAGACACAAGCTAGTACGCATGCAGGTCAAAGACCTTGGGGTCATGCTTGAAGTTGCCACCATGTACGCTTAGGCGGACGACGACGCGCGCGATGGAGACGGCGCCCAGGACTTGGCGCCAAACAGACGTGCGAGTCACAAGCGCAAGGCTCCCCAGGAAGCCGGACCATCCAACGAGGTTGTCGCCGCCTTCGAAGGCAAAGGCGGCAATCGCAAGTGGAAAAGCAAGGGCAAGGATGCTACTCCTAACAAAAATCGCGTGACCTACGAACAGGCGAAGCTTTTACCCTGCCCCATCCACGCATCGCCCGGGGAGGTCAACCACACACTGGGAGAGTGCCGCTTCATTGATGACTTCAAGAAGGACCCCGATGTTGGCTGGAAGCCGAAAAAGAGCAAGAAAACTGAGAAGGCAAAGAAGGACGACGACGATGAGGCAGTTTCCATGTCAGAAGACGAGGACCCCAAGCCGCCACGTAAGGAGAAAAAGTATCCCAAGGTACACGGCCAATTGGTCTGCTTTCTGGGTACTCCTTCGGCAAAAGAAGAAAAGGCGGAACTACGTGAGCTCAATGCCACGGTGCCAGATGTTCCCCAATACTTGAACTGGTCCGAAGCTCCAATCACATGGGACAAGGAAGACCACCCAGACCACGTGCCGCATCCACGACTAGGAAACTAGCTTTCTGTGGAACCACATTTTGTGGCGCACCAAATAGCCATGCGCCACAGAAAAATATTTCTGTGGTGCATGGGTCTAGATGCGCCACAGAAATGTGGCTTTCTGTGGCGCATCGAGCCCCATGCGCCACAGAAAGCCATATTTCTGTGGCGCATGTAGGTGGTGCGCCAAAGAAATGTGGCTTTCTGTGGCGCATGTTGTATATGCGCCACAGAAAGCAAAAAAAATTCAAAAAATCAAAAAAAATAAAAATCCAAAAAACCTCAAAAAATCCAAAAAATTCAAAAAATCCAAAATAATTCAAAAAATCCAAAAAATCCAAAAAAATATATTTTTCTAAAAGCTGGAGATTTTTTTTGAATTTGTTGAATATTTTGAATTTTTTTGATTTTGTAGAAAAAAATCTTCTTTTTGAAATAACTTTTTACTCTTTTGGAATTTCCCAAATCTGAGAAAAGTTCACTGGGTAAACCTTGGTGAAATAGAGCTCCTAAAACCTAACTATATCTCAAGAGTTTTTCTCACGAATTTTTTGACATATTAAACGCATTTTTTCGACGTCGTATGCAAAAGTTATGGATGTTTTACTTTTTTCTGTTTTCGCAAAAAAGGTCAAAATTTATATTTCAAAATTTCTATACGAACTAGACACTAAAACCTAATTATATCTCAAAGGATTTTATTTATTGAAGATTTTATCATTTTCTTTTTTTTGCAAAAGTGAAAAGGCGATCCAGGGGAGGTAGGCATGCGCATGAGAGGTTAAAAAACCTGATTTTTTTATTTTTGAATTTTTTGGGATTTTTTGAAACTTTAGAAGTTTTTGAAACTTTTGAAATTTAAAAACACACATATATAACACATTCCACGCATATACACATACAAGCCTTAAGAGGCTTCATATGATACGTATATCAATAAGAACTTGAGTAGCATAAGGGTAGCTGGACTGAATAGAACTTAGAAGTTAAGCGTGCTTTGGTTGGAGCAATTTGAGGATGGGTGACCTAGCGGGAAGTAATTAGTTCAAAAAATCCAGAAAAATCCAAATAATTAGGATTTTCCAAATTATTTCATTTTTTGTTTTTTCCTGTTTTTTAACTTTTTTGCATTTTTTTAATATTTTGAATTTTTTGACAATTCTGTGGCGCATATAGTGTGGTGCGCCACAGAAATGTGAGAATTCTGTGGCGCACCCACCAGATGCGCCACAGAATAAATTTTTTGTGGCGAGCATTCTGTGGCGCATGGTGGGTGCGCCACAGAATGCTTTTTTGGTGCGCCACTAAAAGCTATTTTCCTACTAGTGATCTCGGCAAGTATGCCCTTGTCATCGACCCAATTGTCGACAACTTCAGACTGACGAAGGTGTTGATGGACGGAGGCAGCAGCCTCAACATCCTGTACGAAGGCACCTTGAAGCGCATGAACTTGACGAATAGCCAGCTTGACTACAGCAAAGTCAAGTTTCATGGTATCGTGCCGGGAAAACAAGCTAAATCCATGGGAAGCATAAAGCTTGAGGTTACTTTTGGACCGAAGACAAACTATCACACAGAGCATCTCCATTTCGAATTAGTCCCCTTCAAGAGTGCTTACCACGCCATCTTTGGAAGGCCAGATTTCGCCAAGTTCATGGCGATACCCTGCTACATCTACAGCAAGTTGAAGATGCCTGGTCCCAACGGTACCATTACCGTCAGTGGCAACTTCAAGAAAGCAAAGGAATGCGAGCGTGGCAAAGCCGCCTTCGCCGAGGCAGTCCTCCACGCAGAGGATCTAGCATGCTGAAAAAGGAAACTGATACGTCGCAGTTGCCGGAAAAGGCGCAGACCGCTGAGCCAAAGAAGACTTTCATGGCCTCCGAAGAAACAAAGAAGGTGGATATGATGAAAGGTGACAGCTCCAGGCAAATCACCATCGGATCTGGCTTAGATGACAAATAGGAAAACACGCTCGTCGAGTTCCTCCGTGAGAATAGGGACATCTTTGCATGGTCATCCGCCGACATGCCAGGTGTACGTAGGGAACTTGCTGAGCACTCTCTTAATGTCTACAAAGGAGCCAAGCCAGTGAAGCAAGGAATAAGACGCTATGGCAAGAAGAAAAGGCAGGAGATAGGGAAGGAGATCATCAAGTTGCAGGAGGCGAAGTTCATTAGGGAAGTAGTGCATACAGACTGGTTGGCAAACCCTGTAATGGTTTCGAAACCTAATAAAGAGCTGAGGATGTGTATCGATTATACCGGTTTGAACAGGTGCTGTCCTAAGGACCACTTCGCTTTACCACGTATAGATCAGGTCATAGACTCCACAGCCGGCTTCGAGCTGCTGTGCTTTTTGGACGCGTACTCCGGGTACCAACAAGTTAAAATGCGAGAATCAGACCAGCTAAAAACAACGTTCACCACGCCCTACGGAACCTCCTGTTACATCACGATGCCCTTTGGCCTAAAAAATGCCGGCGCAACGTATCAGTGATGCATGCAAAGATGCTTGAACGAGCAGATTGGCCGCAATGTTCATGTCTACGTTGACGACATTGCTGTCATGACTCGAAAGAAGGCGGATTTGCTTGACGATCTGCGAGAAACTTCGACAACCTCCGGGTATATAGGATGAAACTCAACCCAAAGAACTGCGTTTTTGGGGTTCCTGCCGGCAAATTGCTTGACTTTATTGTTTCCAACGAGGAATTGAGGTCAACCCGAAAAAAATCAAGGCTCTTCTCAACATATCCAGACCCACATGTCTGAAGGACGTGCAGCGCCTAGCTGGCTCCGCAGCTGCCGTCAGTCGTTTCATTAGTCGCCTTGGAGAAAAGGCAATGCCTCTTTACCGGCTACTGAAGAAATCTGACAAATTTGAGTGGACAAATTAGCAGCAGCTTAAGGTAGCACTGACGACTGCCCCAATCCTCGCAGCACCTCGTACAGAGGAACCAATGCTGCTTTACATAGCGGCAACCAACTTGGTTGTCAGCGCAGTTATGGTTGTGGAACGCAAGGCGGAAGCAGCCGACGCCTCTGAGCAGCGTCCTGTCTACTTCATCAGTGAAGTATTTTCCGCCTCAAAACAGCGTTACCCGCATTACCAGAAGCTGGTCTACGACGTCTTCTACGCCGCCAGGAAGTTGAGGCACTACTTCCAGGAACATTCGATAACTGTGGTGAGCAAGGCACCTCTAGGAGATATAATCAACAACGCAGATGCAACAGGTTGAGGCCTTCGACATCGCGTATAAACCCAGAAATTAGAGTACTGGATTATGCACTTTGACGGATCAAAGATGCTTCAGGGCTTGGGGGCTGGCGTTGTGCTAAGAAACCCGCAAGGAGACAAGCTAAGCTACGTGCTACAAATACATTTCAAGGCAACAAACAATGTTGCCGAATATGAAGCACTCCTTCACGGTTTACACATCGCCAAAGAACTAGGCGTCCAGCGCGTTCTCTGCTACGGAGATTCGGACCTGGTTGCGCAGCAGACACGTGGCACATGGGATGCAAAAAGCAAGACAATGGCGGCATATCGTGCCACCGTTGATGAATTCGCTAAATGCTTCCGAGGATACGAAGTCCGCCACATCCCAAGGGCTCAAATAGAGGCGGCAGACACACTTTCCAGGCTTGGGTCCGAGCGCAAAAAGGTACCAAAGGATGTTTTCCTGGAGTACCACTACAAGCCGTCAATAAAAAGAGCAGACCTCCTCGACCCAGAAGCGGCAAAACCAGTAGGCGACGCAAGCTACGCCATCTACTTGGTGAAGCCGGATTGGATGACACCATACTTGGACTTCCTGATCAATCAGGTGTTGTCGGATGATGAGGTATTAAAACGACAAATCATCAGAAGATCCAAGGAATTCACGATTATAAAAAGCGAATTGTACAAGCGTAGCACCACCGGGGTCTACCAGCGTTGCATTTCACCTGAAGAAGGTAGAAACCTATTGGATGAGATACACGCCGGAGTTTGTGGGCATCACGCTTCGTCCCGCTCCCTTGTGTCCAAAGCTTTCCGACAAGGTTTTTACTGGTTGACAGCCAAGGGAGATGCAGAGGATATCGTCAAGAGATGCAAAGACTGCCAACTATATGCCAGACAACCGCACATGCCGGCTCAAGAGATGAAAACAATACCCATCACTTGGCCTTTCGCAGCCTGGGGCTTGGACATGGTTGGTCCATTTAAGACAGCACCTGGTGGTTACACACATTTGCTTGTGGCTGTAGACAAGTTCACCAAATGGGTTGAAGCTAAACCTATCAAAAAGCTTGACGGCGCCACAGCCGCCAATTTTCTGTGGGGAATAATATCTCGGTTCGGGGTGCCGCATAGCATCATAACCGATAATGGCACAAATCTCTCGCATGGCGAAGTCGAGGAATACTGCAACCGACATGGCATCCGGCTGGATTTGGCCTCGATGGCACATCCCCAAGCAAACGGTTAAGTAGAGCGTACAAACGGCTTGGTCCTACAAGGACTCAAACCTCGTCTCGAAGTACCATTGCACAGGGCAGCTGGGGCTTGGGTTGAAGAGTTGCAATCTGTCATTTGCAGTTTACGAACAACCCCAAACAGATCAACCAAGTTTACTCTTTTCTTCCTAGTCTATGGCGCAGAAGCTGTGTTGCCATCCGACATGATGTTCGATTCTCCCAGAATTCAAGCCTATGTCGAAGAAGACGCAGAGGATGCAAGACAGGATGGCCTAGACCTACTTGACGAAGAACGTGACGTTGCTCTCGCACGCTCCGCCATCTAACAGCAGAATTTGCGACGCTACCACAGCCGAAGAGTGCGACAACGCAGTTTTAGAGTAGGCGACCTTGTTCTCCGCCTAATCCAGGACAGGAAAGGCTTGCATAAGCTATCCCCGCCATGGGAAGGGCCCTTTGTGGTCAGAAAGGCACTACTCAATGGATCCTACTACCTGGTCGATATACGAGACGGATATAGGAAGAAGAGGGGCCGCAAGCGCAAAAGAAAGGTCGACGACAAGTACGACGAAACAAAGCGGCCTTGGAACATTTAGCAGCTACGTCCTTTTTACACTTAGCAATTTTTGATTGTAATAAGTACTATATGATTATGAAATAAAAGTCTATGGTTTGCTCATTCCGTTTTGAGATCATGCCATCTTTTGTCTTTTCTTGCAATCATATATCTGTTATGTCAAAGGTTACCCAAAACATTTTCTTTTTTTGCTCCGTGCTAGTGGTTCCAACCTTTTTGACATTTGCCGTTCGCCGGCTAAAACCTAATCAAACAACCTTTGCACCGCCTTGTATGACTATCTGTTTATTTGTATGTGGGTCGCCTAGTAATATGTCGTTGGCACCAACATGTCAGCTTTGGTCTCTGTGTCTAAACTAATTGGTATTGCACCTGGTTGGCACAGCTAAAGTAACTGAGATGAGGTTCCGCCAACATATGAAAAAGCTAAACATATAAACACAGATACATTTTAGGCGGGCCACTAAAATAAGCCTACCGTCAAGTGTAGCGTAAAAGTTTGGCCCAACAAAAATATATACATCCCAAAATTAAACAAGTCTTTTCGCGTTAACAGACTAACGCAACTACTTGTGCATCACTTGCAGGAAAGGAAGCTTAGGATACTGCCGCCTTGGGGGAAGCCATCTCGGGGTCCTGGGGGCTGACGCCGGCATCCTTGGGGCTGGCTCCGCCATCCCCAGGGCCGCCCTCGTCAGCCGGGGCTTCGCCTTCACCAGCCAGGGAGGTTCCGCCTGCAGCAAGATGAGGATCGGGATGCGCCTTGTAGAACAGCCGGAGTTCCACCATGTTGGCAACCCGGGTCGCATAGCCGGAGACGGAGGCAGCCACCTTCTTTGGTTCAATGGCTTGGTCGTTTTCATCCACTGTAGGCATGAATTCCGTCACTTGGTTCATGTCCGCCTCCGGGTACCATGCAGCGATCAAGGAAAGTGCCACCTTTGCGCCGCCGCGTGCGGCAGAACACAACACATTTTCATGCTCGTGGATCGCCTTCTTCATCACCTCGGGCACCGCCTCGAGGACAATGGGATCGCTGCACTCGTCCGGGAAGAACTTGGTGGCAAACGCCTTGCCTGCGCCGAGAATATTGGTGATTATCTCACCAACCTTCAGAATGCGTGCAAGGCGGGGTGAGGTATCCTCATTGTCGCTGAGGTTTGCCGGCACTACAAGACAACAATCAAATGAATGGTTAGCAACACAGCAGTGACTTAAGGTCTCAAATGACATGAAGAGAAAGGTGGTCACCGAGGACGTGCTCATGGATGGCGTTTATCTCGTCCAGATGGCCGGCAAGTATCTCTTCGGCTTGCCAGACGGCTTGGGCATGCTTCTTTTGTTGAAGCTGGGAGTTCTTGTTCACCTCGCAAGCTGGGAGTTCTTGTTCACCTCGCTCAGGTTTTTCACCTGCTACGACAACTTGCTCACCTCGGTGGCATGACCATGTCCCGTTTCTCTAGCTCCTGGGCGTGATCCGCCTTCAACTTCATGACCTCATTGGCCAGATCTGCAGTTTCGTTAATCAAAGCTTGCATGTCAGATGAGCTCTTGAGAATATCCTGTGCAGTGTTTAACAATTCTACAAAAAGCACGGAAAATTCCGACTAAAATACTTGGCGGAAGAAAAACCAAAAAGTAGATGGACGATAAGAAGGTTAAAGCAATTTGTCACCTTCATCCTTTTTGCGAGCTTCCTCCAAGCTCGCAATCTGGGCGTCCTTCAGCTCCAAGTCCTGTTGCAGCTGGCGGCACTCCTTTATCTTGTTCTCCTGGGCGCGGAACAGCTCCAGGTTTGAGGCAAGAACAGCCTGCAAAGGGCGCGGGCACAAAATTGAAGTCAATAGTGTAGTAAAACGAGTGCTTTGTCGGCTAAAAATTTCTTTTAAACCGCCAAAGTGCTCGGGGGCTGCAACTATGTTACCTCAATTTGACACACATAAAAGGTGAATCTTCGGGTGAAAAGCAGCTTGGGTTGGCCACCAACAAACGAGGACGGTGACGAGATGTGACTTGGAGCAATATGGATAGATTACACTAATGGTGTTTGGTGCTAAGATGGTGGTGTTAAGGCTACGAGGCAAAGTTGATCGAGACGAGGTACATGGACTGTATGCCTCGACGGGTGTCATTGAGTTCCGTATCTGCGTGTCTGGTGGTAAACTCTATAGCCTACTCTCAGGGTTGGATCTTGGTGTAGCCACGCTAGGGATTTTTTTATGTGCAATCGTTGCACCCGGCGCTACCAAAACATTAATGCATTGCTACAAATAATATATAGAATGAGTTAACGCTATGTCTAAACAAATAGCGGGTTAAATGGCTATATATTCAGGCAATAAGATCTTGTGGTTAAATACTGCTAGTAAATCGAATCTTGATAAGATCTTGATGAAAATCTCTCCTAAATATATTCTTTGGAACCAAATTAATGAATATAATAAATACCTAGAGTCTATATGTAGGTGCTAAAGGAGGGTCTGTCCACATCACACCATACCAAGAAACATATACCAAGCATGATGGACCATGCGCACTCTGAGAAATACCTCTCTATCACACATGCACCTTCGTTTGCGGCCACTTGTGCCACCCTCCCTGAGGACCTATTTATTTGGGAGATCCTAGTGCGCCTTCCCGTGAGATACCGAAACGATCTACAAAGACATCTCCCCCTCTTTGTGTGGTGCAATTGTTTGTCCCGGTTTCATCCACCGCCACCGTGACCTCTCCCGTGTGTGTCCTCCTCCATTTTGATCATTCTCCACAAGAGTAGTTCCTTCGATGATGACTCTGAGCTCTCCGAAGATGTCAAATTCCACCGCCTTTGTATGGAAAGACACTTGGCACTCTTGAGGACGAGAACATGGATCTGATTCTTGAGAAGGCATTCCTACCAGAATCTGAAGACTGCCACCATGAGCATGCGGATCTGTCCGAGACTAGGTACAAGGTCTGCACTGCCTCGACGGTCGTCTTAGAGTTCCACAACAACGAGTCTAATGGTAAACTCTATAGCCTAGTCTTAGTGTTGGATATTGGTGTGGCCACACTAGGAAATTTCGTGTGTGCAATCGTTGCAACCAACGCGAGCAAACATCAATGCAACCTATCATGTGGAACTTACAGTTGCGGATCCCAAGCTGATTCGGTGGAATATCCGGAAGCTTCTAGGTCGGCTGTCTCTCTCGACAGGCCTTCGCTGTTGGTGGTTCTTAGCTCGCCAGACACGGCCACAGCTGATGGGCCTCCATCCACACCAGTCCACAGGCCGAGTGGCCCATCGGGTGTGAAGAGGCAGCAAAAGCCCAAAGGCGCGGCTGCTGGCAGATTGAAGCCCACTGCGCTGAGTTTCAAAACCCCTTCTCCGGCCAAGGACACAAGCAGAGACCCAGAGCAGTTGCAGGAGCTGATCACGCAGATACGTGCTCACATCGCTTCACCGCTCCTTCCGCTTCCTGATGTGCAAACGGTCAGGCGCCGCAGATACAAGTTCGTGCCGGAGAGCGAGTGTAGGCGCAGTTCCAGGCTTGCTATCAAGGCGCGCACGAGACCTGCCTCGGCTGCCAAACGCTCGCAGCAACTGCTGATGGTGCAGCTGGGAATTGCGCCACCTGAAGAGACGATTACGGAGGAGCATCTTGCTCAGTATGCTGGGTTCTTCGATGGCACGCTGGCACCACCGCAGGTTCAGGCACTTGCGGCTTTGTTTGGCCTGACGGTGCCAACTGCGGACGAGGCGGCGGACATGGTTTAAACCATGTCCCTTGCTGTTTTTTGCAGAATGTTCCAAATGGATTGGGTCAATCATGTAATTGCGGTCTGGAATATCAGAGGTCTCAACGATAGAAATCGTCATTCGGTAGCTAGGGATTTTGCGGACGACTGCAGGGCGTCGGTCATCTGCCTTGTGGAAGCAAAACTGGAAGTTGTAGATCGTTTCCTAATAATGCAAATTCTTGGCCCGCGGTATGATGGTTTCCTTTTTTTGCCGGCGGTGGGCACTGCGGGGGGTATCATTGTGGCCTGGCAATCGAGCATGGTAACAGTGACCAATCCCCGCATAGACTCTTTCTCTCTTACTGCCTTTTTCTCATTTGCGGATGGTGGTGAGTGGTGGCATACCACGGTGTATGGACCAACGAATGATGAGCTAAAAGTAGAATTCCTTGATGAATTAAGAGAAATTAGAACCAGCTGCAATGGTATGTGGACAGTAGCCGGCGATTTCAATCTTATTGTCGACGCAGCTGACAAGAACCAGGGTAACATTAACCGCAGAATGTTGGGGCGGTTTAGACGCCTTCTAAATGATGTTGAGCTGTCAGAGGCACCGCTCATGGGACGCAGGTTTACCTGGTCGAATGAGCGCTCTTCTCCGACGTTGGTCAGGTTGGATAGATGGTTCCACTCTTCAGATTGGGATGCCAACTTCCCCAACAGCTTGCTCCAGGCGAGATCAACAAGCATCTCTGATCACTGTGCAATTCTGCTGTCCACAAATGTCTGTTTCCACACAAAGAGGCGGTTTCAATTTCAGAGTTTCTGGCCTACCCAACCAGGGTATGCAGAGGTGGTGGCGAGTGCCTGGGCAATGCCTACTGCTGACAGGGACCCTTTGCTCGTTTTGGATACGAAGTTGAGGGCTACTGGGCGAGCTTTAACCTCTTGGGGGCAAAAACGAGTGGGGAACATCAAGCATCAGCTGCTGCTGGCTACTGAAATTGTCTTTCAGTTAGACAGAGCACAAGAGAACAGGTCACTGTCATTTGAGGAAGGATGGCTGAGGAAGCAACTCAAAAAAAGAATTCTTGGGCTAGCTTCGCTGCAAAGAACAATGGCAAGGCAACGCTCCAGGCTCCTCTGGTTGCAAGAGGGTGATGCGAATACACAGTACTTTCATGTGCACGCAAGTGCTCGTCGAAGGAAAAATCACCTATTTAAATTGCGAAGAGGAGATGTGGAAGTGACCACGCAGAACGACATGAACGCATTGAGTTCTGATTTCTTCCAGCAGCTTATTGGGACACCTCAAGAGCGGCCGGCTGCGCTGAATTTAGGGAACCTTGCTTTCCCTGCTGTGGATCTTTCAGGCCTTGAGCTGGATTTTTCAGAGAAAGAAATTTGGGATGCTATTAAAGAGCTACCGCCTGATAAGTCACCGGGGCCTGACGGTTTCTCACTGCGGTTTTATCAGTCTTCCTGGGCTATAATAAAAGACGACTTCATGCAGGCAATTGAGCACCTAACCAAGCAGGACGGTCGAAGCTTTCGGTCGCTGAACAGTGCCTTTATCACTCTCCTGCCCAAAAAAGAAGGAGCCACTGATATCACAGACTTCAGACCAATTAGCCTCTTGCATAGTGTGGCAAAAATCTTTTCCAAGGCTTTAGCACTACGGTTGGCACCCAAGTTACAGGATCTGGTTGCAGCAAATCAAAGTGCTTACATCCGAGGGCGTACTATACAAGATAACTTCATGTTGGTTAGCCAATCCCTAAAAACCTTCCATCGCCGGAACACGTCTGCTTTGTTCCTGAAACTCGACATTGCACGGGCTTTTGATTCACTGTCATGGCCATTCTTGCTGGAAGTGCTTCGGCGAAGAGGTTTTGGCCCCAAATTCTGTTCATGGGTAGTGCTCATGCTGGCTACGGCCAACACCAGAATCCTAGTAAATGGCTTCCCTGGGGAGCAAATTTTCCATGCTAGGGGACTTCGGCAGGGAGACCCGGCGTCACCGCAATTCTTCATTCTGATCATGGATGTTCTGACGGCGGTTTTTAGCAAAGCGGAGGAGGCTGGGGTGTTTGAACCTCTCTGCCGATGGGGCATTCGTCATCGCCTATCGATTTACGCAGACGATGTTGCCATGTTTATTAGGCCGTGTGAAGAGGAGTTAACAGCGGCCAATGCACTGCTGCGATGTTTCGGGGATGCATCAGGTTTAGTGACCAACATGGCTAAAAGCGCTATCATGCCGATCAAATGCAGTGAAGAGAGGATCACGGAAATTCTGCCTGCTTTTCCGTGTCAATTAGCTCAATTTCCTTGTAAATACTTGGGGCTCCCACTGTCACCGAAAAATCTGAGGAAGATAGACTGGCAACCGTTGTTAGATGAGCTGGCCCGTCGTCTCTCAACTTGGCGCACTGCTTTGCTCACAGAGGGAGGGCGCCTGGTACTTGTTGCTTCGGTTCTGATGATGATCTCAATATACCATATGCTGTCGCTTGACTTGCCCCCATGGGTACTACAGACAATCAACAAGATCTGCAGGCGGTTCTTCTGGAAAGGTTCGGATGATGCTAGAGGAGGACACTGCAGGGTTGCCTGGGATCAGGTTTGTAAACCAAAGCTGCAAGGAGGGCTGGGGCTCCACAATCTGCAACTGCTGAATGATGCATTACGGATCAGATGGTACTGGATGGAAAAAGTCGGCCCCTTGCGTGCTTGGAATGGGTTAGACTTCAAGTTATCTGCTAATGCTGAAGCCATGTTCGTGGCAGCAACTGAATGTACAATTGGTGATGGCCGGCTGACAATTTTTTGGAGGGACCGCTGGATCAATGGTAAGAGTGCTAAAGAGATTGCACCAGACCTGATCCCCTTTGTAGCCCCACAGAATGCTTTGCGGATGACAGTTAACCATGCACTGGACAACGACAATTGGATCAAGAACATCAGGGGCATGCTCTCGGTGCAAGCCATTGTTCAGTTTGTCAATCTCTGGCAAGCCATACAAGCGGCTCCGGCGCTTTCGGAGGAACCAGATCAGTTCAGATGGCTGTTGACAGCTAATGGGATGTACTCGGCAAGATCTGCATATCAAGGTTTCTGCTTGGGTGCGGTGGATGCCGGCTATGCAGAGCTGATATGGGGCAGTGGGGCTCCTTTGAAAGAAAAGCTCTTCATGTGGCTTGCGGTCAGGAACCGCTGTTGGACAGGTGCTAGACTGAATGCAAAAGGTCTTCAGGGTCCTTCGCGCTGCTTATACTGCGATCAACTCCCAGAAACAATTGACCACCTGATGGTCCAATGTCCCCATGTCAGGACAATCTGGTTTCGGATTCTGACGGATATGGGGCTGGGTCAGTACACACCACAGCAAGACAGCCACCTCACGTCCTGGTGGTGTCAGTTAAGCCAATGCCAACCAAAGCTGCGAAGGAAAACCTTGACCACTACGGCTATTGCTTGCTGTAGGATCCTCTGGCTGGAAAGGAATAGTCGGCATTTCGATGGAAAATTCGAGACTGAAGAAAGAATCTGTAATAGAATAAGAGATGAGTTGCGGATGTGGCATTTGGCCACACGATCTGCAGAGAGAAGGGAGGAGTAGCCTCAGTCTAGAGGTAGTAGCAGTGGTGTTGCGGTGTGTGAATTGTAACAACTCTTTCTAATCTTAATGTCATGACATGCATGTCTTGCATGTTCTTGAAAAAATATTTGGAAGGAATTAATGCTATGGTTATACGAATATCGCGTTAAATGATTGTATATACGGGCTTTAAGATCTTGTGGTTAAATACTGGTACTAAATCAAATCTAGATAAGATCTTGGTGAAAATCTGTGCTAAATATATTCTTTGGAACCAGATTAATGAATACAATAAATACCCAGAGTCTATATATAGGTGCTAAACTAGTGTGTGCAACATCAAACCATAACAAGAAACACATAAGACCCAAGATGGACTGTGCGCACTCGGAGAAACACATCTCTATCAAAAATGCACCTCCGTTTGCGACCTCTTGTGCCACCCTCCCCGATGACCTATTTATTTGGGAGATCCTGGTGCGTCTTCCCGTGAAATATCTCACGATATACAGAGAAATCTCCCCCACTTGGTGTGCTGCCATTGTTGATCCCGGCTTTGTCCGTCGCCACCGCGACCTCTCCAGTGCGAGTCCTCCTTCCATGTTGATCATTCCCCGCAAGAGTTCTGTCAACGACGACTCTGAGCTCTCCGAAGGCATCAACTTCCACTGTCTTCGTATGGGAAATACACTTGGAACTCTTGAGGAGGAGAAGATGGAGCTGATTCTTGAGAAGGCATGCCCACCAGAAGCTGAAGGTATCACGAACAAGATCTTTCCAGCACACTGTGACGGCCTTGTCTCTATCGCGACCATCACAGATCAGGTATTCGTGTGCAACCCAGCCACCCAAGAGCTCGTGGCATTGCCGCTTGGCACTCCAGATGTACGCGCCATTAAGGAGCCAGCTGCAGTTCTTGGCTTTGACACATCGCGCAACCAGTATATTGTTGCGAGATACTTCTACCGGCACTACAACCTCGACACATCAAGCGGAATGCTTGATTACGATATCGGGCATGAGATATTCAGGCTCGGTGGTGATTCTTGGAAGCTCACCGATGACCCGCCAGACGCAATCAGTGGCACACGACCGGTCTTCATGCAAGGGTCCTTTTACTGGGAACTTATCGCCCAGATAGTCTCCAGTCGGGCGTGCTCATGCGATTTATCCCGAGGGAGAGAATGTTTGACGTGGTTCCATGCCCTCCTGGATTTGTCTACCACCATGACGTCGACCACCTGGTGGACCTTGACGGCAAGTTGTGTTATGTCAACAACATTTCAGAGACAACCTTTGACGTGTGGCAGCTGGAGGATGACGGGAGACAACAACCCAAGTGGTCGTTGCGATGCCGAATTGATCCATTTGATGATGGCCTTGGTGCTGATGCCTTCTTCCCGGTTTGGGCCAGTGGGGGTGGGATAATGGCGGGTGTAGACTACGAGAAGCTTTATTGGTGTGACGAGAAGAGTGGATATATGGAGGAATTGGCTGACCTGGAAGACGAAATGGATCGCTCACCACACGATGATAACTTCTACCGGTACCACGTCATCCCTTACACAGACAGTCTCATCTCAATCGCAATATGCAATCACTGAAAAATCAAATCCAGCCAAGTTGATGCTACATATGTTGTGTATGCAATTGTGTTGAATTTATCTTTTGTCTCTTAGTAGTCGAGTACATCTAATAATGTGGTGCTGCCAGGTTTTTTCCCCGTGGTTCTCGTTCAAGAGTCAAGACTGAGCAGGAACAGCGGGTTTCCTAGTAGTGCATCGAACTGGCTAGTGTCTCCTCCATTCTCGCGATATTTTGTAAGAATTGTTTGTTTCTAAATGAAAGTACGTAGTTGAATGGTTGCTAGCCTGGTTTGAAAATATACTAAGTTTTCCCTCATGAATCATGAGTAGTCTTCAATTCTTTGTGAGTGCTTTGTTCTGAAATTGGGCCAGCAACAGGTCCAGTAATTGGGTGTTATATACCAACAAGCTATTCCAGCTTCTAAAGCGGCTTATTAGACTTAAGTTCTGCAGAAATGTTTGAGGAATCATGCTATACACGTAGTTCTAAAAGCCCATGCGAAGGCGGAGAGGACAGGTGTTCACATCGGAGATGATCCCCCATCTCCTGGGCACGGCCCATGGCTGGTCGCGTCCTGAGAATCGGCGCTACAAGCCCGTCATACGTGCAAGGAGAAGACTATGTGTTACTGAGAGATGGGTCGTTACACCCCTCACCACCGCATTACTGATCTAGCGTAAACCCTGGCGTGTGTCGAAGGGTCCATGCCCCTCACTCAAGGTCAGCTCTCCATGGCGTATGGGGTTCGGCTTCAAGCAAAGTTAGCTCTCCCCAATATGGATGTAAGCGGATCCTCGCCGTTCGGTTGCATCATGGGGCTGAAGCAGGCGCAACCTCGGCTCCGTGCGTGAACTTTTGGAAGCTAGACGCATATAAGTGCCTTGGGGCCGTGCGAGATCGGCCCTCTTCCATATCGTCATACGCATCTGATGACTGTTGGGAACCCCAAGTGAAAGGTATGATGTAGTGCAGCAGCAAATTTCGCTCAGCTAATAACCAAGGTTTATCGAACTAGTAGGATATGAAGAACTAAGCAAAGTTAAAGTGGACCTATAAGCAAAGACACAAAGCTCTTTGTCCCCAACGTTCCAGGAAGGTTGTCAAACTTTCCATCTCGCTAAAAACAAAGCGTTAAACGCATACTGTGGAAGATAACAATAATAAACACAAAAGAAAAAAATGGACTAGCGAGCAAATGATGTTGGAAAGTGTATAAACAAGGTTGTAAACAATGTAAAAAGATGGACCGGGGGCATAGTTTCACTAGTGTTGTCTCTGCTAAAACATAAAACATTGTTGGGTAAACAAATTACATCTAGACAGTTGACGCAATTATGATCATGGAGTTATGAAAAAGTGTACAAGGAAAATATTTATAGTAGGTATCACGTCAAGGTGTATAGATCACACATCCGCACAACATCTACACCTAAATACTCCACTTCGAGACGGCTATCCAGCAATGCATCTCTAGGAAGTAAGTTGTAGAAACAACATAGTATTGCATTAAAAATAGTACATGATGTAAGCAACATTTATTATCAAAAGTAGGCATAAACAACGCTGTTTTACCCTTAGTAGTAACCGCACATGCCACCCTTAGTCGTTCATGTCACTCGAGTCTAGGGATAGGCTAGGCAAGAACCCACTATCGAACATATGTTCCCCCTAGGAGACTTAAACAACTACTTGGCCAAAGCAATCATATAAATCGGAGGGCATGTAGGAACATAAATGAAACAATATCATATTTAATATATCATACACAATCTTATCACAACATCACAATTCATCATATCCCAGCAAACACAACAATAAGCATTACATCAGATGAAACTCGATCTTGTTAGGCAGCACACGAGATAATGGTATAGAAGCACAAGGAGGAGAGATCACCATCTAAATACTGCTATGCACTCGTAGTCCAAGGATGAACTACTCACGCATCATCATGGAGCCAGGTCTCGTGGTGTAGATGCCTCCGGCGATGATTTCCCCCTCCGGCAGTTTGCCGGAGCAGGACTCCACGACCATGAACTAGGGTTTCTGGTGACGGCAGAGGCTCTGTATGTATTCCGCAAAATATTTCTCCATCCCCTAGGTTTGTAGGTCAAGGAGGATTTTATAGGCGAAGGCGGCAAACGAGGCAGTGGAGGAGTCGTGGCCGCTGGTGGGACCTGCGGCTAGGGACCGCAGCCCCACTTGGCTGATCCCCTCACATAGCCCTTTCGCCTCCTACTTTATTTCCTTCGATAAAAATCTCCGTAAATTATCGCCTACTAGCTTTTCTGAACTACAAAAACAGCAAAAAAAAAAGGAGGTAGCACTTGGCATCTTGTTAATAGGTTAGTTCAAGAAAAATGCCAAAAGATGATATAAAATCATAATAGAAATATGTAACAATGATATAAAATTAGTAGCATGAAACAATAAAAATTTATATATACGTTTTGGACGTTTTTCTACCCACCTCTCCATCGATCCCTCACACTAGTACAGAACGACATATCGGATACCCCTCTATGGAAACGGCACGAGTTAGGCGACAAAAAATCGCGATCTCATCTTTGCGGACGAGGCCTGTGAGAACTCGGCTGCGCCTGGCCCATCATCATTGGTTACGGAGAAATTAATAACTCCGTCAGCCATGTTATTGGAAACGGTCATAATTTTACCTCCATTTCCGATATGTGGCTCCATGGCAACGGACGGGAAATGGTGTCCGTTTGCGATGTGCTTGGAAAATTGCAGTTGCAAACTGGAAGCGCACCTGTTCAATGCGGCTGAATTCACGAGGGATTGGAACCGCCTGCTCGCCGCTAGTAAAATGGGATTGGAACCGCGCGAAACCAGGCAGTTCTCGTATTCTCCCCTTCGTTTTATACCACGTTCTCTACCAGACTAGCACAACCGCCATGGAGGAACCCTGGTGGCAGAACGAGGAAGTCCCCAGCGACGACGCGAGCGGTGAAGACCGCGGTGACGTCCCATGGTGGGATCAAGACGGTCCGCCGGACTCGGACCCCAACGACTCGGACCCACCGTCTTCGAGCGAATGAGAAGACGACTTCGACTAGGAGGAGACGCCGGAGGAAGAGGGGCCGGAGGACCCGCCGGAGCTGTATTCTAGCCAGGAAGAAAACGACTCCGATGAGGAGCAGGAACATGTGTAGGAGGAGGCGCCGGAGGAGGAGGAGCACGCATCGGAAGAGGCGCCGGAGGAGTAGGAGCACGCGCCGGAAAAGGAGGCGCCAGAGAAGGACGCGCTGGAGGAGGAGGAGAACGCGCCGGAGGAGAAGGCAACCGACAAGAAGCAACGCCGCGCCGCGGACGACAATGGCGCGGAGGAAGGGCGGAAGAAGAACAAGTAGAGTAGATAATTAGTTCAATTCTACTTTAAATTAGTATCTGAAAATAAATTTATTTCTTGTTCAGCATCGATCCTTCGTAAGTAGGCCCAGTGTGTCAGTGAACAAATAAAGGATACAATTGTTGATCGCCTCCATTTCTGATGTTGTACTTGTTCTATAAATGCGCCATTCCGACAACCTTAAGAGCATCTCTAGCAGAGCCCTTAACACGATGAACCGTAAACGCATTTTAAGGTTCGTGAAAGTCATGTTTTAAAGGCTGACAACTGCTCGAACATAATAGAAACTGTAAAACAAGCGGTAAAAACAGAATATTCCTTCATCTTCCTCCTTCATCTTCCCCCTCCAGATCCGCTCCGTCGCATTGCGTGAAGTAGCCATCCTCTTCTATCAACAAAATGAGCAGCGGGCTAGCTAGCGTGTAGAGTCGAGCTAGCCTCTCCAATTGATCGTCCGCGGAGGCGCTCGGCTAGCTAGTGATGGCGTGAATCACACGCTCGTTGGGAGACCCCAAGAGGAAGGTATGATGCAGTTCAGCAGCAAGTTTTCCCTCAGAAAGAAACCAAGGTTATCGAACCAGTAGGAGCAGCAACTCTTCAGAAGGTTGTTGGTGGCTCGCACGGCGCAATACGATCACCAACGTGGAATCTGCACACAACACAATCAAACTAATTTGCCCCAACGAAACAGTGAGGTTGTCAATCTCACCGGCTTGCTGAAAACAAAGGATTAAACGTATGGTGTGGAAAATGAGTATTAAATTGCAGAGAATGAAAAATGAACAGTTTGCAGTTTGTGGTGGTTTAATCAGTGTAAAAGAATGGACCGGGGTCCACAGTTCACTAGTGGTGTCTCTCCATAAAAGATAACTAACATGTTGTGGGAACAAATTACAGCTGGGCAATTGACAAATAGTGAGCGCATGACAATGCATATACATGACATGATGATTACTATGATATTTAATTGGGCATTACGACATAATACATAGACCGTCATCCAACAGCGTCTATGACTAATAATCCACCGCCGGGTTGTCATCCGAGTCCCCCGTTGGTATTAAGTTGCAAGCAACGGATAATTGCATTAAGTAAAGTGCGTAATGTAAACAAATACATATGACCGTGGACATAGCATTGTTAGGTTATCCCTAGTGGCAACAGCACATCCGCAACCTTAGAAGTTGCTGTGACTCTCCCAGATTACCGGAGGCATGAACCCACTATCTAGCATAAATACTCTCTCTTGGAGTTACAAGCATCTACTTGGCCAAAGCATCTACGAGTAACGGAAAGCATGCAAGATCTTAAATAACATAGGGCATAGATTGATAATCAACTTGACATAGTATTCAATATTCATCGGATCCCAGCAAACACAACATGTAGCATTACAATAATATGATCTTGATCATGTAGGGCAGCTCACAAGATCTAAACATGATGGCACAAATTGGAGAGACAACCATCTAGTTTCTAATAAAAGGTATTCAATCAACACAAAGGAAGAATTAGTTTCAGCATTTGCTTCAACTTTCAACATATTTATCTCATGGATATTGTCAACACAAAGTAGTATAACAAGTCCAATACATTGCATATAACGCATGTTGTAACAAAGTTGACACTAGTGTTTGCTTGTGGAAGACAGAAAGAATAGGAAAACTGACTCAACATAAAAGTAAAAGAAAGGCCCTTCGCAGAGGGAAGCAGGGATTAAGTCATGTGCTAGAGCTTTTAGGTTTTTGAAAGCATATAGAGATTGCATAAAATATTTGATACTCCTCCCAACCTTGCTAACACAAGCCATGGCTAACCGAATCCTCGGGTGCCTTCCATCAATCACATACCATGGAGGAGTATCTATTTTTGAGAGGTGTTTGTTAATTGTCAACGAATGGTAGCGGGTGAGAACAGTATTCTACCTGTCAAACGGACTTTTAAGAGCGGCTCCCATGAAGGACGTTATTTCTACCAGCAAGGCAGATCATCCCTCTTTCTCTTTGGTTTACACACATTCAGGTATTTCACTGTTTGTCATTGCTTACTGATGAATCAGGGCAAAAGTGTGAAGAGAATTAATTGGTTAAAGTTGTAATTAATTGGGACTGGGCACCCCGTTGCCAGCTCTTTTTGCAAGTTATTGGATAAGCGGATGTATATGCCACTAGTCCAGGTGTAAAAGTCCATTCAACAAATAGAATAAAGAATAACCACACTAATTCCTCATGAGCTAGTAAACATTGACACAAAAAGGGAATAATAACATTTTGAATAATTTAAAGGTAGCACATGAAAAATTTACTTGGAGTGGCAAGGAAATACCACATATAGGTAGTTATGGTGGACACAAATGGCATGGATTTTGGCTCAAGGATTTGGATGCACGAGAAGCATTCCCTCTCAGTACAGAGTTTAGGCTAGCAAGGTTATGTAAGCAAACAAGAATATCAACCCGTACACCAAGTTTTATATGACAAACATATTGCAAACGTTATAAGACTTCATACCGTCTTCCTTGTTAACCAAACCCTGTTATTAGAAAATATCTAGACCTTAGAGATACCACCGATGCAAACCAAATTTTCAACAAGCTTTACGGTAGTTCTTCACTAATAGGCTTAACTCATGTGATGCACAATTTAATCATGATCTACTTGTTAACTCAAAACAATTGACAAGCATCAAGTTATCCATTAGTGATCTACAAGATTAAGCAAGTTTTTCCTTATACCAATTACCACATGCAACATTTTCTGAACCAACCAAACACCAATCAATTTATTTCATCAACTCTCCAAACAAATATAAGTGAAGCAAGAGAGTACTTTCTACAAAAGAAAGCTAATAGCTCTGACAAGAGATACATGAAAACAAGAGCTAAAAGCTGAACAGCGCTAGATATGAATACTCAACAAATATAAGTGAAGAATAGGAGTATTCTCATGAAAAAGCGGAGCGTGTCTCTCTCCCAATCAAGAATGCTAGGGTCCAGTCAAGCTTTATTGAAAATAAAAGTGCAATACTGAAAATAAAAGCACACAGACGCTCCAAGAAAAGCACATATGATGTGAAAGAATTAAAATATAGTTTCACTAGAGATGACCTGATAATTTTGACGATGAAGAAGGGGATGCCTTGGGCATCCCCAAGCTTAGACGCTTGAGTCTTCTTGAAATATGCTGGGGAGATCCATGGGAGCCTCCCCAAGCTTAAGCTCTTCACTCTTCTTGATCCTATTATATCATCCTTCTCTCTTGACCCTTGAAAACTTCCGTCACACCAAACTCAAAGTAGATCTCATTAGAGGGTTAGTGCATAATCAAAAATCACATGTTCTATAAGACGCAATATGATTTGTTACTTTAAACATTAGCTACAGCCACTGATGTTATGTGAAGCTCTTCCACCCAAAAAAGAATTTCACTCAACACTAGTAAAAGAGAGAATGCAAAATAAAAAGGCATAATCTGTCTAAAACAGAACAGTCCGCAAAGACGAATTTTTTCGAGGCACTTACGACGCTCAGATCGAAAACTTGAACTAATGAAAGATTCAGACATTCATAAAGATTACGCACAAAAATTTCAGATTTAATTAACAATCTGGTGATTTTAGGAATTTCGTACAGTGAACAGCAAAAATCTGTTTCTGCGCAGCAATCAAAATTAAGCATCATCTTAACATTAGAGGCTACTCTTGGCACAACAATGCGAGAAAATAAAGATACAAAGGAGTTGCTACAGAAGTAAACACTCCTTGACTCAATAAAAGAAAAATTGCAGAAAAAAAAATGGGTTGCCTCCCATAAGCGCTTTTCTTTAACGCCTTTTAGCTAGGCACAAAGCATGCATCAAGTATTACCAAGTGAAGAAGCATCAACATTGTAATTTGTTCGAACAATAGAATCATAAGGTGGCTTAATCTTCTTCCTAGGAAAGTGTTCCATACCTTTCTTGAGAGGAAATTGATATTTTATATTCCCTTCTTTCATATCAATAATAGCACCTACAGTTCTAAGAAAAGGTCTTCCCAGCACAATAGGGCATGATGGATTGCATTCAATATCCAAGACAATAAAATCAACGGGGACATAATTGTTGTTAACCATGATAAGAACATCATCAATTCTTCCCAAAGGTTTTTTAATAGTAGAATCACAAGGTGAACATCCAAGTAACAATTTTCCAAAGGTGCTAAATCAAGCATATCATAAATCTTTTAGGCATAACAGAAATACTAGCACCAAGGTCACACAAAGCATTGCAATCAAAGTCATTCAATTTCATTTAATGATGGGCTCCCAACCATCTTCTAACTTCCTAGGGATAGAAGCTTCATGTTTAATTTTCTTCCCTAACTTGTATGAGAGCATTAGTAATATGTTTAGTAAAAGCCATGTTTATAGCACTAGCATTAGGACTTCTAGCTAGCTTTTGCAAGAACTTAATTACTTCAGAAATATTGCAACCAAAATCAAAATCATTATCATCAAAAGTAATGGAGTTATTATCTTCCTTATTGCTAGAAATTTCAGCATCTTTATCAAGGACAGTTTCAGAGTTATCAGGCAATTTAGGACATTTTGCAATAGAAGTGGAAACATTACCAACACCAATTATCTTGCCATTAATGGTAGGAGGTTTGTTAACACTTGAGTTTGAAGCATTTTCAGAAGTAGTAATAGTATAAACTCTAGCAATATTATTCTTTCTAGCAATTTCATCCTCTCTTTCCCATCTAGCATGCAATTCAGCTAACATCCTCACATTGTTATCAATTTTAACTTGTATAGCATTGAGAGTTTTGCTCTCTTTAACATCATGAGGCATGTTCTTTAGTTTCAACAAGTCAACATCAAGAGCAAGACTATCAACTTTAGAGGAAAGCACATCAATTTTCCCAAATTTCTCCTCAACAGTTTTATTGAAAGCAGTTTGTGTACTAATAAAATCCTTAAGCATAACTTCAAGATCAGAGGGTACACTCTTATTATTGTTGTAGGAGTTACTATAGGAATTTCCATAACCATTGCCACTATTAGAAGGATAGGGCCTATAATTGCTATTACCAAAATTATTCCTATAAGCATTGTTGTTGAAGTTATTATTTTTAATGAAGTTCACATCAACATGCTCTTCTTGAGCAACCAAAGAAGCTAAAGGAACATTATTTGGATCAACATGTGTTTGACCATTTGCAAGCATAGACATAATAGTATCAATTTTGGCACTCAAGGAGAGGTTTCCT
Source organism: Poa pratensis (assembly GCA_947311845.1). Classification (NCBI taxonomy): domain Eukaryota; kingdom Viridiplantae; phylum Streptophyta; class Magnoliopsida; order Poales; family Poaceae; genus Poa; species Poa pratensis. The sequence goes on along the minus strand of CAMZMU010000047.1, from coordinate 48,507,525 downwards.
CAACAGAATTTACCTTCTTACCTGTTGGAGCTCTCTCGGTGTGCCACTCAGAATAATTAATCATCATATCATCAAGAAGCTTTGTTGCAGCACCCAAAGTGATGGACATAAAGGTACCTCCAGCGGCCGAATCCAATAAATTCCTTGAAGAAAAATTTAATCCTGCATAGAAGGTTTGGATGATCATCCAAGTAGTCAGTCCATGAGTGGGACAATTTTTAACCAATGATTTCATTCTCTCCCATGCTTGAGCAACATGTTCATTATCAAATTGCTTAAAATTCATTATGCTACTTCTCAAAGAAATAATCTTAGCAGGAGGATAATATTTTCCAATAAAAGCATCTTTGCATTTAGTCCATGAATCAATACTATTTCTAGGCAAAGATAGCAACCATTCTTTAGCACGTCCTCTCAAGGAGAAAGGAAAAAGTTTCAGTTTAATAATATCACCATCTACTTCCTTGAGCTTTTGCATTTCACAAAGTTCAACAAAGTTATTAAGGTGAACAGCAGCATCATCAGTACTAACACCAGAAAATTGCTCTTTCATAACAAGATTTAAAAGTGCAGGTTTAATTTCATAAAATTCTGCTGAAGCAGCAGGTGGAGCAATAGGTGTGCATATGAAATCATTGTTGTTCGTGCTAGTGAAATCACACAACTTAGTGTTCTCAGGAGTACTCATTTTAGCAGAATAAAAACAGACAGAAAATAACTTGAAAGTAAACTAGATGCAAGTAACTAATTTTTTTGTGTTTTTGATAATTGAAAGCAAACAAGATAAAATAAAATAAACTAAGCAAGACAAAAACAAAGTAAAGAGATTGGAAGCGTGAAACTCCCCTTGCAGAAGACTGCTGTCTCCCCGGCAACGGCGCCAGAAAAATAGCTTGATGACGTGAAACACACGTCGTTGGGAGACCCCAAGAGGAAGGTATGATGCAGTCAGCAGCAAGTTTTCCCTCAGAAAGAAACCAAGGTTATCGAACCAGTAGGAGCAGCAACTCTTCAGAAGGTTGTTGGCTCGCACGGCGCAATACGATCACCAACGTGGAATCTGCACACAACACAATCAAACTACTTTGCCCCAACGAAACAGTGAGGTTGTCAATCTCACGGCTTGCTGAAAACAAAGGATTAAACGTATGGTGTGGAAAATGAGTATTAAATTGCAGAGAATGAAAAAGGAACAGTTTGCAGTTTGTGGTTGTTTAATCAGTGTAAAAGAATGGACCGGGGTCCACAGTTCACTAGTGGTGTCTCTCCATAAAAGATAACTAACATGTTGGGTGAACAAATTACAGCTGGGCAATTGACAAATAGTGAGCGCATGACAATGCATATACATGACATGTGACTACTATGATATTTAATTGGGCATTACGACATAATACATAGACCGTTATCCAACAGCATCTATGACTAATAATCCACCGCCGGGTTGTCATCCGAGTCCCCCGTTGGTATTAAGTTGCAAGCAACGGATAATTGCATTAAGTAAAGTGCGTAATGTAAACAAACACATATGCCGTGGACATAGCATCGTTAGGTTATCCCTAGTGGCAACAGCACATCCACAACCTTAGAACTTTCTGTCACTGTCCCAGATTAAACGGAGGCATGAACCCACTATCTAGCATAAATACTCTCTCTTGGAGTTACAAGCATCTACTTGGCCAAAGCATCTACGAGTAACGGAAAGCATGCAAGATCTTAAATAACATAGATAGATTGATAATCAACTTGACATAGTATTCAATATTCATCGGATCCCAGCAAACACAACATGTAGCATTACAATAATATGATCTTGATCATGTAGGGCAGCTCACAAGATCTAAACATGATGGCACAAAGTGGAGAGACAACCATCTAGCTACTGCTATGGACCCGTAGTCCAAGGATGAACTACTCACGCATCACTCCGGAGGCAGGCATGGCGATGTAGAAGCCTCCGGTGACGATTCCCCTCTCCGGCAGGGTGCCGGGAAGAGGTTCTGAACCCTCCCGAGCTAGGGTTGACGGCGGCGGCGTCTCTGGAACTTTTCGTGGATATTTGCTCAGGCACTTAGGGTTTTCGCGTCGGGGGGAATAAGTAGGCGAAAGGGCGGCGGCTGACGACCCCCGAGGGGCCCACACCACCCTAGGGCGCGGCAGAGGGGGGCCCGCGCCCTAGTGGCGTGTGGGGCCCTGGTGGCCCTCCTCTGCTGCTCCTTTGGTCCGTCAGGTGAGTTCTGGTAAAATAGGGACCCCGTGTAGTTTCGTCCAATTCCGAGAATATTTCCAGACTAGCTTTTCTGGAATACAAAAACAGCAGAAAACAGGAACTGGCACTTCGGCATCTTGTTAATAGGTTAGTCCCAAAAAATGTATAAAAGTGATATAAAGTAGATGCAAAACATGTAGCAATTGGTATAAAACAAGCATGGAACATCAAAAATTATAGATACGTTTGAGACGTATCAGCTAGCTAGCTCGCTTGCTCGCATGGAGATCGATCGATCGATCTAGATCAGCCAACGCGGGCGTGCACGGGCGACGTCGACGCGCTTCCGTGAGAGCTCCTCCTGCCTCCGCCACCGGTCCTAGCAGACACGCCCGCGCGTCGACGGCGGAGTCCGGCTGGTGACGTTCCGCCGCAGGATGGGGAACGCACTGTGGGGATCCCATCTCGTGAGCGTTGACCAGTTCTCAGGCACCCTTAAATTGCCTCCAAATCTTTACATTCCCAGGTCATGGCTACAAATTCACGGGCGCCCTTGAAATATTTTAGGTTTTGACCAGTTTTATGGGCTCTATTCGGGACGTTTTTTCAACAAAAACTATAAACTTACGAGTTTGACCAGTTTTAAGGGCTCTGCTAGAGATGCTCTAACGCTCTCACTCTCACTCACAGAGTGTGGCGGTGGCTCCAAGCAGCGCCAGATCTAACCCGTATCTCCCAGATCTGAGCGGCATACCAGATGATGTAGATGTTTGCCCGATCTTTCACCGCTAGAACCATCGAGATAACTATCCTTCCAATGACGGGAGCAATCCACGCAAGCTGAAGAACGAGAGAACGAATTCCACGACAAGCAACGAGGTGATGGACACCACGCCGCACGCCAAGCTCGACAACCCTTGACAGATTAAAGGACCTTCTTGCAAATGCACTATAATTCTTGACAAACTCAAGACCCTTCGTGCCTCAGTTTATTGGATAAACTGACGAACGTCCGAGACGTCGTCTTACACGTCGATCCCCTAGGAACGGTGGCAACCTTGAACGGCATCGAGCCGCCGCGCATCTTTCCCTAGCGGCGCGTCGGCGAGCCGCCGCGCATCTTCCCCAAGCGGCACGTCGGCGAGCCGCCACACATCTTCCCCGAGCGGCGCGGCCGGCATCGCCAATGCGGAACTTCCACCGGGGCCAAACACGGATCTGCTGGTCTCTTGCTGGAGTATGTCCGTCCCACTTGCAAACATTTTTAGTAACTTGCATGTTTCTTATTGTTGTACATCCACTAAAAGTAGCATGGAAATCTTGCCTAGTATTCTGCTGTCTCTGTTTTAGCATATTTAATTTTAACTCTTTGTAGTACTACTAGATCTTACACTCAATTTTAGTTGACAGCTTTTTGTCAATGTGCTTATCCTCGTTATGGTTTTGTGTAGCTAACTTCCAAGTGTATGAAGTAATAGTATATTTCGGTGACAATGCATAAAAATTGTCCTCGTTATGGCTGTTGAAGAAATCATGGCCCTAAAGGTCTGCCTCCAAATTGTTTAGACCGGACTGCAAGCACACGGATATTGGCGCTTAAGGTGCAATATGTTTTCATCTTAAAATTTATTTATGTCATGTAGCATCAGATAATGTTGTTTTCTAACTATCCATCCATGTATTCTTATGCAGAAACGCCATGCATATCCGAACAACATTTTAAATGAGCTAAGTACAAAGTGGAATCATATCCGTGAACCGTCGCTGTTGTGAAGTTTCGTTGCACTATACAAAACACTTTTTTAATTAACAGTGTCTTGGACAGTGTGGCTGAAATGTCACAGCGGTGACGTTATCGCATTTCGGCGACACCATCCAAGATGAAGATCGAATTCATGAACTTGCCAAAGTTGTGAGGCAAATGTAATAGCAAGTCATGAAGATAAGTTTAGTTAGGAATGACAAGGATAAGTTACACTACAACCGAACTGACTTTTTGTGACACGGTCATTTTGTCACTTATTAACGAAATTTGTCACGGATTACCCCCTCGTGACGACATTAGGGCGTCACTCAGCCCGTCACAAAATCCTCGTCACAGATTACGAAATAGTGACGCCACGACAAAATCGCGTCACGCATTATGGCTCATCGGTGACGCGTTTTTTCGCGTCACGCATTGATGGAATGCATGACAAAATTATTTGTCACTGTTCATTCGTAAATTTGTCACCGATGAACACAATGCGTGACAAAAATCGTGTCATTGATTGGTTCGTCAGCTGTTTTAGACCGGTCAAAGCTGCTGACCTGTCGGTCAATCCAGATGACGTGGTTGTTTACATGGTTGTTGACGTGTTCGTTGACGTGGATGCTGACATGTGGCTGTTTAGGTGGCACTCGACGTGTCTGTTGACGTGTATGCTGACATGTGGGTCCGTTCTATGCTGACGTGGCATGATGACAAATGGGTCCACGAAATGCTGACATGTGGGTCCGTTCTATGCTGACGTGGCATGATGATAAATGGGTCCACGAAATGCTGACATGTGGGACCCACCCGTTTGCTGACATGTGGGACCCACCGGATTGCTTGCGGGACCCACCGGTTCCTGACGTGCGGGTCCAAAGGCTGTTAGGCCGTCATAATTTATGTCACATTTTCGTCATGGCATTTATCTCAAAACAATTAAAAAAGCACAGAAAATTGAATATTTCAAATGCGTTTAACATAACAAATGAACTGTATTCGTCTGATGACACTAGCACTTAGAGTAGACATGAAAAAGAAAAACAATTACACCGAAAAAACGTAGGAAAGCTTGTCTGCACGATTAACAATGCGCCATGTTCAGTTGGTCTGGGATGATTGCGACGACGTCCGTAAGAGGTAACCTAGCAGGGTATCCATTTCCTGCTGCCTCTTTTCAAATTCCGAAGACTTCTGTTCATGGGACTTCTGTAGAGCTTCAAGTTGTTCTTGATGCCTCCTTGTCGCTTCTTCAAATTCCTTTTGCTGGGCCTTTAGTTTTGCCTCCATTTCAATCTTGTACCTTTCAGCTGCTTGTACTGATTGTTGTTCCTGATCTTCTAGCCTTTCTTCCAATTCCTTGATGCGTGAAGATGATATGCTAGATTTTTCGGATACAGATGACATACCCAAGCTTGTGAGGAATGTGCTCCTCGAGTTTTTCTTCGCCAATTTTTCCTTGAGGACTTCTTCAACTATTTGCATATCTGTTTTTGCGGGCTCATGTTCTTGGTGGGGACCCATTTTTTTAGTAGCATCTGTACCTGCGGCATGATTAAAAAGCTTTTTGTCAGTACTTTAATGAAAATTTAACAAGCTAGCTGCAATGAAATGAGGTAAATTTGTTTACATATGCTTCTTCTGACTCCTTGGTCATGATACCATCCTTGTTAGCGTGAGTAAGTCTATAAAATTCAATAGGAGTAGGATCTTCCTTAGCTTGATCTTCCGTTACAGTTGATTTCTACATAATTGTATCATGATAGCATAAGTAATGTACATCATATAATTGCTGAGAAAGTGTGGTTTGCATAAGTATATAGTTTAAAAACTTACCACAATTTCCCAATGTGCAGCGTAGCTTCTAGAACCAGTGGTATGGTGCTGCTTGACAGCTTCACGGTTAGTTTGATTCGTCCAACACTTTTCCTATGTCAAACAGCTGCACTTTTAGTATTCCCACTAAAAAGCAGAAACATAGAGTAATCAGACAATATGGTTACTGCATTAATATGTAACTTGTACCTGGTAGTCGTCGTCAAACCATTTGGTGACCAGCTTTTCCCAACTTTTCTCATCAACTTCAACTGGCTTCAGCAAGAGTGCTTGCGGTATAGTTAGATTTTGCATCATGGGCCAATATTTATGTTTCAGCCTATATCGGTGTTGGCGAATAGAACGCTGCAAAATGGCAGTGCACACGTTCTTGCCCACTTCATCTTCTGTGTCCATGTTAAATTTTTCCTACAGAAATTATGAATCCAATGTTATGTTAGCACGGTATGGCTGAACTGCATGTAAACATTAGGTGATCAATATAATAACTGTGCCGACTCACCGCCACCGTTACCAAAGCATCTGGAATCACATTTTCAAGTTCTTCCTCCTTCTCGTACTCATTCCAGTGCGTTGCAAGAAGCATCTTGTTGCGGACGTGAACACCGAACTGGGAACTATGCTTAGCTGCTTGCACATTATCTAATGGTATTTTCGCACCTTCGGTGAAGTCAATCCGCATCTTATTGCCTCCATGCTTTTTTGTGTACGCTTCTAGGCCATGCCCCATTGTTGGTGTGCGTTTACCTCGCTTTCTGCTTATGGTTGAAACCTCTGAAATAAATTCACAACGCACGTTGTAACATTATGTACAATCAGATGCAAAAAAGAAACAATAAAGTATGTTAAGAAAAATAAGAAATGATGAGCGTACGCTGCATGTCGATGTTAACAAGTGAATTGTCATCAGGTGAGTTGCTGTCTTTGGAGGTTAAATGTTGTGTTGGCGAGTTATCTGCCGGAACAATGTTCTCCCCCATTTGGGCGTGTCTCTTCCATCGGTTGGGACTCTTGGATTGTTGTTGATCTTGTCACTCTGGTCGTAGGCAGTACATTAGTCGAACGCTGCTTCTTCTTTCGTGGATCTGTAGAACCATCTACTGCCTCCTGAAAAACAGCTGAAGACATCAGTATGCAATGAACATTGTAATCTGTACATGAAATAACATATGTAGTTTCGTATGACCTGGTTTGCACGATTGCGCTCCTCTTCATCTAATGCACGGTCCTCTTCTTCGGCTGCCTTCTCGGAAGGATCTGGTTCATACTCTAAGTCAGTACCTACCTCGTCTTGCTGTGCTGCGTCTTTTGTTAGCGTCTTCGTTCCTGGTTGTGCACCACCATACACGAATGCACGTGCTATGGATGTGAAATCTTGCGTGCTCTGACCATCATTGCCAGCTCTCTGCTGCAGCACTGCAGTCATACGTGCAGCGTTTTCTGCCATAGCCTGTTTCCAAAGCTTCTCGTAATCGGATAGTTCATCTTTCCCTAAGAAAATAAGAAAGTAAGAATTAGAAGATCAGAAGGCAGCTTTCATGAATCTAAGTCTCATATTTCAGAAAAAGTTCGCGATCAAACGATATTCAGTCCGCGGTCAAACGGTTATAAGATTTGAAGGCAGTTCTCATGAATCGTGGATGTGCAAACATAATTTGTACGGCACATAGTCCAACAAATCTACCTGCCGTATTCATAAGCATTCCAAAGTTCTATAAGATCTAGGTGACAAGTTGACAAAACAATATCTCAACTTAAGTAAAACCCTAGGCAGGATCAGGGCCGGCTCTAACATTTTAGGGGCCCAGGTGCGAACTCTATAAATGGGCCCCTAATCAATAGGCCTAAAACTTTTTACACTAAGACTTTTATGTATTAATGCTGGCGTGCATACTGTAACCCAACGGTACTGCATTTGTACTTTTTTTCAGCAAGTCCCCGGTTCAAAACACATCGAAACACTTTTTTTCCATTTTACTTAATTATCTGACATTTCGGTCGAAAATAATGGGTGACGAGCAGAGTGACGCCCTAAATCCGTCACCAGGAGTAATTCGTGACAAATTTAGTGACACAAAAGTTGTGCGTCATGTATTAACACTAATGCGTGACGAAGATGAAAATTCCGTCACCTATTATGGATAATCAGTGACAAATTCGATTTTGTCAATAGGAGTTTTGTCACAAAAGGTCGGATCGGTTGTAGTGTTAGTTAGGATGGGCGAACTAAGGAAGAACCTTGGTGGAGCATGAGAACAGCGGAATAGAGTGGAGCAGCATAAAGATAAGTTTAGGGAGGCATGACAATGATAGGTTTAGTGAGGCAAACGTAACTGCAATGTAATGGTGACATTCGGTATACGTTATGAATGAATTTGCTGTCATTTTTGTGCTTGTGTTGTGAGATTTTAAATGTCCAGTGGCATCTGAATACGATCTATAGGATTATGAAGAAACCTCAATGCAAACGGGTCAATTCAAATCTCCGTTACTGATGAGCTCGACACTGAGGCAACGGAGGTACGTGCACAACCGTTGCCAAAAAGAGTCCTCATCGGCGATGGTTTTTGACCTCTCCGTTACTGATGTGATCCTTCACATCAGCAGCGGGGGCGGGGACACTAGCCGTTTCTCCGTTTTCGATGAGGGTTTTGGCCCGTTTCCAATGTGTCGTTCTGTACTAGTGTCATGCAATCACTTATTCAGATGACTCATGTCAATGAGAGCCCTTAATTTTATCGCACCCTTATCCCATCCATGTTCCTCTCTCTGCCTCCTCTCTCCTTGCTACTCGGATCTTTCGTATCGTCCATCATCTGCGACTTGTCATCTTGGTTTTGCATGTTTCTACATCTACACCTTTGTGCATCTAATGGATGTGTGTTATGGTTCTATGCCTTCGTGCATCCAATCTGTATGACCCATATTTTTGTTGTTTTTGAGTTTTTGAAGCTAGCAAATAAACAAATTAATGATTAATAACAACTAACTAAGCAAGAAAGATAACAAGAGAACAAAATGAAGGTGTGCAAGTCCCTTATTTGATGATAACTCCGCAGCAACAGCGCGATAAATTATGCTTGGTACTTCCGGAGAAGTTGTTGGGAATCCACAAGGGGAAGGGATGATGTAGCCCAGTAGAAAGAATTTCCCTCGGGTGGGAATCAAAGTTTATTTAACTTGTAGGAATTATTAATAAGTCAGCCAAGTTAACAGTACTTGGACGCAAACATTTAAAACATTACTTGTCCCCAACGTTTCAGGAAGGTTGTCAAGCTTCATGTCCAACTAGTTACAAGTATTAAACGTATGGTGTGGTAGGGATGTAAACAATATTAAAAGATTGGTAGGGGCCATTGGTTCACTAGAAGCATATCTCCAAATAAACCTAGCATTTTTGGGTATCCATATATGCATTACATTTGATATGCAAAAGTCGTTATCCAACAACATCTAAAACTAATACTCCACTTCAACATCACTTCAATGCTTGCATTTCTAAGAATTAAGTTCAAACAAACAGAGTATCGCCTTAATTGAAATGACATAATATAAATGGTAAAAAACATCATCCAAATGTGACATAGACCGTTGTTTTATCCTTAGCCAAAAGAACATAAATGCAAAGTCTTGACACTTTCTTTCACTGAGCTAACAATGCAAGGTCCACTACCATGGAGGATGAGTAGTACTTACTCCACATCGCATTTGTCTTATATTTTCACAACTAACAAACTCTATTGTCACTTTAGGATTACCCCAAGCATGCTAACTTCATCAACATGCCAATTGCGAACTATGATCAGATGAAGATCATCTTCGGAAGTCGTTCCCAACCCTGCCATAAAAGTGAATGAACTGTACCTCGCTCCCACCTTGCTCCCAGCCATCTTCATGCGCAATAACTAGCTGTGAGAAAATGATGATGGTGATTTCAGGTATGTGTTTTGCACTACTAGGAAATAGGCTATCAGTGGCGCACCATTTTGGAATTCTGTGGCGCACGGATCCCGCCACTAAATTGTGATTCTGTGGCGCATATCTGCATGCGCCACAGAATTCTCACATTTCTGTGGCGCGCCCAGAAGATATGTGCCACGGAATACTTAAAAAATAAAAAATGTTAAAAAATTCAAAAAAAAGGAAAAAACGAAAAAATGAAATAAATTAGAAAACCTAAATATTTGGATATTTTGATTTTTTAACCTATCTCAAATGATGACTTCCCGCTAGGTCACCCATCCTCAAATTGCTCCAACTCAAGCACGCTTAACTTCTAAGTTCTATTCAGCTCAGCCACCCTTATGTTACTAAAGTTCTCCTATTGATATAAGTATCATATCAACCCTCTTAAGCCTTGTATATGTATATATGTGTGTGTAGTTTATGTGTGGTATGTGTGTTTTTAACTTTCAAAAGTTTTAAAAACTTCAAAAGGAAATTCTAAAGTTTCAAAGAATCCAAAAAAATCAAAAAATTCAAAAAATCCCGAGAACTTCAAAAAATTTAAAAAAATCCAAAAAATTCAACAATTCCAAAAAAAATATTAAATTTTTTTTTTGAATTTTTTTTTTTTAGAAAAATCTTCTTTTTCAAATAAGTTTTTTTTCCTTTTAGAATTTCGAGGATCTGAGAAAAGTTCACCGGGTAAACCCGGGTGAAATCGAGCTCTAATTTTTCTCTGTTTTTTGATATATTAAACGCATTTTTTCGACGTCGTATGCAAAAGTTATGGCCGTTTTAAAAAAAATTCTGTTTTTTGCAAAAAAGGTCAAAATTCATATTTAAAAATTAATATACAAACTAGACACTAAAACCTAACTATATCTCAAAGGATTTTATTTATTGAAGATTTAATTATTTCTTTTCTTTTTGCAAAAGTGAAAAGGCGATCCACGACGGGGGGGGGGGGGGTGGGTGGGATCTGATTTAAAAAAAATCTGTGGCGCATCTGCCAATATGCGCCACAGAAACTAATTTCTGTGGCGCATATGCAGAAAAGTCACATTTCTGTGGCGTATGTAGCAATATGCGCCACAACACATGCGCCACAGAAATGTGTATTTCCGTGGCGCTTGTAGCAATATGCGCCACAGAAATACACATTTCTATGGCGCATGTCGTTTTCGTGCGCCACAGAATTCCAAAATTTATGTGGCGCATGCAAAACTATGCGCCACAGAAATATTTCTGTGGCGCATGGCTATCTAGTGCGCCACGAAAAGTGTTTCTGTCTATCGCTGTTTTCCTAGTAGTGTTGTGTTAGGTACTATTTTATATCCCCTTAGTTAGCTAATAGGAGATATTCAAAGTTGTACTAATTACCGAGGAATTAAGCTTATGAGCCATACTATGAAGCTTTGGGAGAGAGTGATTGAGCATCGCTTGAGGAGAGTGACAAGTGTCACTAAAAACCAATTTGCCTTTATGCCTGGGAGATCGACTATGGAGACGATTTTCTTGCTCCGCCAGCTTATGGAGAGATATAGGGAGCAAAAGAAGGACCTACATATGGTTTTCATTGACTTGGAGAAGGCTTATGACAAGATACCAAGGACGGTAATGTGGTGGGCACTAGAGAAACACAATGTCCCAACAAAGTACATTTCCCTCATCAAAGATATGCACGCGAATGTTGTGATAAGTGTTCGCGCAGGGAATAGCAAGACAGATACCTTTCCAATTACGATATGTCTGCATCAAGGTTCAGCCTTGAGTCCATACATTTTTGACTTAGTGATAGATGAGGTCACTAAGGACATACAGGGAGATATCCCTCGGTGTATGCTCTTTGCTGATGATGTGTTACTAGTAGATGAGAGTAGGGCGGGCGTCAATAGGAATCTGGAGCTTTGCATGCAGACTTTGGAATCCAAGGGTTTTAGACTTAGTAAGACAAAGACCAAATATTTGTGGTGCGATTTTAGTAGCGATAGATGCGATGACGGAGAGGTTAGTCTAGGAGGGCAATTATTGCCCAAGAGGGGGACCTTTCGATACTTGGGATCAAGGCTGCAAAGTAATGGTGGCATCGTTGAGGATGTTAGCCACAGGATCAAAGCAAGGTGGATGAAGTGGCGTCAAGCATCTGGTATCCTATGCGACAAGAAGGTCCCACAAAAGCTAAAAGGTAAGTTTTATAGGATGGCGGTCAGACCTTTCATGCTTTATATATGGACCAGAATGCTGGCCCACTAAAAGAGAACACATTCAACAAATGAGCATCGCAGAGATGCGTATGCTTAGATGGATGTGTGGACACACATGGAAGGATCGAATCAGGAATGAGGTGATACGTGAGAGGGTAGGAGTGGCGCCGATTGAAGAGAAGCTGGTCCAACACAGGCTATGATGGTTTGGACATGTCCAGCGGAGGCCACCGGAAGCACCGGTTAATAGTGGGATTCTTAGGGGCATAGATAATACAAAGAGGGGTAGAGGGCGACCAAAATTGACATGGGAGGAGGCATGTGGGGACCCCGGACTAGCTGTCCGAAATACCCGATTATGCTTAACACAACGATCCTGTGATCAGTCTGTCGTTGCACATAATCTGAATTGGATACCAAAGTTTACATCCATTACAATACCGAATTAAAAGTCTTACATAAATGATCATTTAGACCAATTCTTACATAGGTGCCTTCATGGGCCAAACCAAAATATCAGCGGAAGCTACGGCGTAGTAGACATCAACTCCTAACGATGACGACCCGATAGGCAGCTGACTTATGGAGATCCTTAGTTCGCGTAGAAGTCGCCATACTCCTGCTTGGCGTAGTGCTCCTCTTCGTAGTCTGGCTAGGACAATAGCCAGGGACGAAACCAATATGAGTACATTTGATTGTACTCGCAAACTACCCCAACATGAGTATGCACTAATTTTATTTTACTCTCATACTTTTATTTATTTAAAACATCTCTATATCTTTATTGAAAAAGGTAAGAAGATTTTTATAACTATCTTTAAAGAAATCACCATTTTATTTGTTTCTCCAAAACTCCTCCTTTTTCCGACCATAGCCCGTCATGGTCCACTTCCTCCAACAACCTCATACTGATCCATTGGTATAGGTGTATGGAACATTCTCCACTTCATTTTCTTTTGTAAAACTCAAAGTCTTTCAAAAACTTGCACATGGTCAAAGTAGGGCCTTCCAACTGTCCATATCCGAGGACTCGGCTATTCGAATAGTTTTACACTTTGCAGAGGTAGCACGCTTTTCCCACATCCATTCGGTAACTCATCGTGTCAGCCACGTCCCGCCATACAAGGTGTATGCGAAGTTGAGTCACCGACCCTAGCCTGTCCTTTGCTCATGCTAGTATAGGACCCTGCCCATATGACACTTCCATCCACACTTAACCCAGCCCGTCGGAATCTAAGTGTGAGGACTCATAGTTTTGCCCGGCGATTTATGGTAGAACCTTCAATCCTCCTCCTTATCTTTCCATAGAGTTTGAGCGAGGACCCAGGTCAGGGGTAGATCAACACACTATCCCCTCATGCATAACGGAGTCATCTCCGTCGATGAGGCATCCCATACTAATATGAGCAAATTATATGACTAAGCCCTTTTCCCATATGTGGGTAAATGTGGTCGCACAGGGTATCGGCTGGTTGACGTAAGTACAAGGACACACTGTGCATTTTTCATAAACATCTCCATTCTCCACTTCTCCATTCCAACACCAACATCTCGGCATTCCATAATCACACAAGGATTTTCAAAGGAGTTTTGAATAAACCATTTTTATTTTTCCCATCCTATAATTTCATATAATCTATCTTATAATTCTACATAGGGTGGCAAAATAGTTTCTATATACTTTTTGAAAAGGTTTTATAAATCTTTGCCTTAAGAGTAAATCATGTTATAAAAGTAGATGCATATATTTGGGGTGCAAGCTCAGAGAGTAGCTTGCCTTGCTCGGCAAAGTGGCCTTGGTCTTGATCTTCAGATTCAACAAACTCTCCTTCCTCGATAAATCCGACAGCGTTCTCGTCTAATTAATAAACAAACAAATACAAACAATCACTTAACTACTCAAGCAACATCACAACATTACAATCCTAAATGCTCTAAATAGCCACTGCACATAACAAACAATACAATTTGGTTTCAATTTAATTGAGTTAAGCATTATTTATTTATGTCTTAAATATGGCAGAAACTTGTTGAACATGTTTACTTCCACAACTTGAGTTCTGTTGGTCACAAAAATACAAACTAAAATTCTACAGAAAGCTACTGATGTGTAGAAGACAACACAATTTGATTTGGACTAATTGGAGTTACCAAACTCCCTACACAAATGTTTTAATCCAGTAACTTAATAATCAAGTTTTAGCTACCAATTAAGTTCTGTTGATCCTAAAATTAAATCCTTTTAGGGGTAACTAAACATGCTAAATGTGATCTAACAAAATTTGTCCTAAATCATTTGGGTTAACCATTAAACATATTTAATTGTTTTAGTGCAGAAGGGTTCTCTAACTTCATTTTTAAACTAAACAATTATCACTGCACAATTAATTCTACCAAAATTAGGGAAGCTAATAGATCACAGTACTAAGCTAACAAAATTGGTTTGGAATTATTTGGCTTAACAGAGTATCAGAAACAAACAAGTTTAGAATTTAAACCTTCTGTAGTATTTTTAATAATACATTTTTATTATTTATCTAAATGAATTGAATCCACTTGGGTTGGTTAAACATTTTCATAAGATTTCCAGAACAATTGGATTTAATTTATTTGGATGTCTAGATCTCAAGATATTGAATTTCTAAAATGGGTCCAGTACTGAAAATCCCTGGAAATCTAAAATAGGAATTTCCTCTGTGTGGATAATGTTCAAATCTATGACAGGTGGGGCCCTTCTGTCAGTGACTCAGTGCACGCTGTAAAATGAATAAAATGCTGACGGGTGGGGCCAGCCCGTCAGCCTCCTATCTAAACGAAGAGGTACGTTGCCGTTGGATCTAGATCCAACGGCTCTCAGAGCCCGCGAACGGCGACGACCATAAATGGGCGGCGCCGCCGCGCCGGCGACAGTGCGGTGGCTGGAACCTCACCTAGGGGGCTCGGGAAGGCTTGAGGAAGGTGCGGGAAGATCGCGGAGGCTCGGGGAAGACGTCTGGGCGAGTTGCACTTGCTGGGGAGGCGTGGTTCGTCGGCGGGGAGCTGCGGCGGTTCCACGGGCACGGCCTGCAACTCCGGCGAGGTTCCGGGGACGCTCTGGTGCACGAAACAGAGAGGAAAAGATGGCGGGTGAGTGCGGTGGTGATGAAGAGCAATGTGCAGGGGTCAGAGAGGAAGGAGATGCAGCGGCACGGTGTGGCCGTGTCGTCGTCTACCTTCGGACACGGCGGAGCGTCGCGGATGCTCCAGAGCAACTGGGGCTTCGAGGAAGTGGCTCCGCCCTCCTGGCGGTGCACGAGAGAGGGTGGAGAGTGAGGGAGGTAGTGGGGTGGAGTGTGGAGAGCTCGGGCACGGGGTGGGGTATTTATGCCCGCCGCGCCGGCGTATGGTGGACACGGCGCAGGAGCGGTCCAGAGGCGACGTGCGCTCGCCGTAGGGGCGGTGGAGGGTGCGGCTACGCTGCGGGGTGGCCAGGGAGCAGGTTTGGTGGCGTGGTGGCGAGTGGAGCGTGCTTGCGAGTGGGACGGTCTGGGAGCGTTCGGGCGGTGCGCGGTGCGCACTAGTCACGGCGACTCTCCGGCAGGGGCGGGTTCCTGTGGGCTGCGGTGTTGCCAGAGAGGGAGCAGGAAGGTAAGGGAGCGAAGGGGGGGCACGGAGCTGAGCTAGCGCGGCGCTGCCACCTCTGCAGCACATGCCGACCATGGCGCGGCCACGCGGGCTCCTGTCCCCTCCGATGCTTCTCCTCGATTCCAACCTCCCCTCTTCGATTTCTTGAGCGCGGCGAGATCAGGGAGAGGAGAGAAAGAGATTGCTAGCAGCAATTTGACGAATAACACACGAATTCGTCGAATTGATCACTGATTTGGAGGATTTGGGAAAGAACATATGTGTTCGATGAAATGTCTCACCGAAAATTTAGTTCAAATTTCTTCAAATTTATTTCATAATTTGTCTCATATATGTTGTCCAAGATTTATGGTATGGTGATGGAATTTATTTGGCCAGTGCATCATAGCACAATTTGGGTTTTGAATAAGATAAAGAAGGAAAATAGAATTTCCATTTGAAGTTTTGAATTATTAAATGAGAGGGAAATTGAGTAGGAATATAATGCGAGTGATATGTCATCACTTTACTGAAATTATTTTGAAAGAAAATAATTTCCTCACTTGGAGAATTTTGTGTGACACTTGTCACATTATTTTTCTTGCTTTGCTTTTTATTTTATTTCTCTTCTTTTCTTCATGCTTTTATTTAGAGCAAGCAACAATACAACCAACAAGAATAAACATAACAAGCAACAATATGCAATCAACTCTTATAATTTAACAAAAGTTTTTGTTGGCCCTCATTTTTGAATTAATAATACTTATATTAATTTTGGGATGTTACAATCCTTCCCCCCTTAAAATAAATCTCGTCCCAAGATTTGCTAGGCTTAGGTACTAAAGAGGTTTGGGAATTCGCTCCTAAGATAATCTTCGCGTTCCCAAGTTGCTTCTTCTTCAGAGTGGTTAGTCCACTGGACTTTGTAGAACTTGATTGCGCGTCTCCGGGTAACACGAACATCCTCATCCAGAATCTTAACAGGTCTCTCACGATAAGTCAGGTCTTGGTTTAGGTCGATGGAGAGGTGGTCGATGTTTTTGAAAACATCAGGCTGGTCAGGAACTTCGAGACACTTCCGGAGCAAGGAAATGTGGAAGACATCGTGATAATCTCCTAACTCTTGGGGCAACTCCAGCTGATAGGATACTTCTCCTCGACGAGCGATGATCTTGAAGGGTCCAATATATCTTGGCGCTAATTTTCCTTTGACATGGAAACGCTGCATTCCTTTGAGGGGTGTCACTCGGAGATAAACATAATCTCCGACGTTGAAGGTGAGGTCACGGCGCTTGGTGTCAGCGTAACTCTTCTGACGGGATTGGGCAGTTTTGAGGCGTTCACGAATAAGCTGAACTTGCTCTTCAGCTTCACGGAGGGTATCTGGTCCAAACAATTTGCCTTCTCCGGTATCGGACCAATTCAGGGGCGTACGACACTTCTTGCCGTAAAGGGCTTCAAAAGGGGCCATTTGCAGACTAGACTGATAACTATTGTTGTACGAGAACTCTGCAAACGGAAGACAATCTTCCCACTTGGAACCATAGGATAGAACACATGCGCGAAGCATGTCCTCCAATATCTGGTTCACTCGTTCAGTTTGGCCATCGGTCTGGGGATGATAAGCTGTGCTAAACGCTAACTTGGTTCCGAGGGCTTCATGAAGGGCTTTCCAGAATCTTGAGGTGAATTGCGTGCCTCTATCAGATACAATCTTCTTAGGCACACCATGCAGGCTTACTATTCTGGAAATATACAAGTCTGCTAACTGATTTCCCGATAAGTGGTGTTGACGGGAATGAAATGGGCAACCTTGGTCAGTCGATCAACGATGACCCAGATTGAATCATGGCCTCGGTTGGACCTTGGAAGTCCGGTAATAAAATCCATTCCAATTCATCCCACTTCCACTCGGGAATTTTCAAAGGTTGAAGCAATCCAGCGGGTCGCTGATGTTCAGCCTTGACTCGCTGACAGATGTCACACTTGGCTACAAAAGAACCAATCTCTCGCTTCATTCCATGCCACCAAAATCTTTCTCGAAGGTCTTGGTACATTTTGGTTCCGCCGGGGTGGATTGAATAAGGGGTCTCATGGGCTTCTTCAGGATTAACTCCTTAAGTTCTACGACATTGGGCACACAGATACGGCCATTGAATTTCAGCACTCCTTCAGCATCTTCGGTAAAACCGGGTGCTTTGCCGAGAGAAATCTTCTTCTTAATTCCTTCAATGCTTTCATGACCTTTTTGGGCTTCTTTGATTTGATCCATCAGGGTTGGGGCTAACTCTAAATTGGCGAGATAACCATGGCTAACAAGTTCTAGTCCAAAATCTTTGAACTCTTTGAACAAGGCTGGCTGTTCGGCTTGGATCAAGGCATTCAGGGTGCAGGGTTTGCGACTAAGGGCATCGGCAACTACATTTGCCTTTCCGGGGTGATAATGGATTCCAATATCATAATCCTTGATTAATTCCATCCATCTCCTCTGTCGCAGGTTCAACTCCTTCTGGGTAAAAATATACTTCAAGCTCTTATGATCTGTATAGATCTCACAGCGATGTCCCGCAAGATAGGGACGCCACGTTTTAAGAGCAAGAACAACAAGCTAACTCCAGGTCATGGGTTGGGTAATTCTCTTCATGCGG
Source organism: Poa pratensis (assembly GCA_947311845.1). Taxonomy (NCBI): domain Eukaryota; kingdom Viridiplantae; phylum Streptophyta; class Magnoliopsida; order Poales; family Poaceae; genus Poa; species Poa pratensis. The sequence goes on along the minus strand of CAMZMU010000047.1, from coordinate 48,489,330 downwards.
TCGCAACTGCCGGGACAGATACGACACAACTTTGCCTTCTTGCATCAGAACGCAACCAAGTCCGAGGCGTGATGCATCGCAATACACGTCGAAACTCTTGGTGACGTCTGGCATAATCAGGATTGGGGCTGAGGTCAGTCTCTTCTTCAGTTCTTGGAAACTATCTTCACACTTCTGAGTCCATTCAAATTTCTTGTCCTTCTTCAACAGTTGGGTCATGGGTTTGGCTATACTGGAAAATCCTTCAACGAACTTGCGGTAATAACCGCTAGTCCGAGAAAGCTTCGGATTTCAGTCACACTGGTTGGGGCTAACCAGTCAACAATGGCTTGGATCTTCTCGGGTCACAGAAATTCCTCCGGCAGATACAACATGTCCGAGAAATGCCACTTCACTGAGCCAAAACTCACACTTGCTAAGCTTGGCATACAGCTGGTGCTCTCGGAGTGTCTCCAAAACTAGACGCAGGTGTTCAGCATGCTCTTCTTCGGTCTTGGAATAAATAAGGATGTCATCGAGGAAAACTACCACGAACTTGTCGAGGTACTCCATGAAAATCTTGTTCATGAGATTCATGAAATAGGCTGGGGCATTGGTCAGACCAAAGGACATCACGGTGTATTCAAACAAACCGTAACGGGTGGTGAAGGCGGTCTTGGGAATGTCTGTCTCTCGGATTTTCAACTGATGGTAACCTGTCCGAAGATCGATCTTGGAAAAGACTCGGGCTCCGTTCATCTGATCGAACAGATCCTCGATCTTGGGAAGAGGGTACTTGTTTTTAATGGTCACGTCATTTAGCTTGCGATAATCCACACACAGGCGTGTGGTACCGTCTCTCTTGTCCACAAAAATAATGGGTGATCCCCAAGGTGAAGCGCTTGGGCGAACAAGACCTTTGCTGAGCATATCAGCCAACTGCTTCTTCAACTCAACCAGTTCTTCCGGATTCATCCGATAAGGTCTTTGGGATATAGGGGCTGTTCCTGGGATAAGCTCAATTATGAACTCAATATCCCGGTCTGGCGGCATACCAGGCAATTCTTCAGGGAAAACATCCGAATAGGTGAACAACACGGATCTCATCTAGGGCGGGTCGAGCTATGCTCTCATGGCAGCCTGGTGGGAATGATTGGTTTCAGACACATACTCCACTTCTACTTCTTTGTCGGTGGTGATGGATACAGCTCTTCTGGCACAGTCAATTCGACCATGGTACTTGGCTAGCCAATTCATACCAAGTATAACATCTATGCCTTGGGTTCCCAGAACGATTAAGTTGACTGGAAACTTTTCTCCTTTGATCTCAAGGGATACATCGGAGCAAAACATCTTGGTCTCTACGGTGGATTCTGGGATTTGGATGACCATGGGTTTGGGTAAGAGGCTCTCGACTAAACCTCCCTTAGCAACAAATTCTTGGGTAACAAAGGAATGGGTAGCACCAGAATCAAACAGAACAGTTGCAGGTACTGAGTTGACAAGGAACGTACCCAGCACAACATCTGGCGCATCCTGGGCTTCTTCAGCATTGATGTGGTGCAGACGGCCCTTGGCAACAGCAACATTTCCGCGGGGTGCGGCATTCTTGCCATTTCCATTTCCATTGCGGCCTTGACCATTGTTCGGTGCCGGGCATTGGGGCGCTGAACATTCCTCTTGGGATTGGGGCATTCTCTGGAGTAGTGACCCTTGTTGCCGCATTCAAAGCAGACAACATTGGCATTGCGGGTGAAGTTGTTGAAGTTTCCTCCGGGACGGTTATTGTCATTGGGGCGGTTGAAGTTGTTTGGGCGGTTAGGGAAATTGGGGCGTGGAGCTTGTGGTGGTCGATAGGCAGGCTTGGGGTTTTGCTGAAAGATACGAGGCTTCTGGCTGCTCGAACCTTCCTGAGCATTCATCCTCCTCTTACGACCTTCAAACATAGACTTGCGCTTGGTCTCCAGCTGGATGGCTTTGTCCACAAGTGACTCCAGATCATAGAAGTCATGGATAACCAGAGCACACTGCAGTTCATCATGAAGTCCACTCATGAAACGCTCCATCTTCTCTTCTCGGTGTCGGTGTCATCAGGAGCATACCGAGATAAGTCGGTAAACTCATCAAGATAACCGACCACATCTTACTTCCCTGCCTCAGCTTGCGGAATTCATCCTTCTTCCTCTCAATAAGTCCGCTGGGAATATGCTTCTTGCGGAACTTCTCCTGGAACTCAGCCCAGTTGATAACATGACCAGCTTGCTGGAGAGCCTTGGTAGTTTCCCACCAAGCTCGTGCAGGTCCAGCAAGATAGTGGGTTGCATACAGCACTTTCTCATTTTCTCCTACAGCAGCAACTTCCAGATTGTTGTCGATGGTGCGAAGCCAATCATCGGCTTCTAGTGGGTGAAGTCCCTTGGAATAGGTGGGTGGGTTGGTCTTCTGGAAATCGCCTAAGGTGGATCGCTGGTTTCCATCCATTGCCATTGCCATTGTTGTTGTTGTTGTTGTTATTGTTGTTGTTTTGGTTGAGATGGGCGGCAGCGATCTGCTGCAGGGCAGCGAGATGAGCTTGACGCTCTCCCGGGCATTTTCACGTTCCTCCATGATAAGCGCGAGAAGTTGGGCGGGGGTTGGGTTCGGTGGTGGTGGTGGTGCTCCTCCTCCGTGGTGGTGCGACGAGTGCTTGCCATCCTGAAGCACACCGGGTATAAGAGGCAAGGCAAAAAGGTTCGACTAAGGGAAAAGACGATTTCGCGAAGTGGTTGATTAATTTAAGGATTATATGGAAAATATTTTACACAGATCAAACAAGACAAACATACTTATATATCACAAACATCACATCAAGGAGTTCACAACAACATCAAGCTTACAACATCGCCCTACATCTAAGATACATAACACCTGGTTTCCAAAAGAACCACTACTTCGACTCGACTAGCGATAGGGGGTCAACCTAATCCTGCGGTAGTACTCAAGTCACTCGACTACTGAGGTGGAACCTCAGGCTCTGCTGCGTCGCTGACTGGTAAGGTGGCTCCTCGGGTCCTCCTCCTCGTCCTCGAGTACTGCCTCGAGTGGCTCCTCCTCCTCGTCAACTAACTCCTCCTCGTCCCTCCCTCATAGTCCATCTCCTCCAGGAAGTCGTCATCGTCACTGAGGAAAGCGTTGTTCTCCTTGCGGAGATCCTCGCCCTCCTCCTCCATCTCGTCAGTATGGTGCTCTAGATCCTCGATCAGCTCGTCCTGCTCCGCCACCTTCTTGCGGAGCTTCACGATGGTCCTCCTCAGCTGGGTCCTCTTCTTGAGAAGAGCGACCTTCTCCTCCTTCAGCTGCGCCTCACTCTCGCGACTCTCCGCGAGCGAGATGCGCTCAAAGCGAGAACGGAGTCTAGCGCAGACAGATCCTCCTGGGTGCGGAAGAGCATAATCTCCATGTCCAGGATGTACTCTCCGAACGTCGGGTGTAGCGGGGATCGGATAGGGTGTCCATCATCGGTGCGCCTCCCGTAGAACCGGAAACGGGAGTTCACTAACTCCGCCTTGTGCTCCTCACAAAGTCGGGCTAGCATCCTCTGCATAGCACGACACAGTCCATCCCCCAGTGGACGTCCATGGTGGTGTAGATCAGCGTCCTGGATCCGGGAGACTTGATGTTCCCCCGAACAGACGACTCGACCAACCAACACAGGTTCCCGTGGCCGAGAGTGTCCACCTGGGCTCCCCTAAACTCTGGAGCGGGGCGACCTAACAGCTTGCTCAACTCGAACAAGTCCTTCTCGAACATCAACTTGCCGTCCCTCTCAAGCTGAACGAACTCGGTCCAATGGTGTGCCATCTACAATTTTTAACAAAATTTTAAGTTAGTGAGGTGACAAGTGTATCAAAATTTTAAATGTAGTGTGGCAATATGTGAGCAAAATTTTAAGCTTAATGGGATGACAAGTGTGCAAAATTTTAAGGATACAAGGAAAAAGTAGTATTTAATGAGAGTAAAATTTTGTATAAGTAAGAGGATTGGAGATAAGAAATTTTCGAAAATACTTCACTCCTTTATTTTTAGAAATTAACTTTTGTAACATATCTAGCGACCATGCTAATCTAAGGTCTCTTAAAGTCAGGATGGCTCTGATACCAAGTCTGTGGGGACCCCGGACTAGCTGTCCGAAATACCCGATTATGCTTAACACAACGATCCCGTGATCAGTCTGTCGTTGCACATAATCCGAATTGGATACCAAAGTTTACATCCATTACAATACCGAATTAAAAGTCTTACATAAATGGTCATTTAGACCAAGTCTTACATAGGTGCCTTCATGGGCCAAACCAAAATATCAGCGGAAGCTACGGCGTAGTAGACATCAATCCTAACGAAGACGACCCGACAGGCAGCTGACTTATGGAGATCCTTAGTTCGCGTAGAAGTCGCCATACTCCTGCGGCGTAGTGCTCCTCCTCGTAGTCTGGCTAGGACAATAGCCAGGGACGAAACCAATATGAGTACATTTGATTGTACTCGCAAACTACCCCAACATGAGTATGCACTAGTTTTATTTTACTTTCATACTTTTATTTATTTAAAACATCTCTATATCTTTATTGAAAAAGGTAAGAAGAGTTTTATAACTATCTTTAAAGAAATCACCATTTTATTGTTTCTCCAAAACTCCTCCTTTTTCCGACCATAGCCCGTCATGGTCCACTTCCTCCAACAACCTCATACCGATCCATTGGTATAGGTGTATGGAACATTCTCCACTTCATTTTCTTTTTAAAACTCAAAGTCTTTCAAAAACTTGCACATGGTCAAAGTAGGGCCTTCCAACTGTCCATATCCGAGGACTCGGCTATTCGAATAGTTTTACACTCTGCAGAGGTAGCACGCTTTTCCCACATCCATCCGGTAACTCATCGTGTCAGCCACGTCCCCCATACAAGGTGTATGCGAAGTTGAGTCACCGACCCTAGCCTGTCCTTTGCTCATGCTAGTATAGGACCCTGCCCATATGACACTTCCATCCACACTTAACCCAGCCCGTCGGAATCTAAGTGTGAGGACTCATAGTTTTGCCCGGCGATTTATGGTAGAACCTTCAATCCTCCTCCTTATCTTTCCATAGAGTTTGAGCGAGGACCCGGGTCAGGGGTAGATCAACACACTATCCCCTCATGCATAACGGAGTCATCTCCGTCGATGAGGCATCCCATACTAATATGAGCAAATTATATGACTAAGCCCTTTTCCCATATGTGGGTAAATGTGGTCGCACAGGGTATCGGCTGGTTGACGTAAGTACAAGGACACACTGTGCATTTTTCATAAACATCTCCATTCTCCACTTCTCCATTCCAACACCGACATCTCGGCATTCCATAATCACACAAGTATTTTCAAAGGAGTTTTGAATAAACATTTTATTTTTCCCATCCTATAATTTATATAATCTATCTTATAATTCTACATAGGGTGGCAAAATAATTTCCATATACTTTTTGAAAAGGTTTTATAAATCTTTGCCTTAAGAGTAAATCATGTTATAAAAGTAGATGCATATATTTGGGGTGCAAGCTCAGAGAGTAGCTTGCCTTGCTCGGCAAAGTGGCCTTGGTCTTGATCTTCAGATTCAACAAACTCTCCTTCCTCGATAAATCCGACAGCGTTCTCGTCTAATTAATAAACAAACAAATACAAACAATCACTAAACTACTCAAGCAACATCACAACATTACAATCCTAAATGCTCTAAATAGCCACTGCACATAACAAACAATACAATTTGGTTTCAATTTAATTGAATTAAACATTATTTATTTATGTCTTAAATATGGCAGAAACTTGTTGAACATGTTTAATTCCACAACTTGAGTTCTGTTGGTCACAAAAATACAAACTAAATTCTACAGAAAGCTACTGATGTGTAGAAGACAACACAATTTGATTTGGATAATTGGAGTTACCAAACTCCCTACACAAATGTTTTAATCCAGTAACTTAATAATCAAGTTTTAGCTACCAATTAAGTTCTGTTGATCCTAAAATTAAATCCTTTTAGGGGTAACTAAACATGACTAAATGTGATCTAACAAAATTGGTCAAAATCATTTGGGTTAACCATTAAACATATTTAATTGTTTTAGTGCAGAAGGGTTCTCTAACTTCATTTTAAACTAAACAATTATCACTGCACAATTAATTCTACCAAAATTAGGGAACCTAATAGATCACTGTACTAAGCTAACAAAATTGGTTTGGAATTATTTGGCTTAACAGAGTATCAGAAACAAACAAGTTTAGAATTTAAACCTTCTGTAGTATTTTTAATAATACATTTTTATTATTTATCTAAATGAATTGAATCCACTTGGGTTGGTTAAACATTTTCATAATCTTTCCAGAACAATTGGATTTGATTTATTTGGATGTATAGATCTCAAGATATTGAATTTCTAAAATGGGTCCAGTACTGAAAATCCCTGGATATCTAAAATAGGAATTTCCTCTGTGTGGATAATGTTCAAATCTATGAAAGGTGGGGCCCTTCTATCAGTGACTCAGTGCACGCTGTAAAATGAATAAAATGCTGATGGGTGGCCAGCCCGTCAGCCTCCTATCTAAACGAAGAGGTACGTTGCCGTTGGATCTAGATCCAACGGCTCTCAGAGCCCGCGAACGGCGACGACCATAAATGGGCGGCGCCGCCGCGCCGGCTACAGTGCGGTGGCTGGAACCTCACCTAGGGGGCTCGGGAAGGCTCGGGGAAGGTGCGGGAAGATCGCGGAGGCTCGGGGAAGACGTCTGGGCGAGTTGCACTTGCTGGGGAGGCGTGGTTCGTCGGCGGGGAGCTGCGTCGGTTCCACGGGCACGGCCTGCAACTCCGGCGAGGTTCCGGGGACGCTCTGGTGCACAAAACAGAGAGGAAAAGACGGCGGGTGAGTGCGGTGGTGATGGAGAGCAATGTGCAGGGGTCAGAGAGGAAGGAGATGCAGCGGCACGGTGTGACCGTGTCGTCCTCTACCTTCGGACACGGCGGAGTGTCGCGGAAGCTCCAGAGCAACTGGGGCTTCAAGGAAGTGGCTGCGCCCTCCTGGCGGTGCACGAGAGAGGGTGGAGAGTGAGGGAGGCAGTGGGGTGGAGTGTGGAGAGCTCGGGCATGGGGTGGGGTATTTATGCCCGCCGCGCCGGCGTATGGTGGACACGTCGCAGGAGCGGTCCAGAGGCGACGTGCGCTCGCCGTAGGGGCGGTGGAGGGTGCGGCTACGCTGCGAGGTGGCCAGGGAGCAGGTTTGGTGGCGTGGCGGCGAGTGGAGCGTGCTTGCGAGTGGGACGGCCTGGGAGCGTTCGGGCGGTGCGCGGCGCGCACTAGTCACGCCGACTCTCCGGCGGGGGCGGGTTCCTGCGGGCTGCGGTGTTGCCAGAGAAGGAGCAGGAAGGTAAGGGAGCGAAGGGGGGGCACGGAGCTGAGCTAGCACGGCGCTGCCACCTCTGCAGCACATGCCGACCATGGCGCGGCCGCGCAGGCTCCTATCCCCTCCGATGCTTCTCCTCGATTCCAACCTCCCCTCTTCGATTTCTTGAGCGCGGCGAGATCAGGGAGAGGAGAGAAAGAGATTGCCAGCAGCAATTTGACGAATAACACACGAATTCGTCGAATTGATCACTGGTTTGGAGGATTTGGGAAAGAACATAGGCAGTGCCCTCTATGTGTTCGATGAAATGTCTCACTGAAAATTTAGTTCAAATTTATTTCATAATTTGTCTCATATATGTTGTCCAAGATTTATGGTATGGTGATGGAATTTATTTGGCCAGTGCATCATAGCACAATTTGGGTTTTGAATAAGATAAAGAAGGAAAATAGAATTTCCATTTGAATTTTTGAATTATTAAATGAGAGGGAAATTGAGTAGGAATATAATGGGAGTGATATGTCATCACTTTACTGAAATTATTTTGAAAGAAAATAATTTCCTCACTTGGAGAATTTTGTGTGACACTTGTCACATTATTTTTCTTGCTTTGCTTTTTATTTTATTTCTCTTCTTTTCTTCATGTTTTTATTTAGAGCAAGCAACAATACAAACAGCAAGAATAAAAATAACAAGCAACAATATGCAATCAACTCTTATATTTACCAAAAGTTTTTGTTGGCCCTCATTTTTGAATTAATAATACTTATATTAATTTTGGGATGTTACAAGGCAGTTAAAAGGGATTTGAAGGAATGGAATGTACCTAAAGATTTGACTTTTGATAGGACTGCATGGAAATCAGCAATGCATGTGCCCGAACCTTGATTTACTCTTTTTTCTCTTGTCTTTTTTCTTTTTTGTTCTTTTACGTTTTCACAAGTTTCTATGTGGGTTTCATATCTAGCCTACACCAACTTGCTTGGGACAAAAGGCTTAGTTGTTGTTGTTAGTTAGCTAATAGGACTTGATGAAAACTAATGACACGTCTCTATATTTTGTGAGGTGGTATATACTAAATTCCTTGGATGATTAATTAGTTGTGCATCACAAGCAGTTGTTGTGTTGAACTGTGAAGGGGCACATAACCTTTTAGGGCGTGTTTGGTTGCTCGCATGAATTTTTGCCACTTTGCATCCGTGGCTCAGTTGGGCCTGGCCCTGGAAAAACGGGAATTGAGCCATGTTGTGCACTTAGTTTGGTTGCCCACAATTTCCTAGCCAGGCCCGTTTGGATGGGTGCAGAAATCCAATGTGCTCGTGTTTGGATGCCTAGATTGAGTGTTTAAGCCATAAACCATAGTGTTTTGTTGCCCAGTTTGTCGTTGTTGTGCTTACCTTGCACGTCGAAGTGGTGAGCTTACCAGCCCACAAGAGTTTTGGGTTTAAGGAGGTACAGACTTAGAACAAGCACAAATAGGCAATGATGACAACCAGGACGACGATAATGCAGTCTTTAATGCCGCAACATGCAATCCGTCCTCCACCTTTCCGCTTAGCGGTCTTCCTTGATCCAGTATTGCTGCTTACAGGTTGGAGAGGGATCTCTTCCACCTGGGACATGTCGAAAGCTTCCTGTGCCTCCCCTAGAGTCTCGAACCTTTGGCAGCACTGGTTGGGGTTATTCAGCTGAGCCGAGCAAGAGTTCCAGGTTGTGTAGATTCCTGGATTCTTGCCCCTGTCTTGGGGGAATTATAACCCGGTAGGCCCATGAAGAGGGAAGCATCACCCGCCAGGCAGGAAGCCGGGCGAGGCCAGCTAACCATCACCATGGGCCGGGTTACACTGATGGGCCAGAGAGCTTGTCGGTAAACCGGCCTACATAAGGAAGGCTCTAGAAGACCCGGAGGCGGTACACGTCACGGAGTCCAAGACTTCGAGGGCACGAAGAACTAGAATCGTTAGAGTAGGACTCCGAGTCTAGGGGGAACCCGACCTTACCTTGTGTGCGACCAGGAGACCCGGCAGCCTTTATAAGCCGGCTCTTAGGTCATAGTTAGACAGGTTCTAAGTTCCCAGATAGTCGAGACACCAGAATCACATCCCTGTAACCCTAGACTCGTAACTCGGCGACATATCAATACAAGTAAGCAGGAAGTAGGTCTTTATCTCCTATGGAGAGGCTGAACCTGGCTAAACCGTGTGTTCCCATAGAACGTGACAATCTCCTGTACACCAGAGCTGCCATGACCCCCAACTGAAGTTACCCCCTGGTAACATCTGCCGTGACAATCCCACGACAGTTGGCACCCACCGTGGTGCTCGCGCCTTAATGTGTTTACATCATGGGAGAAGTTCTACGCGGCATGCAGAACCTCGCCATTGGCGAGATCACCATCAACTCGCAAGGAGAACACATCGTTGACGATTTCGGGTGGAGCCCGGAGTCAGATCTGATGGAAACCGGCGAGGTCATCCCAATCGGCCGGATCAACGTCTTCGTCGGCATGGTACGCGCAGCGAGGTTCGCCATGGAGGAAAGTGAGTATGACTCTGTTTCAGGAGCCGCCACCATCGTTCAATCGAGATGGAGAGGAATCAGTCGGCACGGTAGAGATCGAGTTTCCGGTCATCACGCAGGAGGCCCAGCTGGAGGAGCCGGCATGAGCGTCGCGTGACGTGATCGATGAGGATACTGAGTCAATCTTACCTTTGTTTGATGATCGGTTTGGATATGATGTTGAAGAAGAGGAGTACGAGACATCCCCGGGTCCTGTGCGCAGGGTTGGAGTGTACGCGGCACCGGCGACAAACCTTGACCCGGCATCGGTTTTGGCAGCGGCTACAGCGACTGCCGCGGTGTTGACCCAGAATCAGCAGCAGCAAGCACCAGTACATGTAATTCAAGAGCCTCCGCAGCCCCGGATCGATGGAGAGCCGGCATCAGCCTCCACCGAAAGTGAGACTACAACACGTCACATGAACCAGTTTGGATTCCTGATGAACAGAGCTTCGGGAGAAGGATTCCCATCCATCTAACCCGGTGTTATTCAGTAACAATCTGGTATTAGATCCCAATGTACTCGCGGAAGTGGTAACCCCAAAAAGCGCAGCATCCCGGGCCAGAGAGCTGGACACCGCACGCCGTGCCTTGGAGCAACAGCGGCGGGAGGTCGTAGTAGAGAGACAGCAGATGCCGGCATGACAGCAGCAGTTGGACGAACAGGAGAACCGGCTCCGGCACAACACAAGCGCCTTGGAGAACCGCCACAATGATATGACCCGGGTGCAGACAGGAAATACCAAAGCCGGCTCCCCCTTAGAGAGGAGACACTAGACCCGGCTAACTTGTTTATAACGCCACAGGATCAACCTATTAGGATAGTACAGGAGGTACCCGTTCAAGGGGCTGGAGCAGGACAAACCGGAGGAGCCGGTGGAGTGAGGCCCGACACGGTTCCTGCCGGGTCACCACGTGTACCTACCGGAGGAGCCGGAGGAAACAATGGAGCCATGCCACCACCTTCATCCAGATTTCACATGCCGCAGGGTCACTACAACAATCCAACGGATAACGTGTACGCCGCAACATTAGCGCTCGACTGTATCCCCTTGGGAAATTCACCTCGAGAAGTGGAGACCCGGCGTTCCTTAGACATGTTACGCACGGCTGTGGTTCAGAAAGCCAATTACTCAGACAACAGAAGTGGTTTACATGGAACACCGTACAACAGCCATTTGAGGAGCCGGCAGGGAGAGAGCCCAAGGCAGTATCAATCTAGTTCAGCACGACGGAGAGCAGAGCAGGAAAATCAACAACCACCTCCGCCTCCACCCAGACAGGCCGCTCCCACGGCTTCGGCTGCACAAGCCATTGTTGATAGTTCGAGGGCGAGGCGTGCAGCAAACTCCACAACCCGCGCCGGAGGAGCCGGCGCGGTCCTGGCTGCTGGAGCAGTAGTGAGTTCACCAGTGGCAGGAAACGTGCACCAGCCGGCGCCGGGTCAGGGAGTGCCGGCGGTAGCATCGACCAGTTCAAACCTCAGAGGGCCGGCGTGCCTCTCTGATGTTATACGTAACGAACCGTATCCAGAGAAGTTTAAAGAGCCTAGCAAGGTTTCCAACTATGACCCGGCCATGGACCCATCCACCTGGCTTAGTGGTTACGAGATGTCTATGAGCCTCCGCAATGCGACTGAAAATCTTTGTGCCAAGTTTATGTATCTCATGATGAGTGAAGGAGCAGCCAAGTTATGGTTTAACAACCTGCCAGCAAACTCCATCAATAGCTGGTCTGATTTGAAAACGGTCTTCATAAAAAACTTCCAAGGTACCTGCAGGCGGCTCACTACCGTGGAAGATCTGGAAAATTGTGTGCAGAGAAAAAACGAGTCTGCCCAACATTGGATGCGGCGTTTTGCAAAGTTGCTCAATTCATCTGAAGGAATCCCGCCAAGTACCGTAGCTCTGTGCATAAGCCGGAATTGCAGGTATAACCCGGTCACAGAGAAGATTGGGCGTATGAATCAGATGGGACACACCAATTCTATTACGATGAGCGAACTGATGGCCACGGACAACAAGTAAGCCTCGACAGATAAAACAAAGGATAACCCGGAGGATGAGGACAATGCAAAGAATAAGGGAAACGGCGGCAGGAATCACAATGGCAATGGACAGAACAATAATACCAACAATGGTGGAAATCAGCACAAGCGGTCATATGGTGAAGGAAATTCAGATTTGGTTGCCAATACCAACTCCGGGTTTCAAAGACAGAGGATGGATGGAAACTATCAAGGCGGTGGAGATAATTACAATAGAGGCAACAACTATGGAGGCCCACCTCGTCCAACCAACCACATTGAAGCTTTCAGGATGCCGTGTCCTCGCCACAGCAAGAACGGCAGACCCGCCAATCACTCGTTGGAGCAGTGTGTCGATTTGCAAAGGTGGAAGGATGAGCAGATTCAGAAGGCATTGCACGGCAGCGGCCGTGGGGGAGGACCCGGCCCGGGTGGTAACCCGGCAGGCAGACCTCCACCCGGCGGAAATGCGGGACCCGGCAACGCTGGAGATGGCCAGAACAGAGATGATCAGGGCGGGTTTCAGCAAAACCCAAAGCAACTTGGCCAGTACCACGTTCATACCATCAATGCTACGAAGAGAGATAGAAAGTTAGTCAAAAGGGCAGTCAATACAGTTTCACCAGCAGTTCCGAGGTATTTGAAGTGGTTCGAGTATCCTGTCACATGGAGTCGAGATGATCACCCGCCAATTGTTGAAAATCCGGGTCTCCTAGCCCTACAACAAAGAACACCAAGATTAGAACATTGAGAAGGTAGGAACACATGATCACAAGGTGGAAAAGCAACATAAGCAAATCGTGCATTGATCATCTTCTACCGACAACACTACAAGCAGCATAATTGTTCGCTGCCCAGCTAGTATGGTGTTAACCTACCACCACATCAAAAGAGGGTGTCATACTACCACCGCAAGTTCGTTGTGTGAGGGGTTAGCTTATGTACCACCTCAAACACCCAAAATATACAGGCCATAAGAAGTTTTGCTGTCCTAGCTGCCCAAAATATACATCATATCATCATGATCATCATCATCATCTAGCATGCTTGCAACACCGCCACCTCCAACTTCTGAACAAGCACTACTTAGTAGTGCTTGTTGAGGAAGTTCTTGAGCCAAAGCAGACGGTGGTCCTCGGCCATCAGAACGAACCCAATTCCTTGCACCTTGTTGTCCAGGAGGTGCCCAAGAGCAGCAATCTTGGCGGTGTCACTGAATGTTCCCTTCGCGCTCATCACAGCCTCGTAGAGGCCAGGGTGCACGTCGACAGGCACGCTCTCCTGATGGCGGATGCCACCTCCCCGACGGCCTCGGTCATGCTGGTGAAGACGAGCACTTCCTCATCGACCAAGGCACCTCTTCCTATTCTTCTCCCCTCTCTCAGGCACCTTGGGTGCATGATCATCAGCCTTGGCGCCTCGGGTGTAAACAGGACCATCAACATTGATGGTGTCCGACTCCTGCGATTCAGGATCCTCAGGCGTACCAAGAGGCTCAGAGGATCCCATGGCATACCTTCCAGTGGCAAGACTGAAGGAGAAGATGGTCTGCATCTGCTCGTAGTTCAGGATGGACTTGTTTAGGAACTCAGCGTCCTTGGGGTGATCCTAGGGACAAAAAACTGTTAGGCAGTTAGTGTTTGACAGTTAGAACAGTGAGACGGTTTAGGACTTGAACAATGTTAGACAGTCGGGTAACCAGAATGTCACTACAAGAAATATGCTATGCTATGACCCCCCATATTGGTCACAGAAATGGTCACGGTCTGTCTTTTGTGACCTTTTTGTGATCAAATACACTTGGTCAGGTTACGAGCGTCACTAATTGTCCAATATGACCTTTTTTGTGAATTGGTCATAGATGTCTATGACCAAAAGAAAAGGTCACAAATTTTATGACCAATTTTTTGGTCATGGGCAATCTGGCCACGCCACGTCAAATCCAACGTGGCAAACCTGACGTGGCAAATTTGTGACCAAATGAAATGGTCCTAGATCAAAATCAGCCCAGTCCAGTTCACTCGTTTAGATGGGCCGAGCCCAATAATTCAGCCTTTTATTACTATTCTTTCAGTTAATTCTGGCCGGCTACCTGGGCCAAGCCCAACATTTGGGCCTTTTAATTTTTGGGCCATGGCCTTTTTGGCTTAACAATTTTTGATTTTCCTTTTTTTCGAAAGATGAGATAGGACCCACTTGTCAGGTTCTGAAGCTTGGGTCCCAGCTGCCAGGTTGGTAAATGGGTCCCAGCTGCCAGGTTCAGGATATTAGATGCCAATCATCAGGGTCATATTCTTTAGATTTCAATTTTCTAATAAATAAATTACCAATATTATATCGGAACAGACAAAACCAAGAAGTAATACATCATATTGAGCAAGCCACCAAACTTCACACATTACATTCAAACATAGCCTCACATCAGGTTTACAATGAAATATAGTTCACATTGGGTATCCAGCTACCAAAAGCACAACTAAATACTGAAATGAAACTAGCTATCGAACTATAACCAGCTCCAGTGAGCTAGAACTCTATGCTTCACTTCGTCCTTCAGCGCGCGACGAAACATTAACAGATGCCAGCATCTGCGTGTTATAGAACAAAAAGGTTAGGAACAAAATAAAAGCAAACGGTGAAACAAAATAGGACTGAACAGATAATATTACAGGAAACTCTGCGGACTGCGCTATGCACTGCACATACAAGGATATATGCCTAGTACTACCAACACAATGATCTTATACAAAGAAGAGGCATTATGCATACCTACACATATACATACAGATGCTGGATTGAACAAATACTCGAAAATAGCAAATTAAGCAAGTCCACATTTGCACGGGTCGTCATTAAAAATGAAAACAGACTACATCTTTTAATAACACTACATGAGCATATACTTAGGCTTTTATCATAGATGATTTCATCTTTATACACAGTATATACGACAAGGTTAGAAAATAGTGCAACATCAAGATCGAGTATGGTAACTAATATGTTACTATGTAACTAGCTGGGTGACCCGCGCAATTGCGCGGCTAGCACCAACATTTTGAATCTTCATATTAAGTGTATTTTTCTTGTTCATAGCATTACTTTCAATAGATTAGGTGACATAATTTACATGGTCTCTCAGTTTTGTATTTGAGCATCATGGACCGAACAAACTACTTACTGTTCATATCTGATTGTCGTCCTGATGCGTGTGCCCTCGAAATTCCTCACTTCAGATCTTACAATGGAACATGGTCCTCCCATGATCTCTTCAAATGCCCCAACGTCTCTATGTAACACCACCACCTTTTTCGTTGTATTTTATTGCCCCAACCATTGGGGGCACCAACGTGTTCAACAATTGCATATATTCTTGAAATGCTAGTCTCCATGATCCATCTTTTTTCATGAAAATGGGGTAGTGTCGTACCCTCTCAAAACTCAAGGTTTTTACTTGCCTGTATTGGTTGAAAAGTTAAATAATCGTTACATGATGTCGCATCGCAACTGGCACCTTGACTTAGGGTATAACAGGTGCTTTGTTACGCGCAACACTGTCTTGGAAGATCGCTCTCACATATTTACTTTGTAAGTGCTCTTTTCGACAATAATATTGGAAAGCAGCTGACATCGGCACCGTCGAACTCAGCTTTGTTTCTAGGAAGTCTCTGTTTTGGTTATTTGTAACATTTGAAAAGAGCAAAATGGCTATATCTTTGAGCTCAGATCATACCTTTGCTACATCATAAGTATCTTTTGTTTAAAAAAAATGGAGACGGTTCCTATTTCTCACAGTCAAGGTTATACACAGATCAATGCTTTTGGCTTGTATAGAATTCCTCTTGTAATTTTTCTTTAGCGCTCTTTCCCTTGTACATGTCTCAGTATTTTCTGATTTTCTCCCTATGGTCCTTTCCCGAATTTACAGACGATAACCACATATATAATTTCTTAACTAAAGATCTACGGACAACTGACCTATTGTTTTGACCAAACAGAAAAAGGCAAGAAAAAAAGTTACCTGACAACCTCCAAGAAGATTTGGCTGAAGTTATATCGTCTATTACACAACCCATTACCCGAAAAGATCTTACATCTGATGTAATATATAAAAACAGGCTCAGCTAAAGCTGCCAGCAGAAGTTATGATCATCCAGAAATAATCGAGCAAGGGAAATTTCTATGCATCATATATACCGAGCAAAAAAAATATTGTTATGAAATCAAATGGCATCATTAGTGGAGTGATCATAAATAACAGAATATGCATAATATAATCTAAGAACCGATAAACTTACACGTACCAAATTTACGGAATGGAACACTCACACAAATTATTCACCACAGGCAACTTACACGCACCAACTCTCCTTGCATAAGAATACATATTCAACCATGTAAGAACCCCAGCCGCGGACGTTCAGTGAGTCAAGTTGCCATTGACCATCAGTTAAGATCAAAGCCAATAGATCAAAATACATGTTTAGAATGCTTTGTGGCTCATCGTGCAGTAGCAGTACTGGCTACTTGCACACAGAAAGACAGCAGTTGCGTCCTGTTCAGGTGGACAACGTCTAACACTGGCTTGGCCTCAACATAGAATAATCCATATGTATGTCGACTCCAAATAATCACCCGTTTGATGCAAGCGGCCCTCATCTCTGACGATCGTGTGGGAGCATGGGGATCAGGTACTGACTACTGACTGGCTGAAGCCCATAACTGGAGACGTTGGACTCAAACTTCACAATAGACAGGCGGCCAGGAGCAAGCAGAATGCAATAATGTTCGCGATAGACATGCAAGTGAACCAATTCCTTGAATTTAAGATCAATTCTCCGAGAGGAGAAATTCTGGGGAGCCATGTATTCCATCAACGGAGGCCAGAACGCACCAAACTTGCTTTCCTTGCTAAGCTCAGGCTGGTGGAGGTCTTCGCTGACGGTAGCCAGCTTGCTGTACGGGGGTGATGTTTCATCCATTAGCGCACATGCGCCATCGAATCTCGCACTCCATGCCACCGCCATTAGAGCTGTTGCGCCGTGGATCTAGTCACCATGCCTCCAACATCCGATTCCATCTTGCAAAGGTTTACAAAACACTGAGGCTTCAAGTAAATCATTAAATCCAAAACAAATAATGAGAAAACACATATAAAGTTGGTGTTTGAGTAACTACTACCTGCAAATGTCGGGCCGCAAGTTTAAATCATGAATGCATTCCAGGTTAATAGATTTTGTAGTTTTCTACAGTTTAGCCATTTGATGCCAAGAAGAGAACAGGCAGCAAGCTTGCAATATGACACACAACAAAGATAACTTCCAGCAGTAGAAATCTCAGTACTATTACACCTTCATGTAATGTAAATAACATCAGTGTGACAAATTCCATCAAACAGTTGTACAGAAAAAGTGAAACCATAGAAATTAAATCCACCAAATCACAAATATAAAATCTTCAAGGAGGCCACATGCTATGAGCTGAAAGCTCCCTGCAAGAATACGTACGCAGGATTAGCAAACATGACAGCACAAGAGTAGCGATCTGTCTAGTTTTAAGTCCAAGGAATTGAGAAATACATGAGGCATGAGTATCTCACTCAATCGGGATGTGGGGGAGTGGGCAATTACTAACAAAATTGATGTGCTACATTGGCTCACACAACGAAGGGATGTGTAGCGTACCTGCACTTAAAATATGGCAAGGTACCTGTGTATAGTGCAAACACATGGATCGTTTCATTTGCACACACAGTTTAAGATGTAGTATCACAACAAAGTATCATTATTACATCGAAGGATCCAGACTTGGTAAAATATTCATTACAACTTGCATAGCATATAGCTAGCTTGAAAGAGTAAAGCAGCGGAAATAATAATCTTCATGGAGTCCTCATCCTTTGCATGTGCCACAGGCGAAAACATGTTGGTTGCAGACTCGAAACCTTAACGAAACTCACTCGTCGTCAGAACAATCTGCAACAAAATAAAATTTTGCAACAGAGTGGGTCAGATACCATTAAAAATGGATCTGGCAAGTGACACTATGTGGACACTTAATGGAATAACTCTAATAACCTATATGCATATTTGGCTGGTGGAGTTCAAGGCTGTTTTGTATAAACGCCAATTTTCCTATCTTTTATAAAGCATATTCTTTTGTCAAAACAGGTATGGCATGAAAACCACCCTCTTGTCTACCTTTCAACCTCCAAAACTTTAATTTAAGAGATTGGAATGTCGGGAGCCTCCGTTGTCATCCTTGATTAGCTGCTCAAATTGTCCGTAACCGGGGACACGGCTAAGTACTTAGATTTAACTCTGCAGAGGTTGTGCACTTTCACCACGAGACCCAACAAACCCAAACTATCCTCAATCACTCAATTTGTGCTAAGGAAAAGGAGAGAGTTGAGACGAGACCATTGGGAAACAGTCCCCTGTTCCTCTGGGCAGACCCATACAAACATTCATCCGCTGAGACCTGCCGGAATCAGGTTCCTATAACTTAGTCAAGGCAGAGCCATAATACCAAGTGGCTGCACTTGAAGCATCATCACTTAGAGAAAACTTTGGTCCCTTTGTTCCTGGGTGGCAAACCACAAGTGAATATCCCTTTGGGACAACACTCAACTCTCGTCATCCAGTCAATACCAAATCCACCCAGGTGATTCATTTTAACTTAGTAGAATTTAACATTTCAATAAAGCACTTTTGCATAGCATCAATTTCTACTAAGTTATCATGGGTGCTAGACACAACTAGTATAAAGGAGATAGTAGGTTTAGCATAGCAATACTATCCAACACATGCATATAAAGAAATATTCTAAGTCATGCATAGTAAAAATACTTAGGAAATTCATGAGGGTGTGCCACTTGCCTTGGCAATAGGGAGTGTAGTAGTAGCGGTTGCAACCACCTTCGTCTCTCTCCGAAATCTCTAACACAGCAAACAATTCACAATAAACATACAATCAAAATGCAACACTTAGAAAAATATGACATGCATGAGATGCAGAATGATACAAAGAATTATGGTATGAAAGACATACAAAACAAATTTAGGGAAAGACATAAAATAACTTAATCCCATTGGCTAAGGCAAGGTCAAGGTTGAGCAAGAAATAACAACTTGAAAATTGTAAGGTTAGTTTAAGTCTTCGCACGTTTGATCTTCAAAACATCTTCAACTCCTTTGTATTCTTCAATGGTCTTCAATTAGCACTCTATGAACTTAGTCTTAAACACCAAGGACTTGATCTATGTCCGAAGTGAGACAAAAATAGAAAGAAAGAGAAGATAGAAAGAAAGAAGTAGTTGGTCTTCCAAGAATCTTCTCCTTGCTTCATTTTAGTTTTACTTGATGTGATGACTTCATTGCACTTTGTGGACTTGTTGATTCTGAAGACTTGATGATGTTGGCAGAAGGTTGATCTTGAATGTAACTTAGCCACCATGGAGTTTAAGAGAAGCAGGAAGAAAAGAGAGAAAGGAAGAAGGACTTAGAAAAAGTAGGATGGTTGGTCTTCATGAACTTCCTCTTGATTTCTTCTAAGTACTTTTCTTCTTGGAGATGCTTCTGGAGTCTTGTCTTTATGCTAAGTTCTTCTTTGGTCCTTCATTGTTTCCACTAACTTCTAACTTAGTGGTTTTGACTAGAGGTATCAAAGAGCTAACATGCAACCTCAAAATTTCTAAGGAGGAAGTCATGTAAGAAGTACAAATTAATCCTAAGGACTAGAGATGCATGCCATGCCCTGAAATTATTCTAAGTTAATGCAAGGCAAGCAAGATGGACAAAAATGACTAAGGACCAAAGGTCAACAATAAGTCAAAATAATTTCTAAGGAAAAGTTAACAAAACTAAGAGGTGCTAGAATTTTCTAAGGAAAAAGTATTGTCAAAATACTTGTCAAATATTTTCTAAGGAAGAAATAGTTTTGTTTGAGAGACAAAATATTTCTAAGTACTTGTTATCAACTAAAGTCATCAAAATATGATTAAGTCATTTATCAGTCGAAAATAAGAAGAAAAATATTTTTAATAAATTTTTGATTATTAAAATAACACCTAAAAAGCATTTAATCAATATTTAATCAAAAATCATTAAAAATAATTTTACAAAAATACTAGAGTATTCCTACGGCCAAGTATTAAATAAACAAAATTAAAACAATTGGATTTGCCCAAAAATCAATTTTTAAATTTAAGTTAAGTCAATTTTACTTAAACAACCATTTTTTAAATTGAACAAAAATAAGTTTGTTAAAACATAAAAATAAATATGCCAAAAGTTTCTACGTGTCATAAGCTTTCCAAAAATATTTTATTTGTAAAATTTGGCCAAACCAATAAAAAGTAGTGATAGATCTAAGATTTAGGGTTTTTCTGCAAAACTGCCGGTCTTTGGTTGACTGTTGACTCTGACCGCTGACGTGGAGGTTGACTCGCTGACGTGGCAGACTGACTGGGCTTTGACTACGAATTTTGACCAAAAATAAAGTTGCTCGGATGGAAAAACATGCTTAATGAAAGTTGTAGAGAATTGCGTGCTCTTTCTAACTATCACAAATATACCATAAGTGGATGAATAGATTGGGCACAAATCGCAAATTACCTTTCTGATCCGAAACTTCAAACTCGAAAATCTCCTAGCTCGCTTGACCAAAAGAGGTGAGGCTTGGGGCAAAAGAAAGGTCTTGATCAGGGGAACAACTTTCGTAACTACGGCCCGAAGATTTGAGATTGTTTTCTCCTCCGAAAATCGTCAAAAGCAAACTGTATTGTACAGAGAATTCCGTACGTCAAAACCAAAAGAGTGCAATAGCAAAGTTGTAGGCAAGAGTTAGATCTGACTTCTCACCAAAGGAATTTCAATTTGAAGAACCGAGCGCGAAGAGATCTAAGAAATACGACTTCAGATCTGAAGGATGGCGATTCGAAATTCTTCCTCCACGGTTGATGAAAAGAGTTGAGTCCTCTCGGGATGGAAAGATATTGAACAGATCTGCAATATTACTTCAGCCTCCGGTGCGATTCGAGATCGTTTTGATGGGTAAATAAACGAAATACGATTTTGGTGGAACGAAAAGGGGAAGAGAGATGACGGCGGCTACAGGGGTTTATATAGGCCAAGGGTCGGTGGAATAGCTTGGGCTCGAAGTTATGAACGCGTAAGATCAAACGGATCCGGATTTGAAGTTATATTCGTCGAGATAAACGTGTTTGAATGAAAAGGATTGAGAAACCGAATTTTTCCCGGAGTTAACATCGGGTTCGAACTCGAGTTGGTGGTCCGGCTGGACTGGCTCGCTGCCTTGTTGGGCCGGCCGGTTGGCCCGTTTCGTTTTTTTTTCTTCTTCTTTTCTTTATTCTTTTTCTAGTTTTCTTTATAACTTTTGATTTCGGAATCGGAATCGAGTCAAACCAATTTCTATAGTTTTGTAAAATCAAAACCTTTCCATTAAAACTTTCAAAATTAATTTTCCAAACTTTTCAAAATTTGAAATTCAAATATTGCATAAAGGTTTAATTAGATCTTTATGTTAAATTTTATAAATAGGATTCATAAAAATTCTTTTGAACTTAGATTTAAAATCCATAACAAAATATGGGCAATAATATCCCATATCACTCAATAAGATAATTTTGCACCAAATCATTTTGTCTATAAAGAGTTTGATAAATCAAAATGAAAATCAAAATTCAATTTAAAAGCCAAATAAATATTTTCTTTCAAAAGTAAAACTATAGAACTTTGAAAACAGAGAATAGGTAGGTAATAGAATAACTTCCAAAACATACAAACAATTTACAACCAACATTTAACTCAAGGGAGTTTACCACAATACTTCAAAATAATATATTGGACATAGATAGTCCTTTCAATATATTTTCTTAAATATGTTTTCAAGTGGAATTATTATTCCCACTTTTGAAATATCAAAATGCAAACAAAGCTATATGATGATGAATGCATGCATGATTTTTCCTTTCACGGCAAAATACATAATAGTTTTCAAAAGTTTTAAATTTTTCTGATTTTTCAACTTTTTGAAAAAACTTGGGATGTTACAGGATGATTCCATCGGCCACTCGATGCATCGCCGGCCGGTGGACATTGATCGTATTGTACATGCTGCAATGCCTATCGCTCCCGACAAAGGCAGAGTCGTACGTCTTCTTTGTCCACTTCCATTGATACATCTGCTACTCCGCTGCCTCAACCAATATGGTGTAAAACATTGTAAAATTTGACCAAATATATAGGTAAAATATCAACATCTACAATATAAATTTAATATTAGAATCGTCATAAAATGTATATTCATAATTAGATACTTTTGATGTTATGCTTGTTCATATTTTTTCGTAAATTGTAAAATTGTGACTTTGGAAAAATCTAGAAAGTGATGTAAATAAAAACGGAGGGAATATATGATAATGCGATGCCACTGCATATTAATGTTATAGCGATGGAAAAAAAGTTAACCTCGATGAAATCAATTTATGTTTTTGTGTCAAACTACCAATCGCCGCTCTATGACATGTGACAAAATTTCCATGGTCGATCCTTCATTTCAAAAGCAAAAATAAATTCCCCATGTAACAGAAAATTGTAGCTATTTACGAAAGGTCCTTAG
This sequence comes from Poa pratensis, assembly GCA_947311845.1. Classification (NCBI taxonomy): domain Eukaryota; kingdom Viridiplantae; phylum Streptophyta; class Magnoliopsida; order Poales; family Poaceae; genus Poa; species Poa pratensis. The sequence continues at coordinate 48,466,716 of CAMZMU010000047.1, read as the reverse complement.
GCCTACAAAGCAAAAATCAAATTGACACATAAGCGGATAGAAAAATTATGATTGTAATATACATTTAAAAGTAACTGATCGCATGGATGAATCCGTTACCTTATCGAGCGGACAATATACAATCTGAGAATGGAGTAAATTTCACTTTGTAATTATTCTAACCTGCAAAACACTCAATTAATTAATATAGGAGTATTGTTCTATTCACCTGTACACGAAGCTATGTTTATTCTGTTCAACACAATTATGTGACGGGAAGCACAGGCATAAGGATTACACATGCCGCTGTGTGGATAGCCAAGCTGAACCTGTTGAAGGTATATTAATTAGATCATGAGTGATCAGTGTAAGCACATCACAAATCCGGCCATCCAAGTGTGAATCCATTGATACTACGATCTAGTAATTCCATCGGCTCCGGTAGAAGATAAGAAGAATATCAAACCTGCTACATGATGGCCGGAATTTCATTGAGGGCTTGGAGATGGAGCACTAATGCCATATCATGTCGCAAGTATGCCACATGGTGGCGATCGGATGCCCTGGAATCATCCGTGCTTACCTGACTGAACACTGTGACGTAGGAGAGGGATCAGCAGCATATCCGCATATATAAACGAAGATTGACAAACCGCTGTGCCTGGCGTCCAGCGACTGCACTGAGAGAGCCAGAGAGGAGACGCCAAGATTGGTCTGGTGAGAAGCCTAGGCAAAAAGAAAGGCAGGGAGGAGATGGAGGAAGAGAGGTGCTGCAATGCATTGGAAACCCTAGGTTTCAAGCTTGCGTGCAGAAAGGCGGCAGGGCGAGGATCACACCTAGTCCGCATTTGGGTTGTGGATCGATGTCTTTTTCTAATGGCACGTACACGTGTTAACGCTGGACATCTATCGTGTATGTACTTTCCAAAATTGTTCTCTGCGATGGTTGTACGTGCTTGTACGTCTTCATTAATTTCCAAGTGCTGCGGGTCACGTTCTTCGTAAATCCCCACCGTTTATACATCTTAGTTTTAGGCTGGTAAATCTTCACCGTCAATTGTTTGTTGTTTTAATAATATAATAGATCCTATAAAGACGTTCATAGCACAGCACATCAGCATTTTGTTTAGCCTACTTCCATAGCCATTAACAAGTAAAAACGCTGGCACAACGATCCTCTCAAATAAGACATGAACCATTACCCCTAACCCAAGTGCAGTAAAAAGGTCTGTTTCTACAAGCAAAAGAGATCATGCCTTTCATTCATCTTAAGCTGCAAGCCTGCAATGAACTTCTATTCGGCCTCCATATAAGCCTAGGAAATGACACAAGAAGAATAGTTAAATGTAGAAAAGTAAAGTATCAACTCACAATACAGAATAAGATGATCCAATGATAATCAGAAAAGTAATAGCTAATGTCATAAATTTGCATGATAAGGTACACCAATCTCCAAACCAACTAACGAAATAGAAAACAAGTTTAATCGCACAGCTCCGAAACAAGTAGCATAATAGAGGGAAGCAATTCTAAATGTAAGCAGAGAAAGCACAACTCAATCAAGTAACTAAATTCATAATGCAAGTAGAAACTCACATACAAGAAACAATTTCCTACAGAGAGTATATAGGAGCCAAGAAAGGCACATCACCTATCAGGTAAAAGCATGGTAACCTTCAGTTAAATTGCTATGAATGGTATTAAATTGCTATCAGGTACAGCAAAGTCCAATGTTTCAGTTAGAGTGTTCACGGTTTCTTTCTGCAAGCTACTGATTTTGATGTAGAAAAACAAATGGCATCAAGTAATAGAGTAAGGCCTAAACTATACCATACAGAGAGGCACGGATGGCTACCTCCAAACCTTAGCGAGCCAGGGCGGCGGCTGAAGCTTATAGCGGACGAAACCCTAGGGGTTGAGGCGGTGCCTTGCAACTCTGTCCTTGACGAAGAGGCAGGAGGATGAGAGCTCCTTCGGATCTGCGAGAGCACAAGCGAGGAGTGGGTCAGTAGGGATCAAGGATCCGGAGGAGGAGCTAGTAGGCGTGGGTAGTTAGGGATTCCCTTACCATCTCCGTCCATGTCGGGAGGACTACTTGCGTTTCCGGATCTGAAGCTGGTGTCGACGCCGACGCGAAGACGCCCGCGCATGCGCCGTCGCCTCGCAGAAGGCACCGCCCAGAGCCAATCGATGGAGCTGCACGCTAGCCAGAGCTGCAAGCAGCGCCGCCGAGGGGTCTGGACGACGCCAGTGCCTCTCTTCTTCCGTCGCGCAGGCCGTCGTCGCCGGCGTGCTTCCCTCTACGCTCTGTGGTCGTCGGCGAGGTTCCCTCGGTTGCTCTCTGGAAGGGGGAGTGGATACGGAGGGGTGGATCCGTTTTGAGATGGGGAGGGAGTAGGGTTGCGTGTGGGGAGTAGGCTCCAGCGAGCGGCGGCTCGGGTGGAGGAGGAAAGGGGATCGAGGGAGCGACGGCGCGGCGCTGAGCTAGGGTTTGACGCAAGGGCTGGGGCGAGGCGCTTGTTTTATACTAGACGCGCGCGCTCTGCACCATCGGATCGGCATCCGACGGCTTGGGCTGCATCAGCCGATGTCTAACGGGCCTAACAGAGCTGGGCGGGCTAGTTTCGGCCCATTTGGGCAGAATTGTTATGCTGGCAAAAAAAACTCTTGAACTGACACTTTGTGTGAAGATGGTACCAAAATTTTGTTACAAAATTGAAGCACATTTTTTTTAAAAAAATACTAGAATAGTACTCGGAGATGCTACGAGAAGATATGGAAATTGAAAGATATTATATTTTGTGAAGGTGCAAGCCTAGCAATAGATTGATAGATGCCCTTTCAAAAAATCCACGTCATCTCCGGACAAACAAGCAATATGCTAGCCACATTCATGACATAGTATATCCAAAGGTGCTCAAACTCGACACAGGTTTGCATTTTCGATGTCAAACAATGATGTCGAACAAAGTGTTCTCAGAAATGAGGTATCATCTATGAAGATTCATGGCTTTAGGGCCAAATGACGAATGTTATTGAAAGATCGATATGTCGACTAGAGGGGGGTGATTAGGCGACTACCAAATTTTAATTCTTTTTCGATTAATTAGGGCTTGATCAAAGTATAACAAGGTTGACTAGATGTGCACTAGGTGATAGCAACCTATGTGATACAAGCAAGGTAAATAACGTAGCGGAAGCAACAAGTAAAGGATAGAAATAACCGCAAAGTGGAGACACGGAGATGTTTCCCGTAGTTCCTTCCCAAGGGAAGTACGTCTACGTTGGAGGAGTGTGGAGCCACCTAGGCGCTCCAATAGCACGGATGTGCTCACTCTATTCTCCGTGAGCTTTACCCGTGGGGGTTTGGCTCTTCCACTATGAGGTCACCTTGATGGCGTTGACCAAGCCGGTACACAAAGGTCGGGGAACTCCACAATGAGTTGGAGCCTCCCAACAATGCCTCGGACTTCCTCCGAGACTCACAAAGGCACCTCGAGTTACAAGCAACCCAAGATGCAAGTTCCACACGAATAGTGTGGGGGGATTTGAAATTCCTTCGGTGGAGATGTAGATCTAGACCTCCTCCTTCACTCCACAAAGTATCAAGAGGTTTGGGTGGTTGGAGTGGGAGATCTTAGAAGGTTGAAGCTTTCAACAATGGAGGAGAGAGAGCGTAGGAAAACTTAGTCTTCAAGTGGGGAAGAAGACCCCTTTAAATAGCTCCTCCAAAAGTGGCCGTTGCACAGCCAAAATTCCCGCGGCGGTACTACCGCTGGGGGCAGCGGTAGTACCGCTGCCCTTCTTCGTCTTCAATTCAAACGGCTCGATTTGCTGGAGCGCGCGCTGTCTTCAAAGCGGTACTACCGCTGGAGGCAGCGGTACCCGCTGCCCAGCGGTACTGCCGCCGCGGTACCGCTGCAGCTACCGCCCGATGAAACAGAAGGAGCAAAACGGCGGTACCTCGGGCGGTACTGCCGCTGCCCAGCGGTACCACCGCTGGGGATGGCGGTACTGCCGCTGCCCAGCGGTACTACCGCTGTAGTACCGCTGGAGCTACCGCTGATGGAAACAGAAGCTGAAAATCGGCGGTACCTCCAGCGGTAGCTGGCTGAGCTTGCGAGGAAGAACTGCGCAGCGGTACTACCGCCCCTCCTGGCGGTACTACCGCTGCCTGGAGCAGAAAACTCTAAGACCAATTTGCAAGCTCTATTCGATGACGCTTATAACGATAATCCCTGGAAGCTCAAAATACATCGTTAGATACATAATTGTGTTATCACTAACACCAAAACATCATCTAGGGAAGATGCACTTTCAATCTCCCCCTTTTTGGCGTTAGATGACAACACAATTATCGCAAGGCAAAAGTTTTGTAAAATAGACGGAGCTCCCCCTAGACATGTGCATTATCATGAAATCTTTTGAATGCACAAACGCACACAACCTAGGATCAATGCTCCCCCTAGCTTTTGCAAACTTTGCAAATAATAATAATAGATAAAGAGCTTGCAACAAAGAATAAGACATGAACAAAGACAAACATAAGCTAAGCAATTAAGGTTCACATGTCTTACACCACATGGAGAGATCCACAACAGAAAATAAAAGTGTTCACAAGCATAAGAGAAACAAACGAATAAACAAGCTTGTGACACACAACCCTTGCGAAACCCCGTACGAGCTACTAGATATCTCTCCCCCTTTGGCATCGAGACACCAAAAAGGGACAGACCGATGCTAACGCCCCATGGGTCACTCGAAACCGAACGGAGGCTGCTGAGAGGTGACTTCATCTTCTTCATAATCTGCCCAAGTGATCACCTGCCCTGCACTGTCCTGAGCTTGCCACTCCTCCCATGGAGTGATGTTCTTCTCCGAGCCGGACTGCACTTGTTCTCCTTGAGCACGACGGTGAGCAATTTCAGCTTGGCGAGCCTTCATCGTGCTCTCATAGACATCATATTGGTTCCTCTCAACTTTCTTGGTCAGCTTGAAGAGCTTCTTCATAGAAGTAGCCATCCAAAGGAAAGGCCCTTCCTTCTTAGTGTGAGAGGGACCGGCTTCATCCACAACTTCTTTGCTCTTCTTCTTCTTCGGATGGGGCTTAACAAGGAGCCGCTTACTCTTGTGGGGGATCCAATCCTCCGCATCCCCAAGCTCCGCAACATCGTTCTCCTCAACCCACTTCCAAATGATGATACGCATGATGAGAGGAGCAAAAGCGATGTTCTTCTTCTTGATAATGACCTCCCAAAGTTCATGCCAAATGAAATCCATGACATCCAACTTCTTCCCTTTTCCTTGCATCTCCCTTGTGAGGAGCATTAGATTCTTGAGATACCCATGAATTTCATCAATGTTGCCCACCTTTGGGTTGATGGTCTCGCGATAAATCCTGTGCATGATGTCCCAAGTGGGAAAGAGTCCCTTTGACTTGCCAACCTTCCACTTCTCAGCGCTCTCCGGGTCATATAGAGGCAAAAGCTTCTCAACTTCTGCAGCCTGCACCCCCGTATGATGTACACGGAAGTGAGTATCATCAAAGTCCTCGTAGAGGACGGAACCAAACTCCTCATAACCAAGCATCTGAGCAATTGCAGACCACTCTCTTCAAACTTCTTCTCCTTTGTCATCCATGTGATGGTGCGCTCCGTCTCATTGCCAAAGTGAACGGTGGCTAGAAACTGAGCCACAAGCTTCTCATCAAAATCTTGTTCCAACTCCATCATGGGTAAAAGCCCAAACTCTTCGCAAATATCAAGGGCTTCTCCAAAGTAATCAATCTTGTCCCTCATGTGATCCATATTGATGAAGTGTTGCTCCACATGGTTCTCCACCGGCTTCTTCAACAAGATCTCATTGTAGCATTGTTCTTGGAACTTGTTGTGAAAGAAAGGATTGTTGCCCCGAATGGAGGGAATTTGATCCATCCTCTCAATCACATAGCAATTGACAGCCCGCTTGACCGCAAAATCCTTGTCCGACATCTGACTAGCAGTCTTGGTCCTCTTGGGCAGGGTCTTCTCCGGAGGTGGAAACCTCCGGCGAGTCACGGGAACCCCATCAATCTCATCTTGGACCTCATCAGCATCATCGGTCCTTGGTTTCTTGCGCCCGACAGTCTTGGTGCGACCACGAGACGCACTACCTGTGAATAGCATGGGAGGGGCAAGCACATAGGTAAGAATGCACCATTTCATTATTTTGGAGAAAAAGAGCACATGTCTACAAAATTGTATGAAATTAAAACTAGAGGGAGAGTGCCAAAACTAGTGTTGGAGATGTAACAAGAGGTAATATGAGGCTTAAAAAGCACTAACATTATCTAGGGTTACTCCTCTAAATCTAGGAAGAGGAACTTTCAATCTAGCCACAAATTTCGCAACAAAAAGATAGACAAGGTTCTAGATCCACAAATACACACATCTACCTACTCAATCTACCACGAATCCAAGAGTAACACCACTAATTTCATCTCTATCCATCAACTAGATGAGAGAGAGGGATAGGGCATACCGGAACTCATGGCGGAGGATCGAGGAGGAGGAGAGGTGCAGGAGGCGTCCCAAGCGTGGAGGAGGAAGCTCCGGGCCTGGGAGGGCTCCTTCCCGGCGGAGGAGTGGCCGGCGGCGGCGGGATCTTGGAGAGGAAGAGCACGGGGAGGAAAAACGAGTGGGGAGATAACCTCCACATCGAGTTGGCCCCGTGCCTTATCCTGGCCAAATCCCGCGAGCGGTACTACCGCCGATCCAGCGGTAGTACCGCTCCTGGTATTTACAGGACCCGTCGATACTGCGCTGCACAGGGTGCAGCGGTAGTACCGCCAGGGGTACCGGTAGTACCGGCGCCTGGGGAAAAAGCAGCTAGGGCTCAAAAATGAGCCCCTAAGCCGATTTGACCGCCGTTTCCGACCATCCAAACAACCAAGAGCATGAAAAAGGCATTTTTAGAGAGAGAGGGCTGTTTTAAGAAAGAGTGTTGGCTTGGGATAGACAAGTAGCTGAGGAAGGAGAAGAAACTCAAGTTTGCAAAAACCAAACTTGAAGACCCAAGCTTGAGTTCTCTCCCCAAAAAGAGTCTAAAACACCAAATAAGATCCAAATAAAACCAACTCCTCATAAGGAGGAGGGCGGTGGCCTAGGCCACCATGTATGAGCAATTATCAACCCAAAACCGCGAAGATATATCTTGGGTTCAAGGCCAATACTCATCGTTTAAGCACAATTTGTCACCGGAGTGACCAAATGAAGCACGAATTGTCTATGTGCGCATAATAGAAGTAGTGTTGACTCATGAGTTGAGCTACACTCCCCCTATGTCCATGCATGCATCTAAACTAGTTACGATGTCTACTATGGGTACTTGTGCAAGGCGGTCAAGCAAAGTTGCTCGCATCAATGACATTTAGTTCATTCCTCAACTCTCGAAATCTTGGTTCATCAAGGGCCTTCGTGAATATATCCGCAAGTTGATCCTTGGTTCCTACAAAAGAAAGGTCAATGTTGCCCCTTTCCACGTGCTCCCGGATGAAATGATGACGAACTTCAATATGCTTCGTCTTGGCATGTTGCACGGGGTTGTGGGCGATCTTGATAGCACTCTCATTGTCGCAAAGGAGGGCACCTTGGTGAAGTTAATACCATAATCCTTCATAGTTTGAACCATCCATAAGAGTTGAGCACAACAACTTGCGGCGGAGATGTACTCGGCTTCGGTGGTGGAGAGAGCAACACAATTTTGCTTCTTGGAAGACCAACACACCAAGGAGCGGCCAAGAAATTGACAACTCCCGGATGTAGACTTCCTATCCTTCTTCTCTCCGGCATAATCCGCATCCGAATACCCATAAGATGAAAGCTTGAACCCTTGGGATACCAAAGACCAAAGTTTGGGGTATGAAGCAAATATCGAAAGATGCGCTTAACCGCCACTAAGTGGCTCTCTTTGGGAGCCGCTTGATACCTTGCACACTTACCCACACTAAACATAATATCCGGTCTAGATGCACAAAGATAAAGCAAAGAACCAATCATAGAGCGATAGAGTTTTTGATCGACATCGTTACCCTCGGTGTCGGTGTGGAGGTCGACGGAGGTGGACATGGGTGTCTTGTAAGGTTTGAGCTCCGTCATCGTGAACCTCTTGAGCATGTCTTGGGTATATTTGGCTTGATTGATGAAGGTACCTTCCCTATATTGCTTCACTTCAAATCCTAGGAAGTACTTCAACTCCCCCATCATGGACATCTCAAATTTGCTTGTCATTAGCTTTGCAAACTCATCATTGAAAGCATTGTTAGTAGAACCAAAAATGATGTCATCTACATAGAGTTGGCATATGAAAAGATTGCCACCCACCTTCTTGGTAAAGAGGGTGGGGTCAATAACACCAACTTGGAATCCACGGTCTACAAGAAACTCTCGAAGGTGCTCATACCACGCACGTGGGGCTTGTTTAAGGCCATAGAGTGCCTTGTCGAGCTTGTAAACATGGTCCGGATGGTTGGGATCCTCAAACCCGGGAGGTTGCTTAACATATACCAACTCATTAATAGGACCATTAAGGAAAGCACTTTTAACATCCATTTGTTGCAATTTAAAGTTATGATGAGATGCATATGCAAGCAAGATGCGAATAGATTCAAGACGAGCAACGGGGGCATAGGTTTCACCGAAGTCAACACCTTCGACTTGAGAGTAGCCTTGTGCCACCAATCTTGCCTTGTTTCGAATGACAATGCCGTTCGAATCTTGCTTGTTCTTGAAGACCCATTTGGTGCCGATGACGTTCTTGCACCCATTTGGCCTTGGCACCAACTTCCACACCTTGTTGCGCTTGAAGTTATTGAGTTCTTCATGCATGGCATCAATCCAATCATGATCTTCAAGAGCTTCATACACCTTCTTGGGCTCGATGAAGGACACAAAAGCATGGTTGGTGCTAAAGCTTGCCAATTGTTTTCTTGTGACGACCTTGCTTTGGACACCTCCAAGAACTTTGTCCAATGTATGCTCTAAGCGAGTTAATTTTTGCTCTCTTCGCAATTCTCTTCTCTTCTTGGTCTCCTCCGAAGTTTCTTGAGAGATGACTTGATCATTTCCTTCATCATCGGAGTCATGTGCATTGTTTTGATCTTGAGCTTGATCTTGATGAGGACCACCTTGATCTTGTTCTTGATCATTGTCGTGTGCACCATCTAGAGCTTGGTCTTGAACATCAAGTTGTGGAGAGGAACCACTAGGTTGATCTTGTTCTTGACCTTGCTCACTTGTTTGAGGGCTCGGAGTTTGTTCTTGGTTACGGGGAGGATCTTGAGTTGGTGATGGTATGACTTGAGGAGGAGCTCGAGGAGGATCTTGAACTTGAGGAGGATCCTCTTCAATGGGACGAATGTCCCCAATTGCCATCCTTCTTAGAGCGAGCTCCATAGGTACATCACCTACAACATTAGGATCAACTTGCCCCACTTGGGAGCCATTATCCTCATCAAACTTCACGTCACTAGATTCTTCAACTTGACCGGTGGTCTTGTTGTAGACTCTATAGCCGTGAGAGTTTGTGGAGTAACCAACAAAGATGCCCTCTATAGATCTAGTCTCAAACTTAGATAACCGGTTACCTTTCTTGCGAATGAAGCACTTGCATCCAAAGACACGAAAATAAGAAAGATCCGGTTTCTTCCCAAGAAGAATCTCATATGGGGTCTTGTTCAATAGCTTGCGGAGATATAACCGATTTGTTGCATGACAAGCGGTGGAGATGGCTTCGGCCCAAAAGTTGAACGGAGAAGCATACTCCGCAATCATGGTCCTAGCCGCATCCATAAGAGTCCGGTTCTTCCTCTCCGCAACACCATTTTGTTGAGGGGTGTATGGAGTGGAATATTGATGAGCAATACCCTCTTCACTAAGAAACCCCTCCACGGTGTAGTTCTTGAATTCGGACCCATTATCACTTCGAATTGTCATGATCTTCTCTTGATATTGACGTTGAGCCATGTTGATGAAGTCAATGACTCTTTGTTGAGTCTCACTCTTCTTCTTGAAGAAATAGACCCATGTGTATCTTGAATAGTCATCAACAATCACCAAGCAATACTTCTTCCCACCAAGACTATCATAAGATAATGGACCAAATAGGTCCAAATGAATGAGCTCAAGAATCTTGTCGGTGGTAATCTTCGTCTTTGATGGATGGGCTTCTCCATGTTGCTTTCCTAGAACGCATGATCTACACACACGATCTTTGGAAAACTTAATATCGGTTAGTCCAAGAATGTGATCACCACTTTGAAGATCATGGAGTGTTCTCATATTGGTGTGGGCTAGTCGGCGATGCCAAAGCCAACCCACATCAACTTTAGCCATTAGACAAGTCGCGGCCGACATGCTCTCTTTCGAGAAATCAAGCACATACATGCCGTACTCGACATGTCCAACAAAGACTACTTTAAGAGATCCCTTCACGGTGATGATCACACTCTCGTCATCAAAATAACACCCATAACCACTTTTAGTAAGTTGATAGACGGAGAGTAAGTTGTAGCCAAGGGACTCAACGACAAGTACATTCTTGATAGAGACTCTCTAGCAACAACGACCTTGCCTCGTCCCAATACCTTAAGCTCGCGGTTGTCACCAATTTTGACTCGTGAATATTGAGGTAGAGGAGGTTCAATATCATCCACCAAGTCAATGCGTCCGGTCATGTGTTGGGATGCGCCACTATCCACCGTCCATCGACCCGCACCGGACGCCACACCCTACAAGGAATCAAGACTTCGATTTAGGTACCCATTTTTCGATGGGTCCTTTCTTGTTAGTCACAAGGGTCTTTGGAACCCAAATAGTCCAATGATAATCATCACCATAAGAAGTGCCAACATATTTAGCATAAACATGACCATCTTTAGATTTCATAAGAACATAAGATGGGTTATATTTGCCGGCAAAGTCATTATGGGTAGGAAGGTCCCTTGTGACCTCACCACCCACAACGGTGTTGGTCTCCTTCTCTTTAGCCAACTCCCCCTCCTTCACAAAGATAATAGCTTTTGAAGAGGGAGAAGGCTTCTTCTTCTTGTTGTTCTTCTTCTTTGACTTGGTAGAGAAACCAAGTCCTTCTTTCCAATTTGATCCTTTTGATTACTCAAAAGGTCATTGAGATTCTTTTCTCCTTGGGCACAAGCCAAATGCCCTTCTCAAGTTGAGATTTCAACTAGCATTCTCTTCAACAAGATTAGCATGCTCACAACATAATAGATTTAGCAACAATTTCATTTGATGTGGATGCAATAACTTCTTTCACTTGTTGACCTAGGAATTGATCATGAGACTTCTCAAGTTTGGCAAAAGACTCTTTGAGGGTTTTGAGTTCCTCATCAAGTCTCTTGTTTTCCTTCTCAAGTCTAGCATGTTCAATGCCTAGCTCAAGCTTCTCATTCTTATAGACTTTAGAAGTAGCAAGAGCATGTTCATGATCCTTTTTAACTCTAGACATGTCAATAGCATAGGATTCCTCGGAATTAGATAGGGCCTCCTCAAGAGACCTTCTACGAGTTTGCTCTTTTCAAGAGCGATAGAGAAATCCGCTATCTCATTAGCATAGTCAACCTCACGGTTTGCCATGCCCGAAATGATCTCCTCCTTTTGATCTACAAGAGAGTTAGTTTCCTCAAGTTGCTCCAAAAGAGCATCAACATTCACTTTATCTTCTCCCTTAAGATTAGCTAGCCATAAGTCCACCTCATTTGGACTTTGGGGCTCCTTCACAACATTCTCTACACAATCCAATAAGGAAGGAGGTGTAGAGGTAATAGGTTTGGAGAAGGAGTTACCGAGGTGGCTTTTGCCATGAGACATGTGTAGGGAATGGACTCATTTCATTGGGGGATTCAAATAGGGATGACGGTGTAGAGGAAGGTGTAGCTATGGCAATGCGAGCGGTAGCTCAACTTCATCTTCATCTTCATCACCGGACATGTATTCTTCCAAAACTTTTCTATCTTGAACACACAAGGCATTGACTACCCTCTTCTTCACGTAGTTCTTGTTGCCGTGCCCTTGGACTTGTCTTTTCTCACAAGCTTGCCATTGTGGTCCTCTCGATTCTCCCAAGGACAATCGGCAATGTAGTGATTGAGATTACTACAATTATAGCAAGTCTTTGGACGGTCTCCTCTTGGTCTTGCAACGAAGTTCTTCTTAGCAAAAGGTCTTGACGAAGATCTCTTGGAACGGTTGCCCCAAAAGGCTCTTGAAGCAAGGCCATGTGCTCATAATATCTTGCTTGACGTCCTCCGAATCCTCCTCTTCAACTCCATGTTCATACTCTTCTTCACTAGTGATGGCGTGGACTTCAAAGCAACATTTGGAGAGTGTCCCGCAAGTCCTCTTTGCCGAGCATGAGCATGAATGGAGCTCTTGACCACCATTCCAATGGATACAAACTCGTTGAGCACGGTGTTGGAATCAAGTGTTGAGAAGTCCGGTCTTGATCGAATGGTTTGAGCCAAGCCTTGATTTGAGGGAGTGATTGCCTTGAGAAACTTGCGCTTGATCCAATTATCTTCAAACTTCTCGAAGCCAAATCATTCAAGGTGATGGAAAGAGCGGTGAGCCTTCGATAGAGATCTTCGGGTGTCTCATCTCATTCATCACGAACTCATCGGCTTCGTCTTGAACCGCTTCATACTTGGAAAGTTGAATGCTTTCATTCCCCAAGAACAAGTTATGGAGTTTATCCCAACATTGCTTTGCCGTCTTGCACATCCGGATATGAGTGGTATAAGTTGGGCCGGCGGCCGTTTGGATCATGTGCATGGCGGTGGCGTTGAGTTGATGATTGGCCTTCTCCGTTGAAGTCATGTTGAGTGGGTCTTGAGGATAGAAGCCTTGCTCTAAATGTCAATCAAGAAAACACAACAACTAGACATGTGTGATCGCATAGCATATTGCCAATTAGGAAAGTCTTTTGGATCAAGCTTAGGAGGTGCGCCCATATTGGCGATGTGTGGCGGAGAGACGTGTTGGTGGATTGAGTTATACACTTGTCCCGGTGGACACTTGCATACACCCCCGGCTTCCTTGGGATTGAGTTACCCTCCGCGGCATCCGTTGTTTCGGGATTGGCTTTTGCCTTTCCGTCCACATTGGCTAGGACCGAAGAAGGAAGAGCATCTCCCTTCTCCGACTCCTTTTCCTCGGGGGTAAATCAATCTTAGGTTCCGGTTTCCCTAGAAACTCCTTGAACATCTCCCGCATCGATTCCTTCATGCTTAGGTTGAGGTTGGTAGTGATCTCGGTATTGAGATTAGACATCTCACTCTTGAGATCACTAACAACCTCACCAAGGCGTTCATTAGTTACCGACGCGGTTGGGTCCAAGTTGTCCGACATATTCTCTTAGGCGGTGAAGCCTTAGATAAGAGCCGAGGCTCTGATACCAATTGAAAGATCGATATGTCGACTAGAGGGGGGGTGATTAGGCGACTACCAAATTTTAATTCTTTTTCGATTAATTAGGGCTTGAGCAAAGTATAACAAGGTTGACTAGATGTGCACTAGGTGATAGCAACCTATGTGATACAAGCAAGGTAAATAACGTAGCGGAAGCAACAAGTAAAGGATAGAAATAACCGCAAAGTGGAGACACGGAGATGTTTCCCGTAGTTCCTTCCCAAGGGAAGTACGTCTACGTTGGAGGAGTGTGGAGCCACCTAGGCGCTCCAATAGCACGGATGTGCTCACTCTATTCTCCGTGAGCTTTACCCGTGGGGGTTTGGCTCTTCCACTATGAGGTCACCTTGATGGCGTTGACCAAGCCGGTACACAAAGGTCGGGGAACTCCACAATGAGTTGGAGCCTCCCAACAATGCCTCGGACTTCCTCCGAGACTCACAAAGGCACCTCGAGTTACAAGCAACCCAAGATGCAAGTTCCACACGAATAGTGTGGGGGGATTTGAAATTCCTTCGGTGGAGATGTAGATCTAGACCTCCTCCTTCACTCCACAAAGTATCAAGAGGTTTGGGTGGTTGGAGTGGGAGATCTTAGAAGGTTGAAGCTTTCAACAATGGAGGAGAGAGAGCGTAGGAAAACTTAGTCTTCAAGTGGGGAAGAAGACCCCTTTAAATAGCTCCTCCAAAAGTGGCCGTTGCACAGCCAAAATTCCCGCGGCGGTACTACCGCTGGGGGCAGCGGTAGTACCGCTGCCCTTCTTCGTCTTCAATTCAAACGGCTCGATTTGCTGGAGCGCGCTGTCTTCAAAGCGGTACTACCGCTGGAGGCAGCGGTACTGCCGCCGCGGTACCGCTGCAGCTACCGCCCGATGAAACAGAAGGAGCAAAACGGCGGTACCTCGGGCGGTACTGCCGCTGCCCAGCGGTACCACCGCTGGGGATGGCGGTACTGCCGCTGCCCAGCGGTACTACCGCTGCAGTACCGCTGGAGCTACCGCTGATGGAAACAGAAGCTGAAAATCGGCGGTACCTCCAGCGGTACCGCCAGCGGTAGCTGGCTGAGCTTGCGAGGAAGAACTGCGCAGCGGTACTACCGCCCCTCCTGGCGGTACTACCGCTGCCTGGAGCAGAAAACTGCTAAGACCAATTTGCAAGCTCTATTCGATGACGCTTATAACGATAATCCCTGGAAGCTCAAAATACATCGTTAGATACATAATTGTGTTATCACTAACACCAAAACATCATCTAGGGAAGATGCACTTTCAATCTCCCCCTTTTTGGCGTTAGATGACAACACAATTATCGCAAGGCAAAAGTTTTGTAAAATCTAGACGGAGCTCCCCCTAGACACGTGCATTAATCATGAAATCTTTTGAATGCACAAACGCACACAACCTAGGATCAATGCTCCCCCTAGCTTTTGCAAACTTTGCAAATAATAATAATAGATAAAGAGCTTGCAACAAAGAATAAGACATGAACAAAGACAAACATAAGCTAAGCAATTAAGGTTCACATGTCTTACACCACATGGAGAGATCCACAACAGAAAATAAAAGTGTTCACAAGCATAAGAGAAACAAACGAATAAACAAGCTTGTGACACACAACCCTTGCGAAACCCCGTACGAGCTACTAGATATCTCTCCCCCTTTGGCATCGAGACACCAAAAAGGGACAGACCGATGCTAACGCCCCATGGGTCACTCGAAACCGAACGGAGGCTGCTGAGAGGTGACTTCATCTTCTTCATAATCTGCCCAAGTGATCACCTGCCCTGCACTGTCCTGAGCTTGCCACTCCTCCCATGGAGTGATGTTCTTCTCCGAGCCGGACTGCACTTGTTCTCCTTGAGCACGACGGTGAGCAATTTCAGCTTGGCGAGCCTTCATCGTGCTCTCATAGACATCATATTGGTTCCTCTCAACTTTCTTGGTCAGCTTGAAGAGCTTCTTCATAGAAGTAGCCATCCAAAGGAAAGGCCCTTCCTTCTTAGTGTGAGAGGGACCGGCTTCATCCACAACTTCTTTGCTCTTCTTCTTCTTCGGATGGGGCTTAACAAGGAGCCGCTTACTCTTGTGGGGGATCCAATCCTCCGCATCCCCAAGCTCCGCAACATCGTTCTCCTCAACCCACTTCCAAATGATGATACGCATGATGAGAGGAGCAAAAGCGATGTTCTTCTTCTTGATAATGACCTCCCAAAGTTCATGCCAAATGAAATCCATGACATCCAACTTCTTCCCTTTTCCTTGCATCTCCCTTGTGAGGAGCATTAGATTCTTGAGATACCCATGAATTTCATCAATGTTGCCCACCTTTGGGTTGATGGTCTCGCGATAAATCCTGTGCATGATGTCCCAAGTGGGAAAGAGTCCCTTTGACTTGCCAACCTTCCACTTCTCAGCGCTCTCCGGGTCATATAGAGGCAAAAGCTTCTCAACTTCTGCAGCCTGCACCCCCGTATGATGTACACGGAAGTGAGTATCATCAAAGTCCTCGTAGAGGACGGAACCAAACTCCTCATAACCAAGCATCTGAGCAATTGCAGACCACGTCTCTTCAAACTTCTTCTCCTTTGTCATCCATGTGATGGTGCGCTCCGTCTCATTGCCAAAGTGAACGGTGGCTAGAAACTGAGCCACAAGCTTCTCATCAAAATCTTGTTCCAACTCCATCATGGGTAAAAGCCCAAACTCTTCGCAAATATCAAGGGCTTCTCCAAAGTAATCAATCTTGTCCCTCATGTGATCCATATTGATGAAGTGTTGCTCCACATGGTTCTCCACCGGCTTCTTCAACAAGATCTCATTGTAGCATTGTTCTTGGAACTTGTTGTGAAAGAAAGGATTGTTGCCCCGAATGGAGGGAATTTGATCCATCCTCTCAATCACATAGCAATTGACAGCCCGCTTGACCGCAAAATCCTTGTCCGACATCTGACTAGCAGTCTTGGTCCTCTTGGGCAGGGTCTTCTCCGGAGGTGGAAACCTCCGGCGAGTCACGGGAACCCCATCAATCTCATCTTGGACCTCATCAGCATCATCGGTCCTTGGTTTCTTGCGCCCGACAGTCTTGGTGCGACCACGAGACGCACTACCTGTGAATAGCATGGGAGGGGCAAGCACATAGGTAAGAATGCACCATTTCATTATTTTGGAGAAAAAGAGCACATGTCTACAAAATTGTATGAAATTAAAACTAGAGGGAGAGTGCCAAAACTAGTGTTGGAGATGTAACAAGAGGTAATATGAGGCTTAAAAAGCACTAACATTATCTAGGGTTACTCCTCTAAATCTAGGAAGAGGAACTTTCAATCTAGCCACAAATTTCACAACAAAAAGATAGACAAGGTTCTAGATCCACAAATACACACATCTACCTACTCAATCTACCACGAATCCAAGAGTAACACCACTAATTTCATCTCTATCCATCAACTAGATGAGAGAGAGGGATAGGGCATACCGGAACTCATGGCGGAGGATCGAGGAGGAGGAGAGGTGCAGGAGGCGTCCCAAGCGTGGAGGAGGAAGCTCCGGGCCTGGGAGGGCTCCTTCCCGGCGGAGGAGTGGCCGGCGGCGGCGGGATCTTGGAGAGGAAGAGCGCACGGGGAGGAAAAACGAGTGGGGAGATAACCTCCACATCGAGTTGGCCCCGTGCCTTATCCTGGCCAAATCCCGCGAGCGGTACTACCGCTCGATCCAGCGGTAGTACCGCTCCTGGTATTTACAGGACCCGTACGATACTGCGCTGCACAGGGTGCAGCGGTAGTACCGCCAGGGGTACCGGTAGTACCGGCGCCTGGGGAAAAAGCAGCTAGGGCTCAAAAATGAGCCCCTAAGCCGATTTGACCGCCGTTTCCGACCATCCAAGCAACCAAGAGCATGAAAAAGGCATTTTTAGAGAGAGAGGGCTGTTTTAAGAAAGAGTGTTGGCTTGGGATAGACAAGTAGCTGAGGAAGGAGAAGAAACTCAAGTTTGCAAAAACCAAACTTGAAGACCCAAGCTTGAGTTCTCTCCCCAAAAAGAGTCTAAAACACCAAATAAGATCCAAATAAAACCAACTCCTCATAAGGAGGAGGGCGGTGGCCTAGGCCACCATGTATGAGCAATTATCAACCCAAAACCGCGAAGATATATCTTGGGTTCAAGGCCAATACTCATCGTTTAAGCACAATTTGTCACCGGAGTGACCAAATGAAGCACGAATTGTCTATGTGCGCATAATAGAAGTAGTGTTGACTCATGAGTTGAGCTACACTCCCCCTATGTCCATGCATGCATCTAAACTAGTTACGATGTCTACTAGGGTATTGTGCAAGGCGGTCAAGCAAAGTTGCTCGCATCAATGACATTTAGTTCATTCCTCAACTCTCGAAATCTTGGTTCATCAAGGGCCTTCGTGAATATATCCGCAAGTTGATCCTTGGTTCCTACAAAAGAAAGGTCAATGTTGCCCCTTCCACATGCTCCCGGATGAAATGATGACGAACTTCAATATGCTTCGTCTTGGCATGTTGCACGGGGTTGTGGGCGATCTTGATAGCACTCTCATTGTCGCAAAGAGGGCACCTTGGTGAAGTTAATACCATAATCCTTCATAGTTTGACCATCCATAAGAGTTGAGCACAACAACTTGCGGCGGAGATGTACTCGGCTTCGGTGGTGGAGAGAGCAACACAATTTTGCTTCTTGGAAGACCAACACACCAAGGAGCGGCCAAGAAATTGACAACTCCCGGATGTAGACTTCCTATCCTTCTTCTCTCCGGCATAATCCGCATCCGAGTACCCATAGATGAAAGCTTGAACCCTTGGGATACCAAAGACCAAAGTTTGGGGTATGAAGCAAATATCGAAAGATGCGCTTAACCGCCACTAAGTGGCTCTCTTTGGGAGCCGCTTGATACCTTGCACACTTACCCACACTAAACATAATATCCGGTCTAGATGCACAAAGATAAAGCAAAGAACCAATCATAGAGCGATAGAGTTTTTGATCGACATCGTTACCCTCGGTGTCGGTGTGGAGGTCGACGGAGGTGGACATGGGTGTCTTGTAAGGTTTGAGCTCCGTCATCGTGAACCTCTTGAGCATGTCTTGGGTATATTTGGCTTGATTGATGAAGGTACCTTCCCTATATTGCTTCACTTCAAATCCTAGGAAGTACTTCAACTCCCCCATCATGGACATCTCAAATTTGCTTGTCATTAGCTTTGCAAACTCATCATTGAAAGCATTGTTAGTAGAACCAAAAATGATGTCATCTACATAGAGTTGGCATATGAAAAGATTGCCACCCACCTTCTTGGTAAAGAGGGTGGGGTCAATAACACCAACTTGGAATCCACGGTCTACAAGAAACTCTCGAAGGTGCTCATACCACGCACGTGGGGCTTGTTTAAGGCCATAGAGTGCCTTGTCGAGCTTGTAAACATGGTCCGGATGGTTGGGATCCTCAAACCCGGGAGGTTGCTTAACATATACCAACTCATTAATAGGACCATTAAGGAAAGCACTTTTAACATCCATTTGTTGCAATTTAAAGTTATGATGAGATGCATATGCAAGCAAGATGCGAATAGATTCAAGACGAGCAACGGGGGCATAGGTTTCACCGAAGTCAACACCTTCGACTTGAGAGTAGCCTTGTGCCACCAATCTTGCCTTGTTTCGAATGACAATGCCGTTCGAATCTTGCTTGTTCTTGAAGACCCATTGGTGCCGATGACGTTCTTGCACCCATTTGGCCTTGGCACCAACTTCCACACCTTGTTGCGCTTGAAGTTATTGAGTTCTTCATGCATGGCATCAATCCAATCATGATCTTCAAGAGCTTCATACACCTTCTTGGGCTCGATGAAGGACACAAAAGCATGGTTGGTGCTAAAGCTTGCCAATTGTTTTCTTGTGACGACCTTGCTTTGGACACCTCCAAGAACTTTGTCCAATGTATGCTCTAAGCGAGTTAATTTTTGCTCTCTTCGCAATTCTCTTCTCTTCTTGGTCTCCTCCGAAGTTTCTTGAGAGATGACTTGATCATTTCCTTCATCATCGGAGTCATGTGCATTGTTTTGATCTTGAGCTTGATCTTGATGAGGACCACCTTGATCTTGTTCTTGATCATTGTCGTGTGCACCATCTAGAGCTTGGTCTTGAACATCAAGTTGTGGAGAGGAACCACTAGGTTGATCTTGTTCTTGACCTTGCTCACTTGTTTGAGGGCTCGGAGTTTGTTCTTGGTTACGGGGAGGATCTTGAGTTGGTGATGGTATGACTTGAGGAGGAGCTCGAGGAGGATCTTGAACTTGAGGAGGATCCTCTTCAATGGGACGAATGTCCCCAATTGCCATCCTTCTTAGAGCGAGCTCCATAGGTACATCACCTACAACATTAGGATCAACTTGCCCCACTTGGGAGCCATTATCCTCATCAAACTTCACGTCACTAGATTCTTCAACTTGACCGGTGGTCTTGTTGTAGACTCTATAGCCGTGAGAGTTTGTGGAGTAACCAACAAAGATGCCCTCTATAGATCTAGTCTCAAACTTAGATAACCGGTTACCTTTCTTGCGAATGAAGCACTTGCATCCAAAGACACGAAAATAAGAAAGATCCGGTTTCTTCCCAAGAAGAATCTCATATGGGGTCTTGTTCAATAGCTTGCGGAGATATAACCGATTTGTTGCATGACAAGCGGTGGAGATGGCTTCGGCCCAAAAGTTGAACGGAGAAGCATACTCCGCAATCATGGTCCTAGCCGCATCCATAAGAGTCCGGTTCTTCCTCTCCGCAACACCATTTTGTTGAGGGGTGTATGGAGTGGAATATTGATGAGCAATACCCTCTTCACTAAGAAACCCCTCCACGGTGTAGTTCTTGAATTCGGACCCATTATCACTTCGAATTGTCATGATCTTCTCTTGATATTGACGTTGAGCCATGTTGATGAAGTCAATGACTCTTTGTTGAGTCTCACTCTTCTTCTTGAAGAAATAGACCCATGTGTATCTTGAATAGTCATCAACAATCACCAAGCAATACTTCTTCCCACCAAGACTATCATAAGATAATGGACCAAATAGGTCCAAATGAATGAGCTCAAGAATCTTGTCGGTGGTAATCTTCGTCTTTGATGGATGGGCTTCTCCATGTTGCTTTCCTAGAACGCATGATCTACACACACGATCTTTGGAAAACTTAATATCGGTTAGTCCAAGAATGTGATCACCACTTTGAAGATCATGGAGTGTTCTCATATTGGTGTGGGCTAGTCGGCGATGCCAAAGCCAACCCACATCAACTTTAGCCATTAGACAAGTCGCGGCCGACATGCTCTCTTTCGAGAAATCAAGCACATACATGCCGTACTCGACATGTCCAACAAAGACTACTTTAAGAGATCCCTTCACGGTGATGATCACACTCTCGTCATCAAAGTAACACCCATAACCACTTTTAGTAAGTTGATAGACGGAGAGTAAGTTGTAGCCAAGGGACTCAACGACAAGTACATTCTTGATAGAGACCTCTCTAGCAACAACGACCTTGCCTCGTCCCAATACCTTAAGCTCGCGGTTGTCACCAATTTTGACTCGTGAATATTGAGGTAGAGGAGGTTCAATATCATCCACCAAGTCAATGCGTCCGGTCATGTGTTGGGATGCGCCACTATCCACCGTCCATCGACCCGCACCGGACGCCACACCCTACAAGGAATCAAGACTTCGATTTAGGTACCCATTTTTCGATGGGTCCTTTCTTGTTAGTCACAAGGGTCTTTGGAACCCAAATAGTCCAATGATAATCATCACCATAAGAAGTGCCAACATATTTAGCATAAACATGACCATCTTTAGATTTCATAAGAACATAAGATGGGTTATATTTGCCGGCAAAGTCATTATGGGTAGGAAGGTCCCTTGTGACCTCACTACCCACAACGGTGTTGGTCTCCTTCTCTTTAGCCAACTCCCCCTCCTTCACAAAGATAATAGCTTTTGAAGAGGGAGAAGGCTTCTTCTTCTTGTTGTTCTTCTTCTTTGACTTGGTAGAGAAACCAAGTCCTTCTTTCCCAATTTGATCCTTTTGATTACTCAAAAGGTCATTGAGATTCTTTTCTCCTTGGGCACAAGCCAAAATGCCCTTCTCAAGTTGAGATTTCAACCTAGCATTCTCTTCAGCAAGATTAGCATGCTCACAACAAATAATAGATTTAGCAACAATTTCATTTGATGTGGATGCAATAACTTCTTTCACTTGTTGACCTAGGAATTGATCATGAGACTTCTCAAGTTTGGCAAAAGACTCTTTGAGGGTTTTGAGTTCCTCATCAAGTCTCTTGTTTTCCTTCTCAAGTCTAGCATGTTCAATGCCTAGCTCAAGCTTCTCATTCTTATAGACTTTAGAAGTAGCAAGAGCATGTTCATGATCCTTTTTAACTCTAGACATGTCAATAGCATAGGATTCCTCGGAATTAGATAGGGCCTCCTCAAGAGACCTTCTACGAGTTTGCTCTTTTCAAGAGCGATAGAGAAATCCGCTATCTCATTAGCATAGTCAACCTCACGGTTTGCCATGCCCGAAATGATCTCCTCCTTTTGATCTACAAGAGAGTTAGTTTCCTCAAGTTGCTCCAAAAGAGCATCAACATTCACTTTATCTTCTCCCTTAAGATTAGCTAGCCACAAGTCCACCTCATTTGGACTTTGGGGCTCCTTCACAACATTCTCTACACAATCCAATAAGGAAGGAGGTGTAGAGGTAATAGGTTTGGTAGAAGGAGTTACCGAGGTGGCTTTTGCCATGAGACATGTGTAGGGAATGGACTCATTCTCATTGGGGGATTCAAATAGGGATGACGGTGTAGAGGAAGGTGTAGCTATGGCAATGCGAGCGGTAGCTCCAACTTCATCTTCATCTTCATCACCGGACATGTATTCTTCCAAAACTTTTCTATCTTGAACACACAAGGCATTGACTACCCTCTTCTTCACGTAGTTCTTGTTGCCGATGCCCTTGGACTTGTCTTTTCTCACAAGCTTGCCATTGTGGTCCTCTCGATTCTCCCAAGGACAATCGGCAATGTAGTGATTGAGATTACTACAATTATAGCAAGTCTTTGGACGGTCTCCTCTTGGTCTTGCAACGAAGTTCTTCTTAGCAAAAGGTCTTGAGAAGATCTCTTGGAACGGTTGCCCCAAAAGGCTCTTGAAGCAAGGGCCATGTGCTCATAATATTCTTGCTTGACGTCCTCCGAATCCTCCTCTTCAACTCCATGTTCATACTCTTCTTCACTAGTGATGGCCGTGGACTTCAAAGCAACATTTGGAGAGTGTCCCGCAAGTCCTCTTTGCCGAGCATGAGCATGAATGGAGCTCTTGACCACCATTCCAATGGATACAAACTCGTTGAGCACGGTGTTGGAATCAAGTGTTGAGAAGTCCGGTCTTGATCGAATGGTTTGAGCCAAGCCTTGATTTGAGGGAGTGATTGCCTTGAGAAACTTGCGCTTGATCCAATTATCTTCAAACTTCTCGAAGCCAAAATCATTCAAGGTGATGGAAAGAGCGGTGAGCCTTCGATAGAGATCTTCGGGTGTCTCATCCTCATTCATCACGAACTCATCGGCTTCGTCTTGAACCGCTTCATACTTGGAAAGTTGAATGCTTTCATTCCCCAAGAACAAGTTATGGAGTTTATCCCAACATTGCTTTGCCGTCTTGCACATCCGGATATGAGTGGTATAAGTTGGGCCGGCGGCCGTTTGGATCATGTGCATGGCGGTGGCGTTGAGTTGATGATTGGCCTTCTCCGTTGAAGTCATGTTGAGTGGGTCTTGAGGATAGAAGCCTTGCTCTAGAATGTCAATCAAGAAAACACAACAACTAGACATGTGTGATCGCATAGCATATTGCCAATTAGGAAAGTCTTTTGGATCAAGCTTAGGAGGTGCGCCCATATTGGCGATGTGTGGCGGAGAGACGTGTTGGTGGATTGAGTTATACACTTGTCCCGGTGGGACACTTGCATACACCCCCGGCTTCCTTGGGATTGAGTTACCCTCCGCGGCATCCGTTGTTTCGGGATTGGCTTTTGCCTTTCCGTCCACATTGGCTAGGACCGAAGAAGGAAGAACATCTCCCTTCTCCGACTCCTTTTCCTCGGGGGGTAAATCAATCTTAGGTTCCGGTTTCCCTAGAAACTCCTTGAACATCTCCCGCATCGATTCCTTCATGCTTAGGTTGAGGTTGGTAGTGATCTCGGTATTGAGATTAGACATCTCACTCTTGAGATCACTAACAACCTCACCAAGGCGTTCATTAGTTACCGACGCGGTTGGGTCCAAGTTGTCCGACATATTCTCTTAGGCGGTGAAGCCTTAGATAAGAGCCGAGGCTCTGATACCAATTGAAAGATCGATATGTCGACTAGAGGGGGGGTGATTAGGCGACTACCAAATTTTAATTCTTTTTCGATTAATTAGGGCTTGAGCAAAGTATAACAAGGTTGACTAGATGTGCACTAGGTGATAGCAACCTATGTGATACAAGCAAGGTAAATAACGTAGCGGAAGCAACAAGTAAAGGATAGAAATAACCGCAAAGTGGAGACACGGAGATGTTTCCCGTAGTTCCTTCCCAAGGGAAGTACGTCTACGTTGGAGGAGTGTGGAGCCACCTAGGCGCTCCAATAGCACGGATGTGCTCACTCTATTCTCCGTGAGCTTTACCCGTGGGGGTTTGGCTCTTCCACTATGAGGTCACCTTGATGGCGTTGACCAAGCCGGTACACAAAGGTCGGGGAACTCCACAATGAGTTGGAGCCTCCCAACAATGCCTCGGACTTCCTCCGAGACTCACAAAGGCACCTCGAGTTACAAGCAACCCAAGATGCAAGTTCCACACGAATAGTGTGGGGGGATTTGAAATTCCTTCGGTGGAGATGTAGATCTAGACCTCCTCCTTCACTCCACAAAGTATCAAGAGGTTTGGGTGGTTGGAGTGGGAGATCTTAGAAGGTTGAAGCTTTCAACAATGGAGGAGAGAGAGCGTAGGAAAACTTAGTCTTCAAGTGGGGAAGAAGACCCCTTTAAATAGCTCCTCCAAAAGTGGCCGTTGCACAGCCAAAATTCCCGCGGCGGTACTACCGCTGGGGGCAGCGGTAGTACCGCTGCCCTTCTTCGTCTTCAATTCAAACGGCTCGATTTGCTGGAGCGCGCGCTGTCTTCAAAGCGGTACTACCGCTGGAGGCAGCGGTACTGCCGCCGCGGTACCGCTGCAGCTACCGCCCGATGAAACAGAAGGAGCAAAACGGCGGTACCTCGGGCGGTACTGCCGCTGCCCAGCGGTACCACCGCTGGGGATGGCGGTACTGCCGCTGCCCAGCGGTACTACCGCTGCAGTACCGCTGGAGCTACCGCTGATGGAAACAGAAGCTGAAAATCGGCGGTACCTCCAGCGGTACCGCCAGCGGTAGCTGGCTGAGCTTGCGAGGAAGAACTGCGCAGCGGTACTACCGCCCCTCCTGGCGGTACTACCGCTGCCTGGAGCAGAAAACTGCTAAGACCAATTTGCAAGCTCTATTCGATGACGCTTATAACGATAATCCCTGGAAGCTCAAAATACATCGTTAGATACATAATTGTGTTATCACTAACACCAAAACATCATCTAGGGAAGATGCACTTTCAATCTCCCCCTTTTTGGCGTTAGATGACAACACAATTATCGCAAGGCAAAAGTTTTGTAAAATCTAGACGGAGCTCCCCCTAGACATGTGCATTAATCATGAAATCTTTTGAATGCACAAACGCACACAACCTAGGATCAATGCTCCCCCTAGCTTTTGCAAACTTTGCAAATAATAATAATAGATAAAGAGCTTGCAACAAAGAATAAGACATGAACAAAGACAAACATAAGCTAAGCAATTAAGGTTCACATGTCTTACACCACATGGAGAGATCCACAACAGAAATAAAAGTGTTCACAAGCATAAGAGAAACAAACGAATAAACAAGCTTGTGACACACAACCCTTGCGAAACCCCGTACGAGCTACTAGATATCTCTCCCCCTTTGGCATCGAGACACCAAAAAGGGACAGACCGATGCTAACGCCCCATGGGTCACTCGAAACCGAACGGAGGCTGCTGAGAGGTGACTTCATCTTCTTCATAATCTGCCCAAGTGATCACCTGCCCTGCACTGTCCTGAGCTTGCCACTCCTCCCATGGAGTGATGTTCTTCTCCGAGCCGGACTGCACTTGTTCTCCTTGAGCACGACGGTGAGCAATTTCAGCTTGGCGAGCCTTCATCGTGCTCTCATAGACATCATATTGGTTCCTCTCAACTTTCTTGGTCAGCTTGAAGAGCTTCTTCATAGAAGTAGCCATCCAAAGGAAAGGCCCTTCCTTCTTAGTGTGAGAGGGACCGGCTTCATCCACAACTTCTTTGCTCTTCTTCTTCTTCGGATGGGGCTTAACAAGGAGCCGCTTACTCTTGTGGGGGATCCAATCCTCCGCATCCCCAAGCTCCGCAACATCGTTCTCCTCAACCCACTTCCAAATGATGATACGCATGATGAGAGGAGCAAAAGCGATGTTCTTCTTCTTGATAATGACCTCCCAAAGTTCATGCCAAATGAAATCCATGACATCCAACTTCTTCCCTTTTCCTTGCATCTCCCTTGTGAGGAGCATTAGATTCTTGAGATACCCATGAATTTCATCAATGTTGCCCACCTTTGGGTTGATGGTCTCGCGATAAATCCTGTGCATGATGTCCCAAGTGGGAAAGAGTCCCTTTGACTTGCCAACCTTCCACTTCTCAGCGCTCTCCGGGTCATATAAGGCAAAGCTTCTCAACTTCTGCAGCCTGCACCCCCGTATGATGTACACGGAAGTGAGTATCATCAAAGTCCTCGTAGAGGACGGAACCAAACTCCTCATAACCAAGCATCTGAGCAATTGCAGACCACGTCTCTTCAAACTTCTTCTCCTTTGTCATCCATGTGATGGTGCGCTCCGTCTCATTGCCAAAGTGAACGGTGGCTAGAAACTGAGCCACAAGCTTCTCATCAAAATCTTGTTCCAACTCCATCATGGGTAAAAGCCCAAACTCTTCGCAAATATCAAGGGCTTCTCCAAAGTAATCAATCTTGTCCCTCATGTGATCCATATTGATGAAGTGTTGCTCCACATGGTTCTCCACCGGCTTCTTCAACAAGATCTCATTGTAGCATTGTTCTTGGAACTTGTTGTGAAAGAAGGATTGTTGCCCCGAATGGAGGGAATTTGATCCATCCTCTCAATCACATAGCAATTGACAGCCCGCTTGACCGCAAAATCCTTGTCCGACATCTGACTAGCAGTCTTGGTCCTCTTGGGCAGGGTCTTCTCCGGAGGTGGAAACCTCCGGCGAGTCACGGGAACCCCATCAATCTCATCTTGGACCTCATCAGCATCATCGGTCCTTGGTTTCTTGCGCCCGACAGTCTTGGTGCGACCACGAGACGCACTACCTGTGAATAGCATGGGAGGGGCAAGCACATAGGTAAGAATGCACCATTTCATTATTTTGGAGAAAAAGAGCACATGTCTACAAAATTGTATGAAATTAAAACTAGAGGGAGAGTGCCAAAACTAGTGTTGGAGATGTAACAAGAGGTAATATGAGGGCTTAAAAAGCACTAACATTATCTAGGGTTACTCCTCTAAATCTAGGAAGAGGAACTTTCAATCTAGCCACAAATTTCGCAACAAAAAGATAGACAAGGTTCTAGATCACAAATACACACATCTACCTACTCAATCTACCACGAATCCAAGAGTAACACCACTAATTTCATCTCTATCCATCAACTAGATGAGAGAGAGGGATAGGGCATACCGGAACTCATGGCGGAGGATCGAGGAGGAGGAGAGGTGCAGGAGGCGTCCCAAGCGTGGAGGAGGAAGCTCCGGGCCTGGGAGGGCTCCTTCCCGGCGGAGGAGTGGCCGGCGGCGGCGGGTCTTGGAGAGGAAGAGCGCACGGGGAGGAAAAACGAGTGGGAGATAACCTCCACATCGAGTTGGCCCCGTGCCTTTATCCTGGCCAAATCCCGCGAGCGGTACTACCGCTCGATCCAGCGGTAGTACCGCTCCTGGTATTTACAGGACCCGTACGATACTGCGCTGCACAGGGTGCAGCGGTAGTACCGCCAGGGGCCGGTAGTACCGGCGCCTGGGGAAAAAGCAGCTAGGGCTCAAAAATGAGCCCCTAAGCCGATTTGACCGCCGTTTCCGACCATCCAAACAACCAAGAGCATGAAAAAGGCATTTTTAGAGAGAGAGGGCTGTTTTAAGAAAGAGTGTTGGCTTGGGATAGACAAGTAGCTGAGGAAGGAGAAGAAACTCAAGTTTGCAAAAACCAAACTTGAAGACCCAAGCTTGAGTTCTCTCCCCAAAAAGAGGTCTAAAACACAAATAAGATCCAAATAAAACCAACTCCTCATAAGGAGGAGGGCGGTGGCCTAGGCCACCATGTATGAGCAATTATCAACCCAAAACCGCGAAGATATATCTTGGGTTCAAGGCCAATACTCATCGTTTAAGCACAATTTGTCACCGGAGTGACCAAATGAAGCACGAATTGTCTATGTGCGCATAATAGAAGTAGTGTTGACTCATGAGTTGAGCTACACTCCCCCTATGTCCATGCATGCATCTAAACTAGTTACGATGTCTACTAGGGTACTTGTGCAAGGCGGTCAAGCAAAGTTGCTCGCATCAATGACATTTAGTTCATTCCTCAACTCTCGAAATCTTGGTTCATCAAGGGCCTTCGTGAATATATCCGCAAGTTGATCCTTGGTTCCTACAAAAGAAAGGTCAATGTTGCCCCTTTCCACGTGCTCCCGGATGAAATGATGACGAACTTCAATATGCTTCGTCTTGGCATGTTGCACGGGGTTGTGGGCGATCTTGATAGCACTCTCATTGTCGCAAAGAGAGGCACCTTGGTGAAGTTAATACCATAATCCTTCATAGTTTGAACCATCCATAAGAGTTGAGCACAACAACTTGCGGCGGAGATGTACTCGGCTTCGGTGGTGGAGAGAGCAACACAATTTTGCTTCTTGGAAGACCAACACACCAAGGAGCGGCCAAGAAATTGACAACTCCCGGATGTAGACTTCCTATCCTTCTTCTCTCCGGCATAATCAGCATCCGATACCCATAAGATGAAAGCTTGAACCCTTGGGATACCAAAGACCAAAGTTTGGGGTATGAAGCAAATATCGAAAGATGCGCTTAACCGCCACTAAGTGGCTCTCTTTGGGAGCCGCTTGATACCTTGCACACTTACCCACACTAAACATAATATCCGGTCTAGATGCACAAAGATAAAGCAAAGAACCAATCATAGAGCGATAGAGTTTTTGATCGACATCGTTACCCTCGGTGTCGGTGTGGAGGTCGACGGAGGTGGACATGGGTGTCTTGTAAGGTTTGAGCTCCGTCATCGTGAACCTCTTGAGCATGTCTTGGGTATATTTGGCTTGATTGATGAAGGTACCTTCCCTATATTGCTTCACTTCAAATCCTAGGAAGTACTTCAACTCCCCCATCATGGACATCTCAAATTTGCTTGTCATTAGCTTTGCAAACTCATCATTGAAAGCATTGTTAGTAGAACCAAAAATGATGTCATCTACATAGAGTTGGCATATGAAAAGATTGCCACCCACCTTCTTGGTAAAGAGGGTGGGGTCAATAACACCAACTTGGAATCCACGGTCTACAAGAAACTCTCGAAGGTGCTCATACCACGCACGTGGGGCTTGTTTAAGGCCATAGAGTGCCTTGTCGAGCTTGTAAACATGGTCCGGATGGTTGGGATCCTCAAACCCGGGAGGTTGCTTAACATATACCAACTCATTAATAGGACCATTAAGGAAAGCACTTTTAACATCCATTTGTTGCAATTTAAAGTTATGATGAGATGCATATGCAAGCAAGATGCGAATAGATTCAAGACGAGCAACGGGGGCATAGGTTTCACCGAAGTCAACACCTTCGACTTGAGAGTAGCCTTGTGCCACCAATCTTGCCTTGTTTCGAATGACAATGCCGTTCGAATCTTGCTTGTTCTTGAAGACCCATTTGGTGCCGATGACGTTCTTGCACCCATTTGGCCTTGGCACCAACTTCCACACCTTGTTGCGCTTGAAGTTATTGAGTTCTTCATGCATGGCATCAATCCAATCATGATCTTCAAGAGCTTCATACACCTTCTTGGGCTCGATGAAGGACACAAAAGCATGGTTGGTGCTAAAGCTTGCCAATTGTTTTCTTGTGACGACCTTGCTTTGGACACCTCCAAGAACTTTGTCCAATGTATGCTCTAAGCGAGTTAATTTTTGCTCTCTTCGCAATTCTCTTCTCTTCTTGGTCTCCTCCGAAGTTTCTTGAGAGATGACTTGATCATTTCCTTCATCATCGGAGTCATGTGCATTGTTTTGATCTTGAGCTTGATCTTGATGAGGACCACCTTGATCTTGTTCTTGATCATTGTCGTGTGCACCATCTAGAGCTTGGTCTTGAACATCAAGTTGTGGAGAGGAACCACTAGGTTGATCTTGTTCTTGACCTTGCTCACTTGTTTGAGGGCTCGGAGTTTGTTCTTGGTTACGGGGAGGATCTTGAGTTGGTGATGGTATGACTTGAGGAGGAGCTCGAGGAGGATCTTGAACTTGAGGAGGATCCTCTTCAATGGGACGAATGTCCCCAATTGCCATCCTTCTTAGAGCGAGCTCCATAGGTACATCACCTACAACATTAGGATCAACTTGCCCCACTTGGGAGCCATTATCCTCATCAAACTTCACGTCACTAGATTCTTCAACTTGACCGGTGGTCTTGTTGTAGACTCTATAGCCGTGAGAGTTTGTGGAGTAACCAACAAAGATGCCCTCTATAGATCTAGTCTCAAACTTAGATAACCGGTTACCTTTCTTGCGAATGAAGCACTTGCATCCAAAGACACGAAAATAAGAAAGATCCGGTTTCTTCCCAAGAAGAATCTCATATGGGGTCTTGTTCAATAGCTTGCGGAGATATAACCGATTTGTTGCATGACAAGCGGTGGAGATGGCTTCGGCCCAAAAGTTGAACGGAGAAGCATACTCCGCAATCATGGTCCTAGCCGCATCCATAAGAGTCCGGTTCTTCCTCTCCGCAACACCATTTTGTTGAGGGGTGTATGGAGTGGAATATTGATGAGCAATACCCTCTTCACTAAGAAACCCCTCCACGGTGTAGTTCTTGAATTCGGACCCATTATCACTTCGAATTGTCATGATCTTCTCTTGATATTGACGTTGAGCCATGTTGATGAAGTCAATGACTCTTTGTTGAGTCTCACTCTTCTTCTTGAAGAAATAGACCCATGTGTATCTTGAATAGTCATCAACAATCACCAAGCAATACTTCTTCCCACCAAGACTATCATAAGATAATGGACCAAATAGGTCCAAATGAATGAGCTCAAGAATCTTGTCGGTGGTAATCTTCGTCTTTGATGGATGGGCTTCTCCATGTTGCTTTCCTAGAACGCATGATCTACACACACGATCTTTGGAAAACTTAATATCGGTTAGTCCAAGAATGTGATCACCACTTTGAAGATCATGGAGTGTTCTCATATTGGTGTGGGCTAGTCGGCGATGCCAAAGCCAACCCACATCAACTTTAGCCATTAGACAAGTCGCGGCCGACATGCTCTCTTTCGAGAAATCAAGCACATACATGCCGTACTCGACATGTCCAACAAAGACTACTTTAAGAGATCCCTTCACGGTGATGATCACACTCTCGTCATCAAAATAACACCCATAACCACTTTTAGTAAGTTGATAGACGGAGAGTAAGTTGTAGCCAAGGGACTCAACGACAAGTACATTCTTGATAGAGACCTCTCTAGCAACAACGACCTTGCCTCGTCCCAATACCTTAAGCTCGCGGTTGTCACCAATTTTGACTCGTGAATATTGAGGTAGAGGAGGTTCAATATCATCCACCAAGTCAATGCGTCCGGTCATGTGTTGGGATGCGCCACTATCCACCGTCCATCGACCCGCACCGGACGCCACACCCTACAAGGAATCAAGACTTCGATTTAGGTACCCATTTTTCGATGGGTCCTTTCTTGTTAGTCACAAGGGTCTTTGGAACCCAAATAGTCCAATGATAATCATCACCATAAGAAGTGCCAACATATTTAGCATAAACATGACCATCTTAGATTTCATAAGAACATAAGATGGGTTATATTTGCCGGCAAAGTCATTATGGGTAGGAAGGTCCCTTGTGACCTCACTACCCACAACGGTGTTGGTCTCCTTCTCTTTAGCCAACTCCCCCTCCTTCACAAAGATAATAGCTTTTGAAGAGGGAGAAGGCTTCTTCTTCTTGTTGTTCTTCTTCTTTGACTTGGTAGAGAAACCAAGTCCTTCTTTCCAATTTGATCCTTTTGGCTCAAAAGGTCATTGAGATTCTTTTCTCCTTGGGCACAAGCCAAATGCCCTTCTCAAGTTGAGATTTCAACTAGCATTCTCTTCAACAAGATTAGCATGCTCACAACAATAATAGATTTAGCAACAATTTCATTTGATGTGGATGCAATAACTTCTTTCACTTGTTGACCTAGGAATTGATCATGAGACTTCTCAAGTTTGGCAAAAGACTCTTTGAGGGTTTTGAGTTCCTCATCAAGTCTCTTGTTTTCCTTCTCAAGTCTAGCATGTTCAATGCCTAGCTCAAGCTTCTCATTCTTATAGACTTTAGAAGTAGCAAGAGCATGTTCATGATCCTTTTTAACTCTAGACATGTCAATAGCATAGGATTCCTCGGAATTAGATAGGGCCTCCTCAAGAGACCTTCTACGAGTTTGCTCTTTTTCAAGAGCGATAGAGAAATCCGCTATCTCATTAGCATAGTCAACCTCACGGTTTGCCATGCCCGAAATGATCTCCTCCTTTTGATCTACAAGAGAGTTAGTTTCCTCAAGTTGCTCCAAAAGAGCATCAACATTCACTTTATCTTCTCCCTTAAGATTAGCTAGCCACAAGTCCACCTCATTTGGACTTTGGGGCTCCTTCACAACATTCTCTACACAATCCATAAGGAAGGAGGTGTAGAGGCAATAGGTTTGGAGAAGGAGTTACCGAGGTGGCTTTTGCCATGAGACATGTGTAGGGAATGGACTCATTTCATTGGGGGATTCAAATAGGGATGACGGTGTAGAGGAAGGTGTAGCTATGGCAATGCGAGCGGTAGCTCAACTTCATCTTCATCTTCATCACCGGACATGTATTCTTCCAAAACTTTTCTATCTTGAACACACAAGGCATTGACTACCCTCTTCTTCACGTAGTTCTTGTTGCCGTTGCCCTTGGACTTGTCTTTTCTCACAAGCTTGCCATTGTGGTCCTCTCGATTCTCCCAAGGACAATCGGCAATGTAGTGATTGAGATTACTACAATTATAGCAAGTCTTTGGACGGTCTCCTCTTGGTCTTGCAACGAAGTTCTTCTTAGCAAAAGGTCTTGACGAAGATCTCTTGGAACGGTTGCCCCAAAAGGCTCTTGAAGCAAGGGCCATGTGCTCATAATATTCTTGCTTGACGTCCTCCGAATCCTCCTCTTCAACTCCATGTTCATACTCTTCTTCACTAGTGATGGCCGTGGACTTCAAAGCAACATTTGGAGAGTGTCCCGCAAGTCCTCTTTGCCGAGCATGAGCATGAATGGAGCTCTTGACCACCATTCCAATGGATACAAACTCGTTGAGCACGGTGTTGGAATCAAGTGTTGAGAAGTCCGGTCTTGAACGAATGGTTTGAGCCAAGCCTTGATTTGAGGGAGTGATTGCCTTGAGAAACTTGCGCTTGATCCAATTATCTTCAAACTTCTCGAAGCCAAAATCATTCAAGGTGATGGAAAGAGCGGTGAGCCTTCGATAGAGATCTTCGGGTGTCTCATCCTCATTCATCACGAACTCATCGGCTTCGTCTTGAACCGCTTCATACTTGGAAAGTTGAATGCTTTCATTCCCCAAGAACAAGTTATGGAGTTTATCCCAACATTGCTTTGCCGTCTTGCACATCCGGATATGAGTGGTATAAGTTGGGCCGGCGGCCGTTTGGATCATGTGCATGGCGGTGGCGTTGAGTTGATGATTGGCCTTCTCCGTTGAAGTCATGTTGAGTGGGTCTTGAGGATAGAAGCCTTGCTCTAGAATGTCAATCAAGAAAACACAACAACTAGACATGTGTGATCGCATAGCATATTGCCAATTAGGAAAGTCTTTTGGATCAAGCTTAGGAGGTGCGCCCATATTGGCGATGTGTGGCGGAGAGACGTGTTGGTGGATTGAGTTATACAATTGTCCCGGTGGGACACTTGCATACACCCCCGGCTTCCTTGGGATTGAGTTATTACGCGGCATCCGTTGTTTCGGGATTGGCTTTTGCCTTTCCGTCCACATTGGCTAGGACCGAAGAAGGAAAGCATCTCCCTTCTCGACTCCTTTTCCTCGGGGGGTAAATCAATCTTAGGTTCCGGTTTCCCTAGAAACTCCTTGAACATCTCCCGCATCGATTCCTTCATGCTTAGGTTGAGGTTGGTAGTGATCTCGGTATTGAGATTAGACATCTCACTCTTGAGATCACTAACAACCTCACCAAGGCGTTCATTAGTTACCGACGCGGTTGGGTCCAAGTTGTCCGACATATTCTCTTAGGCGGTGAAGCCTTAGATAAGAGCCGAGGCTCTGATACCAATTGAAAGATCGATATGTCGACTAGAGGGGGGTGATTAGGCGACTACCAAATTTTAATTCTTTTTCGATTAATTAGGGCTTGATCAAAGTATAACAAGGTTGACTAGATGTGCACTAGGTGATAGCAACCTATGTGATACAAGCAAGGTAAATAACGTAGCGGAAGCAACAAGTAAAGGATAGAAATAACCGCAAAGTGGAGACACGGAGATGTTTCCCGTAGTTCCTTCCCAAGGGAAGTACGTCTACGTTGGAGGAGTGTGGAGCCACCTAGGCGCTCCAATAGCACGGATGTGCTCACTCTATTCTCCGTGAGCTTTACCCGTGGGGGTTTGGCTCTTCCACTATGAGGTCACCTTGATGGCGTTGACCAAGCCGGTACACAAAGGTCGGGGAACTCCACAATGAGTTGGAGCCTCCCAACAATGCCTCGGACTTCCTCCGAGACTCACAAAGGCACCTCGAGTTACAAGCAACCCAAGATGCAAGTTCCACACGAAGTGTGGGGGGATTTGAAATTCCTTCGGTGGAGATGTAGATCTAGACCTCCTCCTTCACTCCACAAAGTATCAAGAGGTTTGGGTGGTTGGAGTGGGAGATCTTAGAAGGTTGA
Source organism: Poa pratensis (assembly GCA_947311845.1). Classification (NCBI taxonomy): domain Eukaryota; kingdom Viridiplantae; phylum Streptophyta; class Magnoliopsida; order Poales; family Poaceae; genus Poa; species Poa pratensis. The sequence goes on along the minus strand of CAMZMU010000047.1, from coordinate 48,431,833 downwards.
AGCTTTCAACAATGGAGGAGAGAGAGCGTAGGAAAACTTAGTCTTCAAGTGGGGAAGAAACCCTTTAAATAGCTCCCAAAAGTGGCCGTTGCACAGCCAAATTCCCGCGGCGGTACTACCGCTGGGGGCAGCGGTAGTACCGCTGCCCTTCTTCGTCTTCAATTCAAACGGCTCGATTTGCTGGAGCGCGCGCTGTCTTCAAAGCGGTACTACCGCTGGAGGCAGCGGTACTGCCGCCGCGGTACCGCTGCAGCTACCGCCCGATGAAACAGAAGGAGCAAAACGGCGGTACCTCGGGCGGTACTGCCGCTGCCCAGCGGTACCACCGCTGGGGATGGCGTACTGCCGCTGGAGCTACGCTGATGGAAACAGAAGCTGAAAATCGGCGGTACCTCCAGCGGTAGCGGCTGAGCTTGCGAGGAAGAACTGCGCAGCGGTACTACCGCCCCTCCTGGCGGTACTACCGCTGCCTGGAGCAGAAAACTCCTAAGACCAATTTGCAAGCTCTATTCGATGACGCTTATAACGATAATCCCTGGAAGCTCAAAATACATCGTTAGATACATAATTGTGTTATCACTAACCCCAAAACATCATCTAGGGAAGATGCACTTTCAGTTATGTCGACATTCATGGTATAGTTTGCTTAAATATGCCCGTATTGGGCACAACATGTATCTTGAACCGTGAACAAGTTGCCGAAGAACTTTCATTTTTCCTTCACGAAAAAATAATTTTCTATTTCCGAATGCGAAAAATGGTTATTTTGTGAAGCAACTACCAAAATAGTCGTAAAATAGAGCCCTACATTATTTGAAAATACTAGACCACATTGGATTTACAAAAACCAAATGGTTGCGTGTCAAACAGTTTCCATCTACCTCTCGTCAAAAAGACAAATTCCTGCCGATTCAGTAGGAAGTGGGTCAAATTTGAACTATAAGTGTCTTGTGTTTGCTCAAGATTTTTTGAAAAATCATTTTTGGGACCACAAGTACCTATTTCATCAGCGATACCACAATAGTTTCAAAGATTCAACCCCTAACTACGAACGGTCATTGTCCCTCGATTTGACCGTATATGATATCGGCATACGAAAATTCAAAAAAAAAATCAAACAAATGGGAAAACCTTCGCGTGTGTCATTAATATGTGTCCTAGTATCCATCAAAATCATAAACTTGGAATAAGGCAAATTTTCTTAAGAAAATGTTCTCAAAATGAGGTATCATCTATGATGAATCATGGCTTTAGGGCCAAATGACGAATGTTATTTCCACATTCATTGTATAGTTTTGCTTAAATTTGCCCGTATTGGGCACAAACATGTATCTTGAAACCGTGAACAATGTTGCCGAAGAAACTTTTCATTTCCTTGGCACGAAAAAATCATTTTTCTATTCTGAATGCGAAAAATGGTTATTTTGGGAAGCAACTACAAAAATATGTCGTAAAATAGGAGCCCCTACATTATTGAAAAATACTAGACCACATTGGATTTACAAAAAGAAAATGGTTGCGTGTCAAACAGTTTCCATCTACCTCTCGTCAAAAAGACAAATTCCATATCGATTCAGGAGGAAGTGGGCAAATTTGAACTATAATTGTCTTGTATTTGCTCAAGAATTTTGAAAAAATCATTTTTCTCCCCACAAGTACCCATTTAATGCAGAGATACCACAATAGTTTCACAAGATTCAACCCCTAGCGGGATCATGCATGTGCGGGACGAAGCGGGGACCGATGTAATAGCGTCAAGCAACAAACTGCTAATCCCCGGCTAATTCCTCACTAATCCCCAGTGTACTAGAAACTTAGTATTCTACTCCAGTTGGTACGTCGATCGGCGCGGGGCAATTTGGGTAGAGAAGACACCAGAGGAATGAAAGGAATTTGCGGCCACCGAGGAGGCAGATGTGTGCACGAACGCACATGTGCGAGAATTAGTTAAAGGAATTTCTGTTAATTCCGTGTGGTTTCCTCTAGTAAAATGATCCCGAGGGAATTAGGGATTTGTGCCCTTAGTTTAGCTGACGGGTGCCCGTAGATAGCTTTCCTTCACTGGCACTCTTATTTCTTCCGTTCGAGAAGAAGGACTAGTTATTGTCAGTGTCTGTGTGTGTACACTGAATGCCAAGGCTTGTACTCTTGCCCTTGAATTCATGGACTGCTTCATGCATTTCCCACTTGCCAGTTGGGCAGTCAGAAATATTGAATGGATCAACCCTCCAAAATGACAGATTTTGCAACCAAGTGTACGTAGACCAGTTGCTTTCGAATGGATATTTCGAACGGCTATACCTAGATTTTACAAAGGCCTTTTGTGTGCACATTAATTTGAACTATGATTGTTCGATGCTGCCGGCTGCTGCTTGCACATTTGCAGGAACATATATATATACTTTTTTTTCAAACAAACTACCGGTCTGTTGACTTGATTGCAATGCCAGCTTACAAACTATTTATAAAGTGCAGAATTTGCCAGAATGCCAGGCATATAGTGCATGCAATTTGATTGTGTTTCTGTCACAGCAGTTAAACCATTTCTTTTGTAGCTTCGATAGCGTAAACACGTATAGAATGTTACTACAGTAGCATTGTGCGTACAATCATGCATGTTGTAGTACTCTTCCACAGTCCTGCTAGATTTCTTTTCGTGCAGTATACGTACGTATGCGGCATGCAGAGGAGCTACGTACCTTGGCAAGCAAGCTAAGTAGTTACTGAACGCAACTCGAGGTGTAAAATCACGAGGCCCGATCACTAGTCCCTCTGCACATGCATGGATTGGAGACGCGCGGGAGGCGCCCGCCGAAGCTTCGCTCGGGCTTGTACCTTTTTGCACGCGTATACGTGTCTCACGTTTAACCGGGAAACATTCGGCGATGCATCCGTCCAGGGACGAATCTAGAAAAAAATGGCGATGGGTCGGCTTTTTTAGAGCTAGGCACATTGAAGAAACAGAATGAAGTATTATACCATGCCATTTTTTCATACCATAATATAGGGCTAAAACACGATACAAGCAACGTAAGTGTACAATGATAGAATAGTACGGAGTAGTTACATTAACAAAGACATGACATACCACTCATATGACGCGCTAAATCCACTTCTATACCATTAACAATGAGAAAGTAAAGTGTCAACTCGTAAAAAATATTCCAAGCATCATTTGTAGCATCCTGGGGGTATGGAGACAACAAAATAAATGTTATACTCACAGAAATTGCATGTAAATAATTAAAGGTGAGAGAAATATTGATATAGAACCAACTCACCCTTCGACCCTTATCCTCTCGCGAGAGGCGATTTCTTGGAAACTCTCCAGCGAAACCACCGTGCGCGGCGGCGATCCGCGGGATTTCTTCGCCTCCGGCGGCTGCTCCGGCAGCGGGAGGCGGGGGAATCCCGGATCCCGTCTTGTATATAGTGTAGGTTTGGTAGGAGGCCTAGCCGGCGGCGCCCTGGAGGTGGTGGTGCGGTCGGTGGCGGTTTTGGCGGCGGCGTGTTTCCCCTCTGTTGCAGGTGCTCCTCGGAGGCCCGCGGCGGCGCGCTTGTCGATTGGAGGTCGCGGATCTGCGGATTCCTCGAAGCTCCAAGCCCTGCATCGGGTTCGCGGGTCGGCGCCGCGGATCTGGTGCGCCAGGGTTCCGGTCCCTGGGCTTCTTCGCCGGTGTGTCGCCGCTTCCTCCGGCGGTGGTGCAGAGCCTGGGTGGTGGTGTGAAGGAGCTAGAAGCGGCGTTCGCGAGGAGGCTCTGCTGGCTTCGCCGGACTTGGTGGCTGACGGAAGGTGGTGCGCAGGCGGAGGAGGGCACTGGCTGTGTTCGTTTATCGAGCAAGGCTTCGTCACTGAGTGGCGGACGACTTCTGCAGCCCTTTCCATGCGGAGGTGCTCTCGGAATGGAGGTAAGAAGGTGGATCGGCTTCTTCGTCCGGCGTCGGCAGTGGGTTTTCCTCCTCGTAGCTTTGCTTCCTGCGTGTGCTGTGCTTGATTTCTCGAGTCGTTGGACTCGTTCTTGATGTATGCATATGCAGTTCCCAAAAAAAAAAAAAATATTGATATAGAAACGCGTGACTTAGTCACTCACATTTTACAAATATTCCATCTCGATTGTGTTTCACTTTCTTGATGTATTAACTTGCCCAATGGCAGGAACAGGCTGCCTAGAGGTCCCTACATCAGAATCTTATCGTTTTCTTCTCAACACAAATCGATCAATTACCTAGAAAATTAAGAAAAAAGATACATTTTTAGACTTTGGTGCTTAGGGATGAATTGCTTACCATAGACTAGGGGGATTTACAAAAGCAATTGGTTCCACGCGAGTTTTGACTGTCGAATTCATTTGTGAATTATCCATTACCTCCACCAAATGGCTAAATCACCGGTTTTCATCTCCTGCTGACGCCCGTTCATTGGCTAGTTGCTGACTTGTCGCTGATTTCCAACGGCCGCCTCCCAACTTCACAGCGTCATATCACTGACTCCAGGACTCTTGGCCACGCGGCCGTCGCTTGATCGATCCTGGTAAGACAGCCGAGAGATAGAGGATATTCTGTCTGTCGTCTCATTAGGGAATTAGGGAACCGCGGGTGCACGTTTTAACAGCCGTGGTGGTCTTGTATAGGCTCCGCGACCAGAGCAACCAGAGCACGATGAAGTTGTGGTAGTTATCGTAACATTAATATATATGACAACAAATGCAATGGTTAGGATCGATGGTCAAGCAATATATAGGCAACCAGAGCACGATGAAGCATTAAAACATGAATTTTAAACAAATTGGAATGGGTGAGATTTTAATAGAAATGGAGAATCAATACGGGTAAAAAAAATCTACACATATAGGCTCTGATCGAGTCCAAATAAATACATGGAATTGAAAGGTAAAGTTTTTTACTAGAGCATCAGGATATGAACTTTCATTTCTATTAACCGTGGGCAAACAACTGCCGATGTGTGTGTCCACAGGACCAAACATGAACTGGTGGAAATCTCAAGCGACAATATAGAACTACATATATATTTGATCAAATGTATGCTCTAACACACTACCAATGCACTTTTGATAATAGTTGTTACTATTGTGTGTCTTTTAATCATGCGAATCAAATAACTGAACTGATCAAGTGTTGGGTACTGTGGAGGAAAAGTATTAATTAATAATGGATTAGGAAGAGTTTTGTGGTGAAAATGGGATAAGAATGAGAGGACCTAGCTTAATTTGGTGATTGACTGAAATATTAAAATTATGTTCTATCTATGTCACTTTTTCTAAATTCAATATGTTATATGACACTATATATGTTCGCTCCAAGTCGGTGGTCGTAGTTACATGAGTAACATGACACAACAAATAAGTGTTAGTGCGCAATTAAAACACCTAGATTGAAAAGCGGCAGATAGTAGGAACAGACTAAAATATCAAAATAGCAGTAATGGTGTCTTAAGATATATGACATTCTAAAATATGTGACGTGATATGTTAGAAATTTCAAAGTGTCTACTCGTTCCAAATTAGAATGATTCAAATATTTCCCACACATGCGCTAATTTACTAACATAATATTCTTCCAAGCTATAAAATCATGTGATTTAAATTCCATGTTTTTGATATCTATTAAATTGTTTGCACGAATATATTCAACGAGGAAAAAGGACCATGCCCTCGCATTTGCGAGTGCCACCTTGCTAGTTAACATAATAATAAAATAATTTATATTATTTTGAGATAACAAGATAAAATTGTGCAAGGTAGTGCTCGGTCAAGATCACCTCGTTTTTGAGTCGAGCTGTATAAGCACTCATGCTCAGCTCTTTTTTTTTCTGAGTCGAGCTAAAAGATGAGTCGATCTCAAACTGCTCGCGTGTCTTAATTGAGTCTTTCTTGCAGCCCTACGTACGAATCTGCTCATTAGTTTTCACCGCCGACCGATCGCTCTCACGGCGTCGATAGTGCGTGCCCAACTACGTACCATATATAGTTGTTTCCGAACTCGTGGCAGCATCGAGGAACGCGAGATGAAACTTCGCACATATATATATACATACACGCCAGTTGGACTTGACTAGTTTTTAGCATGCTGACTGTTCTTGCTTGCTTGCTTCCGCTAAACCATTACCTTGATCATGACAGCATGCATATATGCACCATTTTTAACTCTCACTTGCTATTCGTGGGTTTAGTGGAGTACTAGAGTACGGAGTATATATATCAACACATACACAAGGATGTCGCATCGAACTTAATTTTCATCTGAATTCGATCGTATCTGTGCGAACTGATCCTTAAATGATTAAGTTAGGGTAAATGATTAAGTTATTCATAACTACAGATATATACACACTCTGGGTGTCCATATTTCAATCGTGTGAAGTAGGTGTTCCACTTTAGCATCTCGGTCGCGTCTGTTGCTATCGGCTGCTAATCAAGTTGCGATTGTTCTGCGTTAGTTTCCGATCTAGAAACGGGATGGTCTGTTTTGGGGGACAATCTGACGGTCATTGTCGTTGAATTGAAACCGGCGATCATTTTCGTTGAATGCGAGGTTAATTTGTCATTTTAAAAAGAGATGAGAGTGTTTTGACTCAGCGTACGCTTACGTGTCCGCGCGAGCGTTTTTCTACGTCCGAGGAGGACACTCAAGCGAAATTCAAATAGGCTTTAATGTATTCAAGTCAGTGTGACAGGCTGACAGCAGTCGCTTGGAATGGAACAAGTATCTTCGACCTTGTGGTTTCATTTTATACTCGGCAGCTTTGGATGCAATTAATATAAGTTTCCCTAACTGTAGGTTTACTTACTTGAAAAGGTGGAGAGTCCTGGTACTAAAATTTCCGAGAAGGTCAAATGAACTACAACTAGATTGAGATGTTTTCCCGTCATCTTTGTTCGATGGCATGGTCAATCTCACTGTACACGTTCCACGTGAGATAAATATGTATGGCTCTGTATTTTTGCACAACATTTATTCTTTCGAGCGGCACATGGGAACACTCAACCACTAGGGTCAGAACCGGTATCAATCCGAGGCAAGCATCGTCGAAGGTAATACATATGAGAAAGTTGTTGGGTTTTGCTTAAACTACTTCGCCAATAGAAGGCCTATTGGTGTGCCTGTTCTAGCCATGAGAGAAGGCTTGCTGGAGTCAGGGGCGGAGGCAGGAATAGAGGTTAAGGGGGCCAAAGATGGTAATCAGCCATTAGGGGGGGCCAGCCATGCTAATTTTCTCCATAAATATTTTCTAAAGCTTGCTTATGCATAAAATTTAGCTTGGCATGTCATGGCATAGGGGGGGGCCAAGGCCCCTGCTGGTCCCCCTAGCTCCGCCACTGCTGGAGTAGGGTTACATTGATTGCAGATAACATGCCCCCCTGCAAATATATTTGATGCAACGCATTTGAAGGCATTGTATACATGTTGGCAGTTAACCCATTTGTGAAGAAACACATGAATATTCTGGAGAAAAACTTTTCGAATGCATTAGATAATTTTATTCGGGACGAGCACATCAAATGTTTCAGCTAAAGGCTATAGAACTGTTTGGCCAATGGATCGACAAAAAAGGATTTAACATGGCTGGCCAGATGTTCATCGCGTACAGTTCATATATTTCAATCGTACAACTGAACAACAATCTTCCAACTAAAGCCTACACTACCGTTGGTAGAGTTGTTAGCATAAAACCGCGACATTGAAGGCGAAATTACGAAAAACCGCGACAATGACGGGAGATCACACAGAACCGCAAGTCTGATGGTAATCCGTCGCAAAAAACACACATCGAGCGTTAAACGTGAATTGACAGGAAAACTGACATGTGGGTCCCACCTAAAACTGACGTGGCATGGGAAACTCGAATTGTGAGGACCAATTTGCAAAATTTTGACAGGGTCCCACAGGTCAGCCCCACGTGAGCCAATTAAAAAAATAAAAGTGTCTAAAAAAAGAAAAGAAAAAACTTCCTCTCTCTCGCACAGATCGTAGTCGACGGAGAGCACGACGGCGGGGAGCTCGCCGGCGAGGCGGAGCCAGGCGTCGTGGACGTCGGGCATGGCCGCCGCCATCCGCTCGCGCGCCGGCCACCGCCCCATCCTGCTCGCGTGCCGGCCTCCCCTTCCCGCTCCCGCGTCGTCCGCCGGCGCCGTCCTCCTGCTCGCGCGCCGGCCTCCCCACTCCCACTCGCGCGCCGGCCTCCCTCCTCCCGCTGCCACGCCGGCCGCCGCTCCCCCCGCGCGCGTCGGCCCCGCCCTGGCCTCCCTCCTCCCGCGCCGGCCGCTGCTCCAGCGCGTGCCGGCACCGCCCTCCCGCTCGCGCGCCGGCGGTGGAGGAGGAAGTATTTTTCTTTTTTAGATAATTTTATTTTATTGGCTCCTATGAGGCTGACAAGTGGGACCGAGTTAAAAATATGCAAATTGGTCCTGACAATATGCCACGTCAGCTTTTGGGTGGGACCCACACGTCAGTTTTCCTGTCAATTCACGTTTAACGCTCGATGTGTGTTTATTGCGACGGATTACCATCAGACTTGCGGTTCTGTGTGATCTCCTGTCATTGTCGCGGTTTTTTCGAAATTTCGCCTTCAATGTCGCGGTTTTATGCTAACAACTCCCGTTGGTAACAAGGATAAAGATGTCTATAGTGTGCATTCATATAGGAGATCTGGGAGATTGACTATGTGAAATTCAAGATTCCATTATTAGGATGTAGATCGGTTGATCTCCATAATGTCAAAGTAAACGAATACGGGTGAAATTATGTCAACCTGAAAAAAATGAGCTAAATGAATGATCCACACATCATAGCAAACCAAGCCGCCCAAATTTTGTATGTGAAAGATCTCGCGCATCCGAACTACCATGTAGTGATGCATGAAAACTGAGGGTACTATGATGTAGTGCAACGTAGGCACACAACACCAAGTGGCCCAATGACAAGAGCAAGAGTCAAGCTCTCCATGATAAGGTGAATTCACTCCTATCTATGTGTGATCTCGACACTCCTTTGAATGGGTTGCTACTTCATGCGGATACGTTGTGCATACTCAGGAACAACTACCATGAAGATCTCCAAGAAAGTGTCGAAGATGGACAAGAGACGAGTCAAGAGGAAGATGAAGAAGCAGAGCAGCGGTACTACCGCCAAGAAGGCCGGTACTACCGCCAGGCACCTGACGATGAAGCTGAAGCGAGAGAAGCTCCAGGCGGCGGTACTACCGCCGCCACCAGCGGTACTACCGCCAGCTCCAGGACCGGTAGTACCGCTGGAGGTACCGCCCACGCTACCGGCGCGTCTCCAAAAGCTACTGTCTCCAACGGTACTTGCCGGGTCGACCACGTACTACCGCCAGCGCTGAGAGGAAATAAAATGCAAGTTCCAGCGGTACTACCGCCAGCGGCCAGCGGTACTACCGCCTCCTCCAGGAGCGGTACTACCGCCACCACCAGCGGTACTACCGCTGTGACATCAGGAATTCGGGCTGAAGGCCCATGTAACCTCCCTCACCTACCCTTTCGTCCACTAGACTATAAATAGGACTCCTCCAGATTAGGGTTAGACTAAGATTTGAGAACTAAAGTAGAGCCTTGCTCCTTCTTCTCAAAGTGTCTCTTTCCTCCTATGGAGATGAATCAAGCCTCCACATGTGGAGATGAACCAAGGCCTCCTCTTGAGGAGAAGATCCCTGCGTGGATACCAAGGCTCCGCTTGTAGTTGCGATTACTTGCTAATCTTCCATCTTTAGGTGGCTAGTTGGATTGGTTGGATTGACCAATTGGACAAACAATCCTAAGAGTAAGGTGTGCTTGGGAGAGGAGGATTGGGGGCTGCCCTCGGGGATTTGTTACCAATCGATCTTGCCGGGTTGCTACTTGCTATTTACCCTTGTGTGTTTGATTTCCCCTCTTTTGTGTTCTTCGTTCTTCGCGTGTTCTTCGTGTTCATCTTCCCTCCGCACAAATCCGTGAAAATCGGGACCTACCCGCATCATATGGTATCAGAGCTCTAGGTTGACACGGATTTGATTTGTGTTTCCACCAAAATCCACCAAATTTTTCTTCGTTTTTGAGAAATTCGAAAATTTCCACCAAAAATAGCCTTGCCTTGATTCGAGCCGATCTGTCGATTCGTTGCGTTTTTGGTAGTTTTTGTCCATGGATCTGTTGCTTTAGGACCCCCTCCACCTTTGTTTGCGTTCCCTAGCCTTAATTTTGCCAATTTCCCACGAATTCGAGGATTTTCGAGCCCAATTTCCGCCCAAAATCGAGTCAAATCGCGCAGATCCGTGCGCACGGTACTACCGCTCCAGCAGCGGTACTAGCGCGGTACTACCGGGCGGACCAGCGGTACTACCGCCAGGGCAATTTTTCAGAAATTTTTCTTTTCCTCGGTTCGTTTTGGCATTTCCTCTTTGGTTTGAGTCCTTTCTTGGTGTGCCTACGTCTACGACATCGACAAGCTTCCGCAGCAACGCATCATCAACGCCAAGCGACGACGCCACCAAGGACTCGACATTCCCCCACCATCATAATCCGTTGTGAGCCCTTCTTCCTTTCGCGCCTTAACCTATTGGACTAGCTCGGTGATATTGCGAGGCATTGCACGTGTTGAGTGTTTGTCTTCAAGTATTGGCGAGTGTGTATCGTTAGAGAGCTTGGCACTAGCAAAAGAGAAGGAATCATCGTCAAAAAGCAAAAATCAAAAAAAAAGAGAAAAGAAAAGAATCAAGTGGTGCCAAGTTCATCTCTTGTAGGTTGCGACAAAGCTAAGACCGCCAAAGTGAGTGTGAGTGTTAACTCTTGTGCAAATCCGTTGCCCACAAAAAGCAATTGAGCTAGCGTCCTTCTTGTGTTGGGTGACATTTGAGCACGTAGTCTTCGTTAGGTTGTCTATCTTCGAGTGCTCGCCCTTTGGTCGCCCAACCCCATTATTCGCTTTTGTGTGTGTTTCTTGATACTTTGTGGTTGGAGTTTCTTTGGTAATTTGATCATTGTGGATTTTCTCTACCTTTGACAATATACTTGTCTCGGGTTTGCTTGTTTCGTTTGCCACTTCATACCTTCCTATCCTCATAAGTGTGTGTGTTGGGTGTTAGAACCGGATACTCTCCTCTCAAGCCACATTATACTTGGGATATAGTTTGTCTTGGTTTTTCTTACCACATCTCACTTGATCTTGAGAAAATGTTTAGGGGAAGTACAAACGGAAGCTCAAGCTCGGATGAGGAAATCCATGGTGGAGTTCGCGGTGATCATGGCTATGTCACACAATCGGAGCTTGTTGGCATGCGACACTTTCTTCGTGACAACCTAGGACGCTACGAGCGCCGTCTTCAAAATCAAGAGAACACCTTCAACGACCGCATGCATGCTCAAGAAGCAAATATGGAGCGGTTGACCGAAGCTATCAACAACCTTGTGCGACAACGAGCTTCTTCACACTCAAGCCGTACAAGAAGCACCTCAAGGTCGACACAAGCACGTCATGGACGTCATGAACCTCGACAAGAACGTCAACATGATCCAAGGCGCGACGCCCATGAACGACCTCCTCCTCACGTTGAACAACCACATGATCTTCACGCGAACAATGCCAATGCGCATCAAGAACAACCTCACCAAAATGAACGTCATGAACGCATACCATCACCACCACCGCAACAACGTGATCGTCATGACCCATTGGCTAATGACAATGGCGTTCCGGGTGCGAATGACTTTGGTGAACAAGGACGTCACCCTCGTCATCCTCCAAGGCCACGTCATCAAAACCATGACAATGCGAACAATGTCGAACAACCCGTTCCTCAACAAGAGCTACCTCCTCAACATCGCCTCGTCAAGAGCTTCCTCATGATCGTCACAACACCAACGCCGAGTCAAGTGATAACGAGTCAAGCCAACACAATGGTGATGGACTCAATCGAAGGAGACGTGGACGTGCATTCCCACGTGGTGGCCATGGTGACAACTATGATGACTTGACCAACGTCCGCTTTGACATACCCAAGTTCTACGGCACAAGTGATCCGGAAGCTTACTTCTCATGGGTACTCAAGGTTGACAAGATCTTCCGTGTGCAACGCTTCTCCGACAACAAGAAGGTTGCCTTAGCCTCGATGGAGTTTGAAGAGTATGCCCTCTTGTGGTGGGAACAACTACAAGATGCTCGCGTCGCTAACCACCAACAACCAATTGACACTTGGGTTGAAATGAAAGAAACAATGTACAAGCGCTTCGTGCCAAGCCATTACACTAGAGACTTATACAAGAAGTTGCAAGAGTTGAAGCAAGGTTTGAAGTCGGTTGACGAGTACTACAAGGAAATGGAAATCTCCATGATGAGAGCCAATGTCAACGAGTACGAAGAGCAATCCATGGCTCGTTTCATGAATGGCCTCAACTATCCATCAAGAAGATCGTGGAGTTCCAACCATATGCCTCTTTGGTAGAGCTAGTACATCAAGCTTCCAAGGCCGAGCGCCACGTGCTTGAAGAGCTCAAATACCTCAAGACAAAGGCATTCTTCGCCAACAAGCCTTCTTCGTCAACTCCTACACCTTCACAAGCTCTTCCTCAAGCGAACACTCGAGGTCCTCCAAGAGTCTCTACTTCGACACCTCAAGCGCCTCAACCTTTCAAGAAAGTACCTCCCTCCTCCAAGGCGCCTCAAGGATCTTCGTCCGGCACAAGACTTTGCAATGCTACAAGTGCGGCGGACAAGGGCACAAATCTTTTGAGTGCACCAACAAGAAGGTCATGATCATCAATGACATGGGAGAGTATGAATCTATGAGTGAAGATGAGTACAATGCTTTGAACAAGGTCGCCACAATGCAAAGTGCTCAAGAAGAAGAAAGTGAGATCTATTGTGATGGCGACAACAACCCTTCCTTGGTTGTGGCAAGAGCTCTAACCACCAATGTTCAAGTGGAAGAAGACCAAAGATGCAACTTGTTTCAAACAGAGCGGGAATCAATGGAAAGTCCATCAAGGTCATCATAGATGGTGGAAGTTGCCACAACCTAGCGAGCAAAGAACTTTGTGATAAGCTCAACTTGAAGTTCAAGAAGCACCCACATCCTACCATGTGCAATGGTTGAGTGATACCGGAGCCGTCAAGATTCAACACATGGTGCAAGTGTCCTTCAAGATTGGAGCCTATGAAGATACGGTTGATTGTGATGTTGTGCCTATGAACGTTTGTCACTTACTCCTTGGGCGTCCATGGCAATTTGACAAGGGTGCTATGCATGATGGACGAACAAACTACTATAGCTTCAAGAACAACGACAAGACCTTCGTCCTTCGTCCCATGACACCAAGTCAAGTCATCGCCGACAACGCCAAGACATTGCAAGGGCACAACAAGATCGTTCGTCTAGTGAGATGAGTGGTGAGCGAGAGACCCACCATAAAGTGAGTGAGAGCCACAAGCCAAATGAGTGTGACACTTCAAAGAGAGTTCCCACAAAACTTACACTATTTGCCACAAAGAGAGAGATGAGGGAGTTGAGAGAGAACCCATCCACCCTACACTATGTGCTCATATGCAAGGGTGAAGTTTCTATGACTAACACTTCACAAACCTTCCTCCTTCTTTGTTGTCTCTTTTGAAGGACTTTGAAGATGTCTTCCCTCAAGAAGTGCCACCGGGACTACCTCCTCTACGCGGAATCGAGCACCGCATCGACCTTGTTCCCGGCGCACCGCTACCAAACCGCGCTCCTTACCGCACCAACCCCGAAGAGACAAAGGAGATCGAGCGGCAAATACAAGAACTTCTTGCCATGGGACATATCCGCGAGAGCTTGAGTCCGTGCGCCGTGCCCGTCATCTTGGTACCCAAGCACGACAACACTCTTCGCCTTTGCATGGATTGTCGCCCCATCAACGCCATCACCGTTCGGTATCGCCATCCTATCCCTCGACTTGATGATATGCTCGATGAGCTTTGTGGTTCCGCTATATTCTCCAAAATTGATCTTAAAAGTGGATATCACCAAATACGCATGTGTGAAGGTGATGAATGGAAGACCGCATTTAAAACTAAGCTTGGTCTTTATGAGTGGCTCGTCATGCCATTTGGTCTTTCCAATGCACCTTCTACTTTTATGCGTCTCATGAATCATGTTTTGCGTCCTTTCATTGGCAAATTTGTTGTGGTATACTTTGACGACATCCTTATCTATAGCAAGTCTTTGGAAGAGCACACTTCTCATGTTGCTCAAGTTTTGTTGGTTCTTCGCAATGAAAAGCTTTATGCAAATCTTTCTAAGTGCACTTTTGCCACCAACAAACTTGTTTTCTTGGGTTTTGTTGTTTCTTCGGATGGAGTTGAAGTTGATGAGCAAGATACAAGCAATTCGGACTTGGCCTTTTCCGATGTCACTTGAGGAGTTGAGACGTTTTCTTGGTTTTGCCGGATTTTACCGCCGTTTCATCAAGGATTTTTCCACAATTGCTTGCCCCCTCCATGAACTTACAAAGAAGAATGTACCTTTCATTTGGGGCAATGCACATGATTTTGCTTTCAATGAGCTCAAACGGTTATTAACCGAAGCACCACTCCTTGCCCTTCCGGATTTCTCTAAGACATTTGAGATTGAATGCGATGCAAGTGGATTGGGCATTGGTGGAGTGCTTATGCAAAATGGTAGACCCATCGCATACCATAGTGAGAAACTAGATGGAGCTCGCTTGAATTACCCCATTTATGACAAAGAGTTATTTGCTTTGGTTCGTGTTTTGGATGTGTGGCAACATTACCTTCGTCCTAAGGAATTTGTCATTCATTCCGACCATGAATCCTTGAAATATTTGAAAAGTCAAACAAATTTGAACAAAAGACATGCTAAGTGGGTTGAGTTCATTGAGTCTTTCACTTTGTAATCAAATACAAGAAAGGTAAAGACAATGTGGTCGCGGATGCTCTATCCCGCAAGGCCAACCTACTTACACGTCTTGACATTAGTGTCTTGGGTTTGGATGAGATTAAAGAGTTGTATGCTACCGATGCTTTCTTTGGAGACATTTTCGCTCAATGTTCGGAGCACAAAGGAATTGGTGATTTCTATTTGCACAAAGGTTTCTTGTTTAAGGCTAACAAACTATGTATACCCGAGTCTTCGCTTCGTTTGGTCCTTTTGAAGGAATCACATGGAGGCGTCTTAATGGGACACTTTGGACGTGACAAGACCTTTGCCATGCTCTCCACAAACTACTATTGGCCAAGGATGTACCGGATGTGAACCGCTTGGTGCGACGATGTTCAACATGTCTCAAAGCTAAGTCTACTCTAAACTCTCATGGTTATACACACCTTTGCCTATTCCACATCACCCATGGTCCGACATTAGCTATGGATTTTGTCTTAGGACTCCCACGCACTAAAACAAACAAGGATTCCATCTTTGTCGTCATTGATCGCTTCTCTAAAATGGCACACTTTATACCTTGCAACAAGAGCGACGATGCTTCACACATTGCTACTTTGTTTTTCAGGGAAATCGTCCGTC
Organism: Poa pratensis; assembly: GCA_947311845.1. Lineage (NCBI taxonomy): Eukaryota > Viridiplantae > Streptophyta > Magnoliopsida > Poales > Poaceae > Poa > Poa pratensis. The sequence goes on along the minus strand of CAMZMU010000047.1, from coordinate 48,416,313 downwards.
TTCATGGAGTGCCCAAGACCATTGTGTCGGATCGTGACGTCAAGTTCGTGAGCTATTTTTGGAAGACTTTGATGGCCAAGATGGGAATCAAGCAACTATTCTCCACCGCATACCACCCTCAAACCGATGGCCAAACCGAAGTGGTGAACCGAAGCCTATCCACACTCCTTCGTGTGTTGATCAAGCCTAACTTGAAGAATTGGGAAGAGTGCATCCCACACGCCGAGTTCGCCTACAATCGAGCACTACACCGCGCAACAAAGAGAACACCCTTCGAGGTCGTCTATGGCTCCAACCCCTACACCGCGCTAGACATGCTACCACTTCCACTCCGAGAACAAGTCAACATGGACTTCGACAAGCGCGCCGCTACATGAAGAAACTACATGAAGACACAAGGGCCACGCTGAGAAGCAAAGGAAGACCATGCTACGAAGATGAACAAGAACAAGCGCCCCATGATCTTTGAAGAAGGAGACCTTGTTTGGCTACATCTACGCAAGGACCGCTTCCCCGATGAAGAAAGTCTAAGCTCGCGCCAAGAGGAGATGGTCCTTTCAAGGTTCTCAAGCGCATCAACGACAACGCATACAAGATCGACATACCAAAGTCCAAGTACGGCGTTCATAACACCTTCAACGTCGCCGACATCTCGCCTTACCTTGGTGACCCAAGTGATGATGAGGACGAAGAGTCGAGGACGACTCTTTTCCAAGGGGGGGAGATGATGTAGTGCAACCTAGGCACACAACACCAAGTGGCCCAATGACAAGAGCAAGAGTCAAAGCTCTCCATGATAAGGTGAATTCACTCCTATCTATGTGTGATCTCGACACTCCTTTGAATGGGTTGCTACTTCATGCGGATACGTTGTGCATACTCAGGAACAACTACCATGAAGATCTCCAAGAAAGTGTCGAAGATGGCCAAGAGACGAGTCAAGAGGAAGATGAAGAAGCAGAGCAGCGGTACTACCGCCAAGAAGGCCGGTACTACCGCCAGGCACCTGACGATGAAGCTGAAGCGAGAGAAGCTCCAGGCGGCGGTACTACCGCCGCCACCAGCGGTACTACGCCAGCTCCAGGACGGTAGTACCGCTGGAGGTACCGCCCACGCTACCGGCGCGTCTCCAAAAGCTACTGTCTCCAACGGTACTTGCCGGTGTCGACCACGTACTACCGCCAGCGCTGAGAGGAAATAAAATACAAGTTCCAGCGGTACTACCGCCAGCGGCCAGCGGTACTACCGCCTCCTCCAGGAGCGGTACTACCGCCACCACCAGCGGTACTACTGCTGTGACATCAGGAATTCGGGCTGAAGGCCCATGTAACCTCCCTCACCTACCCTTTCGTCCACTAGACTATAAATAGGACCTCCCCATCCAGATTAGGGTTAGACTAAGATTTGAGAACTAAATTAGAGCCTTGCTCCTTCTTCTCAAAGTGTCTCTTCCTCCTATGGAGATGAATCAAGACCTCCACATGTGGAGATGAACCAAGGCCTCCTCTTGAGGAGAAGATCCCTGCGTGGATACCAAGGCTCCGCTTGTAGTTGCGATTACTTGCTAATCTTCCATCTTTAGGTGGCTAGGTTGGATTGGTTGGATTGACCAATTGGACAAACAATTCTAAGAGTAAGGTGTGCTTGGGAGAGGAGGATTGGGGGCTGCCCACGGGGAATTGTTACCAATCGAATCTTGTCGGGTTGCTACTTGCTATTTACCCTTGTGTGTTTGATTTCCCCTCTTTTGTGTTCTTCGTTCTTCGCGTGTTCTTCGTGTTCATCGTTCCCTCCGCACAAATCCGTGAAAATCGGGATCTACCCGCATCATACTATGAGTTCAGAATGCTGTTGGTAAAGATGGGTACAATTATTCTGATGATTGTGTTAATTAGATAAATGCCACCGATTTCAAAAAAAATGTCACTACAATTTCCAACTTTTCAGAAATGCCACTCCAATTTTTGTATATGTTTAGAGATGCCACTACAGCCATTTAGCTAACTTTAGATCAAAAATATGTTAAGTGTTCATCATGTATTTTTTTTCTCGGACGAAATTGCCATTGCCCCATCTTCAATTCTCAACCATGTTCATATATAGCACGTCCTCAAGCTGAGGTCCTCCTAAGCAAGCGCGCTAGAACCTCCAGCGAGGGTCTCCTCCGACCCGCGTCGTGTTAGGGAGCGGCTCCATCCATGGCCGGCGCTGAGGCTCCTCTGGCCGCCGCGTCACGCTAGGGAGCGCCTCGGGCCGCCGCGTCACGCTTGGGAGAGCCTCAGGCCGCCGGCGCGTTAGGGGTTCCTCTGCTCGCGTGAGGTCTGGTAGGGAAATTTGGAACGGTTCGAGCAAGCGCTCCCACTAGAAGGCTAGAAAGCATGGGACATTTTTATGCAGCATCGTCACGGGAACACATCGTTCCAGTGGCTCGCCGGCGGTCCACCGTCGCAATGATGGAGCTCGAGCGCTAAAGAGGCGAGAACTGAGCAGGGGAACATGGGATATGAGGGCGGCGACATTGGGCTGCAGGGTGCGGCGCTTGAAGCTGCGGGGCGTGCCGGAGGGAAGGCTGCGGCGGTGGAGCCTTGCTTCGTACAGAACATGGGAGAGGAGCGGGTTGAGAATTGAAAAAATATGATGCTTGGGCGATTTCAACCGGGAAAGAATACATGATAAAAAATTGACAGATTTTTTTATAAAAAGTGAGCTAAAAAACTGAAGTGGAAACTGTAGAAGTATGTGAGAATTGAAGTGGCATTTTTCTAAAGTTGCAAATTCCAGTGACGTTTTTCAAAATCGCACTGAATTGGAGTGGCAATTATCCATTTAACCCTGTTTTGCCACCCATTGGAGTACACGTCTCAGCCGATGATATAATAACCGATGAAATTTGCTATCTATGAGAAAATTAGTGTGAGTTACAAATACATGAGAAATGAATGTTTATATGTACTTGTTGAATGTTTTACTTAATGGATAACCCGATTGTTTAATATTTGCGGCGTGCATGGATATCTAATTTTTGAAATATTATGTGAAGTGATGGTTCAATGTTGATTATTTTTCTAGTGGCTGGAAATCAATAAAATGGCAGTAAGAATGTGCTTGTGGATGTACATTATCGCAAACGATTTAGCGCAGAGAACCTAAAAGGGGTACATTGTGAAGCATGTAACATAAAAAGGCTGCAAAATGGCTGCTTTGCATTTTTTACAAACGGTATAACATATATAATGTGTTCATCCGGATAATGGTGAATTTTCAAGATAATTTGCTATTTTCCAACATTTAAATTAGTTTATGTCAGTTTATCTAAAGAAAATAAAATTTGAACTAGATTTGTATGATTAATTGTTCTGAAAAGTCTGCAAAACTGATATTTACGTAGGCAAGTCAAATTTATGGAGTATATGTAAGTGTCAAAACAGAAAGCAACATAGGTTTATTGAAATTTGGGCTCGTCATTTGCACTCCGATGTAGGAAAAAATCAAAAAAATATGCTTAAATGGTCAAAAAATGCCAGATCTTGACATGTAGTCCTATTTTAGGTACACCTTTCCACCAAAAAAAAGCACCTCATTTGGGCTACCGCGTACAGAGTTTTATATAAATTTGCATTGGTTGAATGGATTGCAGAAAAAGATAAAGATCAAATTCGAGTGGGTGTTTGTGGTTTACTTTGGACCATACGGCATGTGCGTAATGATTTCATTTTAACAAATACAGAGTTCGCTCTCTTTTGCAGGTTATTATTTTGGCCACGCATTGGATCCATTTGTGGTCTTTTATTCAGCCGGCGGAGCACGAACTAGACATGAATTCTTGGTGCAACCTTTGAAAATGGTTGCGCGCAACCAGTGCGGTTGGCAGTTTGATCTTGTAACATCATGTTGATCATATGTGTTTCATGATGTTATCTTTTTTTAGATGGTTGATACATGTCTTAACGGTATGTGAAATATGAATTGTACTCTTGGTTCAATATTTTCTAATAAGATGATAGAAAATGCGTCATTTTGATGGAGAGGCGCGGACTACCCCTTTTCGCCCAAAAAATTAAGTTCGTGGATCGAAACCAAGTCGTTACCTTTGTGCACAAGTTTGCAAACACGTGGGCCTCACATTGGTTTACATGTCAATGCACACACATACCAGCAGCTATACATCCCCAAGCTAAGCCAAATCTGATAGCTAGCGTACGTTGAGTACGTCGTAGTACAACCTAATTTAGTTCATACCAAAAGCTAACTCTTCCACGCACGCACACACTTCGTAGCACGGCTCGATGGGCTGAATCTATGTTCATACCAGAAGGTAGTGCTACTATTTTTTAAATATAAAAGGTAGCACTATGAACTTTAATTAACCGCTAGTATATGTTACCTAGCAACAGACCAGAAGGTAGGCTACGATTTTTTAAAGATAAAAGGATGCACGCTCTCTTTTTTGTTTGAAATCCGCATGCATGTTCTTGTGCTATCCCTACGTGGGTGTGCATCCCTTACCATTTTGATTGAATAATTTTAAGTGCGAATTTGCAATTTGGGCCTTTTTTCCTAACTCTATCCCAGAAAGCTCCGACTTTCTGCTTAGTCATTAGTTGCTGAATTTTAGTAACATGACCGGTTACTAACAATAGCTGATGAATCGGATGCATAATTTTTGACGAAAATGCTGCTATTTCATTGATAGTAGAAGGAGCACGGGCCTAAAATAAGAAAGCTAAAAAGGAAAAGAGACTCTCACGTGTTGGCGAGAAGAATTTTAGCAAGGTGCATGTGATCATTTTTTTTCCCCTTTCCTTGCCTTGCTGGTTTCATTTGGCTTTGGTACATGGAACCCTCCTAAAAGCGCCAATGTACGGCGCCAGCAGGTACGTTGCTTCCACAATTAGCGTACCAACCTGTGTTAGCCGTCAACCGGCCGGCCGTGTGCTGTCACACATGTTTGTGTACGCTTATACATGTGGTCGTAAATTACGGGCAAGATTCAAAGTAGCCATCAAGATAATTACTCCCTCCATTTATTAATGTAGCGTGTATAGTAATATTAAGACATGGAAATTTCCTATACGGTGGACTCATTTGTCCTCCGAAAAAATCGTGAGAGAGAAATCCCTAACAGCCACAAATTGGAAACAATGTGTCAAACTCATCCGTGCAAGGGTAAAATTTTCCAAAAATCGCAATACACCTTAATTTGGATTTTTTTCGCAAAATACTATACACCATACATCAAGAAACGGAGTGAGTAGATATTTTCTGAAATTGCATTTTTTGGAGTACTAGAACGCATCTACACTCTGTTAGTTATCATCAGTGGTAAACAGCTGTTTGCAAAAATTTGCAACAACTAGGCTCCAGCCATATCTCCTACAATATTCCTAGCTAGGTTCGATTGGGCGGCTCACATATAGAATAGTACTGTTAGAATGTTCTCAGACGGAATGATAATATATAATCCTGGCTTGCAATTGTGGATGTCAGCTGCCATTACAAGTGTTGTGCAAGTGAGATCTTTCAGGTTTGGACAAGCTACCTGATCTGCATGTTACTATTCAAGAGGAGGCCGGCCGGGTCTCTACACCTAAAGCTAAGCAAAGTTGAGGGTATATATATGGTGAAGGAACATGATCTTGGCAAGATTATTATTCTAATGGAGAACAGAATAATGGCCATTTGGCACAAGATGCATGCACGCTTGCTCTTTGACTCGGATAGTTAGGGCTCGTTTGATTTGAAGGATACGCATAGGATTTTCACGGGAACAGAATCCGTAGGAAAAATTCCTACGAACGTTGTTTGATATGCAGGAATAGAATCTGTAGGATTTTTTCCTATGCAGGTTCGGCTAGTGTGTTTCACAGGAAAATTTCCATTAGCTCCCAGCTCTTGAAAATATTCCTACGCTGCCATCAAACGAGCACTTGTGCAAATTCTTTCCTGTAGGATTCCAATGTACAGGCCATCCTAATCCTCCATTTTTCCTATCCCTCTAGTTTTCCTATCCTTTGAATCAAACATGCCTTTACTGATGAAGCTATCCCTGGACGGCTAATATAAGCTATACCAACTATGTACTCCACTGGGAACTTTATTAAAAGAAGATAAGTGCATGTGTTAGCTTGCTAGCTAGGGGATGGATGAGATGGATATACATATGTACACAGACTGCTGGTTGTCCCCTGTTGAAGCAAAGAAGCCTACTATTCTTCAACAGTAGGATTGGATATGCATGGATTGGTCTCTCCTCCTGCCTCAGTTCATGACCCAAGTCAAAACAATTTGTTATCCATCTATCCAATCCTGTAGTGGACTCTGATAATTAGATATGACACCCGCTGAATAATTATTTATGCTGCTGGAGTACCACGTTCGTCCGAACAGCTTAGCTCGTTGTATTTCGCAGCATTGAAGCAAAGTAGTAGTAACGAGACACCCGCGGTTGTTGATGCCCCTTTCGCCAACACTATTGTTGCAATCGCCAGCAACGTCCCTGTTGCCATTAACAACATGCTTATCTTCAAACTGACTAGTTCGGCTGGTTTCGGGTGTGACTAAAACTCTTGCACTCCTACGTTTGATCAAGGCTATACTAAATGTATGTAACTTGTACACGGTACCGTAGAGCTTGCTTAGGTAAGTACTAGGGTATATATGGCCTTACATTTTTATTTATTAATGGATAAAAGAGATTATCTCCTCCTATCTACAACCAAATAATTCCAAAGCCGATAATCGACCTTACTAGGATCGGTCTTTTTCTTTATTTTTTTGGTCAACCTCTTCGGTTTGACGTCTCTCTTTTTTAATAATTATTAAGATATGGTTGTGTTCATCAAGTGATACACAGGCCGAAACTTATTCTTCTTTTTGAAAAAAATAGGTAAAAATGCATTTAAAAACAGAGAGTTTCTGCAAAATAAGTGTATGTATATTTGGCCATAATTATTTTAGTATTTGGTTCTGGACAAACCAGCTAATTTATCATAGGGCAATGGTATTTGTAAATCTCTACTATAGGAAAAACATGTAGCATTTAGTTTACTGCGAGTGTGTTTCCGTCCATTCTTTTTCCATCATCCCCCTCACATCCCTCCTTCTACATGTTCTTGACCAAAAATAGTACTCCCTCTGATCCTGAAAATCTGTCGCCACTTGAGCTTTGATTTGTATCTGGTTAGTTCTTTTTCACGAAACTAAAACAGGATCGGAGGGAGTATCATAATTTACATTTTTTTTTCACCATACAATTAAACTCTACTTATCTACTCTGCCTGATTAAAAACTTGTATCCACGGCAAGAAAAATCAGCAAACGAAAACAGCCCGCGGAAAACGCATGGATACCCATAGCAACGCACGGACAATTGCCTACTTTTAAAAAGGCATCGTACCCACATGGAAATATTAACCTTGAGTACGCGATAGTGTATTGATATGTAACTGCCAGTTCAATTTCTGTGGGCCAAAAATCGGAGAACATATCAACAAAGCAACCTCAACCAGTTGTGATTGTCATTTCTAATTCAATTCCCAATTTTGGAAGTTTTGTTGATTAGAACCGTGTACAGTGTCATTGTTTTTTCCATAAAAATGTACAATTTCAGCGATAGTGTGGGGTTGATTTGTCCAATTTGGTTTGAGTATTTTACCGACGCACTCAATTTTAGTATAGAACAGTCTGAAGTTATATCGTATTGCTTAGATTTCTAGCTATTTGCATAATTGAACAAAAATTATCCTGGGCATCAAAAAACAGGAGAACATCAGAGCTTGTTGATTATCCATAGGCATAACAAATGCAAACACATGTTTTTTTGAAGTAAGTTGTTGTTGGCCAAGTGCGGTTTGGGTCGCGGGATTCAATTACTTATATTTTAGAAAATACAAAATTAAACTTATATTTTTTTTAATTGGTTTTTTTCAAAGAGCATAATGTCTTTTAGCTATGTGTAAAATATCATTGAGAAATTTATTAATTTTCAGGCTACACCAAAACAAAGTTGTGACTCCAAACACCAAGCCACGAGTCTATTTTTATTTGCAGGTGCATACTACATATTTATAGGTATACTCCGTATGTCCATGAAACAGTGTACTTCCAACATTTCAGGAAAGTCAACCATTTTTCAGTTTGACTGTGTTTCTAAAAAAGAACCAATATTTATGAAACCAAATTAGGATCATTATATTCAAGATAAAATAAATTTTCATCAAATAACTATTTAATTATAGGAATATTGTTATATTTCTATGTAAACGCGGTCAAAATTTGAGATAGTTTCTTTCCAAAAAAAAATCAGGAAGTACAATTTTTTCGTGGGAGGAGGTGTATTTATTTAAAATATTGTTTCGAAATACTATTTTCATTATGTAAAGATGAGCTCCATATAGCTTGGGAGCTATTTTAACTTTTTGGTCGTGTGCGACCTCTCTTCTCCTATTAGAAGAGGATACTCTCATTTTGGTATAAAACTGGTGTTACGCCACATGCCGTCACGGATGCGAGACGTAATTCAACAATGTTACATGAATAGTTGAAAATATAAGATTTGCCATGTTATAAAACTGAACTCCAAGGATGCATGAAATAAATTCTTAAGACGATGTCCCGACATCTACCAGATTTAATATCAACAAAAAGCCGAAAAATGGAAAAGCGGTATTTGTTGACAAAGTCAAGAAAAATATATACTCCTGAACCATGGTTAGTCTGACACACATGGCCGGCCAGACCTCCAAAATTATACCTCAAAAGTAGTCAAACCTCTTAGTTGAAGATGTAAGATCATACCCCCAAAGAGGTCAGTGCCCCACCCCACACCCCCCCCCCCCCCCCCCCCCCCCTACCCTTTGTGTCGCACTACTGAGAGTGCAATTTTGACCCTTCTCGATGCACCTAAGCCTCTGTCGAAAGGGCATGAACGGTTTTTTTTCATAACATGTGGTGCTCCGCTCTTATATACTCTCTTCATTTTTTTCCGATATATTCAACCTTACTAAGTTTGACTTAATATATAGAAGAAAATATTTACAATATTAAACAAATACACAACAAAATACTCCGTCCGATCGGAAATGATTAACATGGAGTTGTCTAAATACGGATGTATCTAGACATGTTTTTAGTGTGTAGATATATCCATATTTAGACAAATCTGCGCCAACTATTTTCCGATCGGAGGGAGTATATTTTATGATGGGTCTATTGATATATTTTTTTATTGTAGATGTCTACATTTTTTTTTTGCCAAAAAATTGATAAATTTGAGAAAACATTGAAATCTGACTAAATTTATACACCTTTTTATACTGTAGTTTGACTCTAAAAGAGCAGCCAACCAGACTTGGTTACAAGAACTCTTACCCCCCCCCCCCCCCCCCCCCCCCCCCCTACAAAGATTTCTCTAGTAGGGGGTTATTTTCCACTAATTTGCATATGCAAATTCAACATGTTTTTCCTGTATCATTTGAGATGCATGTATGGCAGCAGATTGCTAACCTCTGAAGCAAACAGGAGTGGGCGCCTGCCTGCAGTAAAGGTTAGAACAAGGAACATGAGATGCGCCCATTCCCATCCACATCAATTAAGTGTAGAAGTGTAGATACATGATTTCAACACTTTCGTTATCACACAAACATATGTATGTCGACCCGGCCCTGTAGGTCAGTCAATTCGTTTTTTTTATGTTAAAAATAAAATAAAAAATGTTTGAACAGTTGCCAAAGACAGTTCAACAGAAAAAGGAAAAAGGAGGGGAAAATACATTCTCCAGGTATATATAGCAGCCAAATTTAGAATTTCTTTAGCTCATTTTAATTACCCATGCATAAACACGGCAGTGGAGAATCATTCGTCCGTACTTAGCATGTGGACTGACGAATCGAGCGGTAGTGCGAAGAGAATGATGAGAAGTTGCCGTGATAATGTGTCTGGAAGCATACAAGCTAGTACCCTAAAAGCATGTTCATCTAGTCATCTACTCCTAGATCCATTTCGACACAAGGAGAGTAAAAATGGGAGGCGTAAAACCGGACGACGCAACGAAAATATCACGGGAGATCAGCTATAGAGCTAAGCTAGGAGATAATAGATCGAGCGGCAAGCAAGGAGGCCGCTAGAAATTAAGGAAGCTTCCCTTGGCCTCTCCATCATCACCAGCTAGCAAGAGCGATTACGGCCATTAGTCTCTGGTCCAAGACGGTTAATTATTAGTTAGTGCCGTTTTTACCGATCCAGTTAATTAGCCGTGTCGACGTGCTCCTCCTGCGAACCTTGCAAACGTAACCGCCATCTCCTCACTTGGCCGCTAGTTTTTCCAGTGCCATCTTCCAATCCACGAATTTTCCTTCTTCCTACTGTATATCTTTCCTTTGCTTTTCTTGCAAGGTTAACCAGATGTAAAAAAAGGCAGTCGACAAAACAAATATCTGGTGGTGGTGTGGTGAATTAGTCTTAGTTTATCCATGACCACGTTTTATCACCCCTGATTGATACCAGCTCTTCTCTTCCATATGAAAGCAAGTTCCTCCGAGACTAGCGCAAGCATGGAAAAGTTGTTGCTTAAACACAATTAATATATAATTGATCCCCTAGCAAAAAAAAATATATATATATATAATTGATCCACTTTGCGCAACCACGATTGCTTTCCAATGTTATTCCAAGAGATAATCACGTGACATGTTTGTTTTAGTTGATTCGTGCTCAAGTTAATTAGTACTAGGATTTTTTGCTAACGTGAGGTCAATATGGATTTGATTTAACTTGCTACTCCTACTATATGTGCAATCCTAAATAAGGTATACGTTATTCTAAATAAGGTAGAGTAATGATGAACGTAGGCCAGCGCACATTCCTTCCTTCCAACATTGAAGTTTTGGGATCTCACAATAAATGGTTTACCTTTTTAGTGGTAGCCAAAATCACATAACGCAGGCATTTAATTGCACACCAGAAGACAGTTCATTTTCGTGAAACAACTAATAATACAGTGGAGCATGTGAAAATATCCCCAACAAAGAACGATCCCCTGAAAGCAATGTGGCCATAGAGTAAGCAAGCACGGTTGTTAAATCCACCATTTTCAGTGGAAGGAAGCAAGCAACCCCATTCCCTTGAGACCAAAACCATCGCCGGTAGGCTTTTGAGAGACAAGAAGACCGAATCAGCTAGCTAGGCAAAACTTGAATTGGTAGCAAGATATATACATCAAGAAACAGAAAAGGCCTTGTTGTGCCAACCCAAATTCACAAATCATCGATCACACATTGCCGCTTAAAATGCTAAAACTATCTATAATCCAGCAAAGAAAGATATATCCATGTCACCAAACCCTATGTACTCCAAAATGTTGCCAAACCATGAGAAGAGAAGAGAGAAGAGAAAAAGAAACAGAGCCCTGGCCCCTCCTCCTATTCCCTAGTGAGTGAGTAGTGAGGAACAAAACGAGCAACAAATGAAGCAAACAGCCCAAGGCAAGCAAAGCAAATGCAAAGCAAAGGCTGCCAAAGATACACTAACTACAATCATGATTCATGGCCCAGCCCCACCACCACCCTTATTATTGCTAACAAAAACACCTAGAAATTAAGAAACCATTATTTGGAAGGAAGAGAAATCATCAAGGAAAAGCTGCTGATGAGGGAGGGAGGAGAAAGGACGGAGAGGGTGGGAGGATCAAGAAAGGGAGAAGAGGCTTTGCATCCAAGCGTGCTCTGCTCCCCCTCAAGCAACCCTTGTTTCCGTTCCGGTCAGCGGCCCTGTTGACCGCAACGGAACGGAACGGAACAGAGAGGGCATCGCAGCCACGTCCTAGCTAGTACTACTATATATAACTCCCAGCCTCTCCCATTCTCGCCACTACGGAAACATCTCTCTCCGCATCCGTCCAAGAGTTGTAACACAAGAACGTCGTAACACGGACACCGCATCCATCTTCCCCAGCAGAGATCGGTGGGGCGGCATGAGGACCAGGCGTGGCGCATGCTACTCCTCCTGCCGTGAGGAGGCGGCGTCGGAGATGATGCACCTTGGGAAGAGGCGGAGGACCGAGGGATCGCCGTCGGCGGTGAGCGGCCCGGCAGGGTGCGCTGCCGTCGTGGGAGACATGTTCGACGAGCTGCCCGATGATCTGGTGGTGTCTATCCTGGCTGACGTCGCCGCCTCCGCCGGGTCGCCGGCCGACCTCGCCGGCGCCATCATGACGTACGTGTCCCTTTGTTTACTCTGGTTTCTTTCTTTGTATGATGATCGCAAGAAATCGTCGCCGGCCGGGATGGATGGAGTTCTTATTCGGATGTGCGTGTTGCAGGTGCAAGAGATTCAGGGAGTTGGGGCAGAGCAAGGTTGTTCTCGCCAAGGTGTCGCCGCGATGCCTCGCCGTCCGTGCCAAGAGCTGGTCCGACTCTGCGCACCGGTTCCTGCAGCGCTGCGCGGACGCCGGCAACCTCGACGCCTCCTACCTTCTTGGCATGGTAAGAACGATCGCCCGCCCGCCCGCCCGCCGCAAGAATCAATCAATCAATCAATCGTGTTCTTCCCTTCTTTCCTTTTTTGTTTTCGGGGTAGCTAATCGATCGATCGTTTTTTGGTGTGCCGTACGCAGATCCGGTTCTACTGCCTTGGAAGCCGCGGGTCGGGCGCGGCGCTGATGGCGGCGGCGGCGGTTGGTGGCCACCGGGAGGCGCTCTACTCCCTGGCCGTCATCCAGTTCAACGGGAGCGGCGGCAGCAAGGACGACCGCGACCTCCGCGCGGGCGCGGCTCTGTGCGCGCGCGCGGCGTCGCTGGGCCACGTGGACGCGCTCCGCGAGCTGGGGCACTGCCTGCAGGACGGCTACGGCGTGCGCCGCTCGCTGCTGGACGGGCGCCGCCTCCTCATCCAGGCCAACGCCCGGGAGCTCGCGGCCGCGGTCACCGCGTCGTCGGCCTCGCTGCTCCGCTCTGCCGCAGGCGCCGGCACCGCCAGCGCCGGAAGCAAGGTCTCCCGGCGACACTCGTGCCTGCTCAGCGACTTCGGGTGCCGCGCCGCCGCCGCCGCCGCGGCCGGCGAGGCGCACGCCGCCAACCGGTTCCTGGCCGAGTGGTTCGCGTCGCGGCCTCTGCCGCTGGGTGGCGTCGACAGCGGCGGTCCCGCGCCGGCGCCAGCGGAGGAGGATGGCCTGCGGCTGTGCTCGCACGCGCTGTGTGGGCGTCCGGAGACGCGGCGGCACGAGTTCCGTCGGTGCTCCGTGTGCGGCGTGGTGAACTACTGCTCGCGGGCGTGCCAGGCGCTGCACTGGAAGATGTCCCACAAGGCGGAGTGCGTGCCCATGGACCGGTGGCTCGACGGCGGCAACGCCAACCCCGACCCCAATGCCGATGCCGCCGTGGCCGCGCCGGCGCTGTGATCGTCGTGTCTTTTACTCACCTTAGTTTTTCTTGCCCCACCTTGTGTGTACATGGTCGCTGCGGTAAAGGTAGAGTGAGTCAGGGTACTTTGGTTTAATTTACAGTAGTAGCTCTTTATTATTACGTACTTATAAAAGGCAAATCTGTTTCGTCGAGATGTGAAATGTGACGTCGAAATTTCTGCCCTGTCAGTCAGTCGTGCCTCTCTCTGACCCTTCTGTTACGAAAATAAAGATAGGGAAGGAGAGCAGTGAACTGAAACGCGACAAGCGAAGTAAAGTGCCCTGGCTGGCTGGCGTTTCCACTTTGGAATTCAACACGCAGCACGACGATTTGTGCGTGTTCGTCTTGGAAGGGTTCATGACCAAAAAGCCCGGTTCAGTCTATTCCAGAACCTGTGAAAATAAATAAATGATACTATGTGATACTATGACCCGAAAATCTGGAGTAAATTACATAAATCGATCACAGTTAGATTGTTTCACCATTCTTTATACTTTTTCCTAAAATATACTGTACAAGCTCTGGGCCTGGTGTTATAATCGCACAAATTTCCGTCTAAAAATCATTTTAAAAGCAGTGCCGATCGGTGGGGCCCATCTTGTAAGTGTTGAGTAAGCAGCACACCTGCAGGGCGAGCTTACGTGGACGTGGGGCCACCTGTCAGCCCCATCTTACAGGCTGTCTGCCCCCACGGCAAGGCTATTGTGGGGCCCCTATCAGGTCTGGTCCTTTCAGTATGCGCACGAGGCTGTCGTGACGCTGATCTGGACGCCCACATCGCGGGGGGTGGATTGGAGGTGCAGGAGGACCATAGGGTTGCCGGAATCTTTGTCGACGACGAGGAGAAGCGGCGACCGGTGAGCACATCTGACGCGGGCAACTCAAAGAGGAACATGAGAAGGTAAAAGGGGCGAGTTAGAAAAGGGATCTCAGCTTGAAGACTCTCGTGTGTTTGGGTAAGGCGGAGGGGGTCAGAGGCGAGGGGATCGATCATGGCGGCCACCTACCAGAGTCGGGGAAGACGACCTTGTCGCGGATGGAATGGAGAGCCCTTGCTCGCGTGACTTGGGGAGGAGAGGAAGGAGTACTAGCTAGGCGGAGCCCGCGGTGGTCTTTGATTCGTCGGGGCGTCCGGAATGGCGGTGCGTCGCGGCGAGCAAACGTAGAGCGAATCGGGATGGGAAAACTACGCGATGAGACAGGAGACTTGTACATGACTCTAGTCATCCATGGAAGGGCATTCCGCCCACGACAGCGGTGTGGGAAACATCTCCTGCAACAAACAGGAGTCGGCCAGGCAGCTCCTTGAGGTAGAACACAAGCCCGATGGGTGGGCCCCAAGAAGTGACATGAAGAGGAGGGGAAGAAGATAGGGCTAACAGTGGACCCCACGTACACGTCAGCTCGCTCTACACTTGTGCTGGCTATTCAGCCCTTGCATATGGGTTTCACCGGTTAGCAGTGCATTCAAAATGGTTTTAGACGGAAATTAGTGTAATTTGTAACACCACGCCCTCAAAACTGGTGTATAAGAAAATATCAAGAATGCATGGTACTTACCTGTGAAACTAGTCTCCATTGTGATACTCTCTGATCCGTTTTAAATGTCGGACGAAAGGAAGCGTACGAGGCAAAAATTTGTAGTGAACGACAATCTTTTCAGTTTAAGAGGGAGTAGGTACTTTTTGTTTACTTTACTCGAAAATGTGGAAGGAAAGAACAACTGCTGGGTGTGCACGTAAGATTCCCGTGTCCTGGACGTGGATATGGAGGATCGCATCTGGGCAACCGGATATGGAACGTGTGGAAGGTAGTGCGCCCGGCAGGGTCGTGCACTGCCCGGCGACTCATCTCATGGATGGATGCCTTGTCAAAAACAAATATCTGGAGCAATCGCGATAGATTCGGCGCACATATGTCAACGTGTGCGCCAGAAAGTGTGATTGAGCCGTCGTTGTACCAGTGTTTAGCTTCTTCCCGAGGATAGTAGAAGCAACTTTGATATATATCCATGGTTACGTCAAAGCTCGGATGTTCGAATTTAATCCCTTCTCATTACATTCTCGTTGTCTACCTCCTCCCACTCTCGATCTTGTTCTTTCTTCTCCAGCCACTCGACTCACGACCAAAGCTCATTATTCGGATGTAGATACAAATTGTTCATACTTTGATTTCAATGGTCACAATGATTATTTGTTGCCGCTTTGGTTCAAACATGTTTCATACGAATTTTGGAGGATTTAAATCCTTTAAAAATCAGCGGTGGTTGTTTGATTCCTAGTGTTAAACCCATATTTACCCCATTTTAGTATTTTGAATGTTTTGTTAGATAAGACGGACGTGCCTGGCCATGTGGCATGACAAAATATGTAAAGCTAGAATGACATCATCAGTGATCACAATGGATATATCATAAAAAGGGTGAATTTTTTTTGAATGGATAATTGATATTAATAATTAGGATGTAAAAAGTGGAATGCACCCTTATTTCAGTGGTCAGAATGATTATTTTTTAACTCTTTGTTTCAAAAAACTTCGTGGGTAATTTTGGTGCATTTAAATATTTGATAAAAAAATCTGGGGTGGTTGTTTGATTCCTAGGATTAAAACATTTTTAATCTAGTATGATTGTATTGGTCATGACACTGCAGTCATGCATGTTTCCTGTTTCTAGGCTTTTACAATGCTACAAATCAAAGAGACCTTTCATCCATTAGTGGTAAAAAACTAAAAGATATGGCCACTCATTTTTCTCATTCGGAACTAAGATTGTCCTCCGCCTCATGTGATCCGTCAAAACTGGATCGAGCTGCTAGGAACGTTGGCTGAACCATGCATGGGTATCATATCCCCCGGAAGCCACAAGCTGAGAAGTTAATGAGAGCATCTCCACTTGCGGCGCCAATAGGGTGTCCGGCAGCAGAGTAGGATGGATGCTATTGGCGCCGTCCGGACGAGCCGCATGCTATTGGGGCCGCCGGAATTTCGAAATCAACGTTTAAACACGAAATTCATTCAAAGTTTAGGAAATTTTACAAGTTTGAATGAATTTTAAGCGAACTAAAGCGCGGCAAGTAAAGGGGTTGTACTCCTCCCCAGCCGCCCTCCTCTGCTTGGGAACTAAGATTGTCCTCTACTTCATATGATCCGTCCAACCTGGATCGAGCTGATAGGAACGTTGGTTGAATCATGCATGGGTATCATATCCCTTGGAAGCAACAAGCTAAGAAGTTAATGACAGCATCTGCACTCGCGGCGCCAATAGGGTGTCCGGCAGCAGCGTCGATGGATGTTATTGGCACCGTCCAATCCGGACGCGCCGCGAGCTATTGAGGGCACCACTCCCCTCTCGCGATGCCAATAGAAATTTTGAAATCGACATTTGAACATGAAATTCCATCAAAAATTATGAAATTTTACAAGTTCGAATGAATTTTAAGCAAACTAAAAAACTAAACTAATCTAGCGCAGCCAGTAGAAGGGGTTGTACTCCTCCTCCCAGCCGCCCTCCTCCTTGACCCCGCCGCTGGGGCCTGCGCCGCCGTCTTCGACGGGTTCGTCCTTGACGACCCCGCTTGTCCCCGCGCATTCGTCACCGCCGGTGAGTTCGAAGAACGGAGTCCCGGTCGGCGTGAGATGCTCGTGTAGCGACCAGGCGCAAGCGTCCTCCATGGAGAGCAGCGGAACGGTGTTCCTCGATTCCTCCATGGCGGCGTGGAGTCCCAGGAACTCCTCCGGGTCGACCTCTGGGTTGCGGAGCCTCACATGCCGCCGCGCAACATGGCGAGGTGGTGCGGCATCCTCACCGGCGTTGGCTCCATCTTCACCTTCTTCATCGTCGCTAGTGGAGGACCGCGCGGCTCTCGGATGGAGATGTCGTCGTTGCTGCTCCCAGTGCATATTCCATGTTATTTGCATCATATAAGGTTATATTCATGATTTATATTGGGTTTTGGGGATAATTAACAATTTCCCCATTTTTCTGGAATTAATCCTGCACTGTCAGAAAACCCCTTTTTCTATATTTTTACGTTTCAGGCGACCAAATCACGTCATAATGACCTGAGATTTTACGGGGATCACTTTTTTGGAAGGAACGAAACGTAGGCGCAAAGGAAACGAAGAAACGGAGACCAGAAGGCCTAAAGAGGTGGGCCCATGCGGCCAGATTTCCTGACCGCGTGGGACCCACCAAAATGGCCCTTGAGCCTCCGCTGCCGTCGATCCTTCTTCCCGAAGCTTCGTCTTGACCTAAAAAAGACTATATATAGACCCCCCCAGGTCTTTCGTGAAAGGGAGCGCCGCCGAAGCATAGAAATCATGAAACAGAGACCTGGAGCTGAAGATTGGAGGGGGAAACTCCGGCGGGGCGCTGCCGGCGTGGTCTCCTTCTCCTCCAACAACATCTCCACCGACACCATGATGAAGAGGGAGTAGTCCACCTCTGCACTCTGGGTTTGTGGAAGTAACTTATGTATCTCTCCTCTCTATGAGCTTCACTAATTAGTACCGTATGAGCTGCTGAACATGATTACGGTCATCTATGTAATTCCTTTGTGGTGGATCTTTATTATGAGTTAATACATGTTTGAGATTGCAATGGTTTTGTTTCAGTTATGAAAGTAGATGCATATTATGTACCCCGTTCTTGTTTACTTGTCATGATCAAGCATGTTTATGAGAGCATGTGAGGTGGAACGTGTGCATTAGTTGGAGTAACGGGGGGTGGCTAGTGCAGTGAACGTGACAGATAGTTCTGCGATCCACTTGGGTTTCTACCTTACTTTGTTGCCTCACTAGGGATAAACAAAAATACCATGCTACCGGAGAGTGGATGTGACCTTGGCCACTACCTCCATGACTAGATCTAGCATGTTTTTATTTTAACTTCATGTCATTGAACTTATTGCTATGCTCTGATTTATCTTAATTAATAAGGTGTTATGATTTAGTTCGCATCTTGGTGGAGCATAAGAGAGAGAACAACTTATACTTGAGATCTCTATGTTAGGACGTGATGCCCATATTATTAATAACTTGTCAAACCATGTCTTGCCATCTTTCATGTTAATTTTAGTGTTCCATTGTCTACCACGTTATCAAGAGAGAGTGCATTTGTGAAACCATGAACCCCGATCCATTTTTAATCATAAGAAACACCTTTCCAACACTTTTATCACCACTTTTGTTTGCTGCCATTTTTAATTCCGAAAATTAAAAAACACTTTCACATCTTGCATACATTATAAAAAAACCAAAAATATCATTTACCATTGTTTCCACCATCATTGCATATTTATTTTACCATCATTACATATTTACTACTGTTTGCATATTTATTTTATTATCATTCTCACACCTTGTGTGCTTGATAACCATTTGGTGAGTTTGAGGGTACAAAACAATTTATTTTGTTGCAGGTTCTCAAGAGAAGTATAAGGAGATAACACCTGAAATACTGGTTCCCCGAGAGTTCGATATTAACCCCTCGAGTCACCCCTCGTGGGGAAAACTGTCTTCCACTACTACATACACTCTGCACTTGGAGTCTCAACCTAACCCATTTACTTTTCACACAGGTACCACACGAAGGGGCTAGCAACTGTTTTCTAACACCATTGTGGGGTAACTACGTGAAGTGCCATCAGCGCGCCCGCCATGCAACAGAGGCGAAATGACTCCTCGCTACGGCGCCATGAATGTTTTGACCGGGACGGTTGAGTTCCCATGTTAATGACACGGCTGGCTCACCCGTTGGAGCATGACATGGCGCCGTGTGAAGTTTCGTGCGGCGCGTTCAAACGACTCCCAACGGGAGGGCACGGGTGGGCGCGCCGGACGTAACGTCACTATTAACGTCGCGGGTGGGCGAGAAATTACATCTGATCGACGCGTCCAAACAGAGTTATCGGCGACCGTGGAGATGCTCGGAGAAAGAGAAGCCAAGTCACACGAATCTATGTTAGCTAGCGGCCGAAAGATACATAGAGAGTTAGCAGACGATCGATATATCCAGCAGTGTCTCGCCCATGCTTCCCAGTTCCCAGTAAAACGCTGCCCCTGGCCAGCCGGTACGAATTCGCAGCCCCCTTTGACGTGCTTCCAACTTCCATGGTGTATACGCTGCAAGGAAGATCGACTAGGCGAGGGGAGATGGGCAAAGCGCCAAACCATGATCGGTCGACATGGGACTAAATAATATTTTTTCCAAGAAAAAAACATGCACGCACGGGACTAGCTAGATGTCGCTCGTTTCCACGATCAAACATAGATCGATCTGAGACGATCAAACTGATCTTGGTTAGAGGCCGTCGATATCTCACAGTGACTGCAGGCACATGGATTTTTCTGTTGGGTTTGAATGATGATGGGTGGCTCGACGCCACACGGCTGCTCCCCGCTCCGCAGCACCACATGCCCGTGTCAGCTCAGCTCTTGAGTTAAACCACCACGGCCACGTACCGCAGCCTTCCAGTCCAGATCCTCCTCACCCCCGATTTTTCTTCCTTTTCTGAAAGGGAAAGCTGCTTGGCTCGGCTCGGGGTGGGCACTGGCGTGACTGGCGTCGAACAACCCGCCGGCGTGCATGCAATAATGACGGCAAACGAACGAGGATGCCCAACCAACCCTGCTTGCCTGCCTTTCCACGCTCCTGAAGCAATCCATATCCATCGAGCTCCAGAGCATTCGAGCGAGCTGCTTTCTCTTCCTTTCAGTTTTATTCTCTATCATTTCGGCTAGCTGTTTTCATCGGGTCTTCGGTGTGGGCTGTAATGATTTTGTGTGAGGCTCTCCTGTTTTTGTGTCTTGGTCATTGTTTGGATCGGCCGGCGGAAATGGGTCCGTCCAGCATGTATGTGACGTCCTTGTGACTCGCCGTACGTCTAAAGCGTCTGCACGTACGTATCTCACCCTTGATGTCAGCGTAAACAGAAGCATGGTCGCGCACATATACATACATGTATTCACGCACGCCAGATCGATCATAGTTGATTTTCCAGGCAGCGGGTGACGAAAGATCGATATGAAACACGTACGTACACTCGAAAGATCTCTGCTCATTTGCATATATCATAACACAGGCCTGAATCATGACAGAGAGGCTCATCGGCTGAGAGAGCCATTAGTCACTGTTCACTGAACCACATGTGTTGTGTGATTTTTTTTCTATATTTTTCTGCCACTACTTCTTCCCCCCCCCCCCCCCTTATGTCCAATTTCTGGCTCCGTCCCTAACTATGACACAGGGATGGAGGAAGGGGGACGAGCAGGGGCTAAGCCACCCCATCAATCTGAATTTCTTCATAAACATGCCAGTACTCACACTTTTACTTAGCAATTCTTAGCCATTTTGCCCCCTCCATGCATTGTGGCTGGCTGCTAAGACCACAAGGTTCTTTTGTATGTTTTTCCAGATATTTGTAAAGGGTTTGAATATTTGTCAAGTTAATCTGTGTGCGTCCATTTGGCTTGTGTGCACCGGCTTGCCCGGATGGTTGTTGTTTTCATTTGTTAACGAATTGTTGGTTATGAATCATTCAATGCATGCATGTACGTTTTATCCTACCTGGCCAATTTACCTCATTTGAGAAAACCCAACACATGTGGTTGGATGGTTATTAGTAGGGTGCTTATACCCCTAACCCATCAGAGTTCAAACATCAGTTTTAACGCTCGTGTTTTTCCAAATTGATGGTCATCTTTGTTATCGTGGTAGTACTTTCCAAGTTGATTTCCTTTCGAACAAGTTTTTCGACCGTACATAAATAAAATATTATAGAATTCTTATGAATGTTTGCATCTAACCTACGTGATAATGTCTGGTTCATTGTCCATTCATCTTATTTAAGTTATCTAACTGAGCGTACTTTAAGATACCGAATTCGTGATTAAAACCCTCAGCCCTGGCCACTTCTGGCCATTTAAGTGATAGGTTTTGATACTTGTTGGTTGATCGAAAATTAACTTAGAGCTAGGTTTCATCCAAAAAACAAATATATTTGCATCATGATTCTTGCGTTACGTGTGTTGCAAACGGGTTAGTTATAAGTGGGATGCAACTGAGTGTGAAAGTGGCCATTGCTGTTTATTTTGCATCGTGTTTCTCATGTTAGACGAGACTTGCAAGTAACCGTTCAATTAAGCTGGACTGAGAACTGGTCGCTACGCTTGATAAGTCAATAGGCGACGCTTCGCCACAGGTTCCAAAAAAAAGGAAAGTTAACCTTGTAGGCAGCGACGCATGCATGCATGTGTCACTCACTCCGAGCAGGTCGCGGTCGCAGCGCAGTTGTGTGAACCTTAATTTGGTTTGCACTCGCCACTAATCCAACAACAAATGTGCGCAGCCGGTACGTACGTGTCCCGCATGCGACATTGGCGTGGCGTGGAGGCAGCGACAGCAACCCATGCATGCGCGCGTGAACTAAACCACCCACAAATTAATCTATGCAAAACTCACACCATGAGTCCATGACCGGCCGGTTCATGCACCGGACTATGTTCAGTGACGTGCAATGCTCGTCGTGCCCCCCGCCGCCCGCTCGGCCGGGTCCACGAACCACAGTTGGGTCAACTCGGCAGGTCGGGCCAGCCTCGCTCCACACACCTCGTCGTCTTTGCGTTGTGGCGAAGCAGCAGCTCGCCATTATTTTCTTCCAGTCCACACAAACAGCAGGGAAAAAGTGTCTTGTGTCCGCCCCCTTGGTCTCGTCTGTATACACAGTACAACAATGTACGTATGATTAATCGGCACTGTTGCTATGTATGCATCGTGGCAGTGCATCGCCATATGCATGCATCGAATAAAGATTTTGCTTGGGCAGCTAGCTAGCTATTCCGACCTATGCTGTGGCTTTTACACCAAAGCAATGGAGTACCGCTACGTACAACTTGGCGGGCTACTCGATCCCATTGTCGTCTACTGCTGACTCTGCCCCAGAATGTCAAGACAAGCTGCTAAGAAGTACTCCCTCCGTGTATGAATATAAACGTTTTAGCTATCTAACATGTTGTCTACATACATCTAGATATATGTGAATGTGGACAAATGCTAAAACATCTTATATTAAAAACGGAGGGAGTACCTATGTAGTTCTCCCAAGGATGGGACTTGGGAGACAGTGCAAGCAACGACAGAGCATCGATACTCAAATTTAGGTTCTTTCCATGTCTCAATGTCTGCACCACCACCTGGCCGGCCCACCGCTGCATTCTTCTGCGGTTCTGCCCCAACCGCAACGGGCTTTCTTTCTCTGATCTGGACTTTGGTCGATCATACTCCCGTGAGCTCACGTACACAGACGTATGGCCGACTATTGTCTTTTTTTTTCCTAGTAATACATGTCACATTCATAAATAAAATAAAATAAAATAAAGGCCAATTACAAGGCAAGTAAGCACGGAACTTACTGAACTGAAAAGATATGAGAAAACTATGCAAAAAAATAACACATGTCTCTCTCATCATTCTCCTTACATTCTCTTTGTCTACCTTCTCCCACTCTCGAGGCTTCTTTGATTTGTAGGAGAGGAATTTCAAAAGAATAGGAAAGAGATAGGGATGGTTAAGGATGGCATGTGAAAACCTGTCCTCGTTCCTTGTGCATAGGAAATGAAAAATGAGGTCTTCGTGGATTTTTGCTTCCTATACGTTTTTCGTTGAAACTGAGATTGGAAGGAAATTTGGTGTAGTTTTCACACTTCATGTGAATCAAATTATTGAACTGTGGCAGCTATGGAAAGCTTCTAATCCTTTACTATTCGTCCAAAGAGAGTTCGGCTCTCGGATGAGAGGATGAGCGAGAGAGGGAGTGCCCCCGCACGCGCGCCAGCCGCCGGCGGCCACTCCGGCCCCGGCGCCCACCAAACCGCCGCCCACCACGCGGTGACGGCGGCCACCCACCCGGCTGCGGGATCTGGTCATGGCTCGTGGAGAGGAAAGGAGCTGCTGAGTCCCCTGGCGCCACCGGTGAGCCCGAGCTTGGCTTCCTCGGCGCGTCCGGTGGTGTCGGGGCTGGGGCTGTCGACTGAGTCCCTGGCCTCGTCGCGGAGCGAGGAAGAGAGGATGGATGAGGCGGAGTCTGCTAGGCCGGCGGTGGCGGGTGAGCCGCGCGCAGATCTGGAGTCGTCTCGTCGACCGGTGCAGGAGCGGCTGGTCTGGCAACTGCCCAAGCCTCAAGGAAGACTCTTTGGAGGCGGCGGAAGGAGGCGCAACGGGTACATGAGATGAGAGCGGGGCAGCGGCTTGGCTCGACGGGGCTCGCCGGCAAATGCTTCAAGTGCTTGCAAGCCAGCCACTTCAAGCGTGGCTGCACCAATAAGCAGGTCTGCATACGCTGTGCTGAAGAGGGACACGGTTCGGGCGGCTGCAAGAGGCCGCGCAGTCCAGAGTCGGCGGAGGAACTGCGCCTTCGTGCTGCTGCGGAGTTGGGGAGAGAGCCGCGGCTGCACAGCCTGGTGGACGGGGTCAGGGTGCGCCTGCTGCGAGACAGCCTGGCGCGCCGGACCTGCGTACGCCTGCTGGGCAACCGGGGCCCTCTGGAACTTCGGCGGCTGGCCGTGATGCGCGGAGGGGCGGTGGCCAAGATGATGGCCCGGTGGCGGAGCGCTCGGTGCGGCATCGGGGTGAGGAGTTTGCTGAGGTTGCCGAACCGCAGCCCTGCATCCTTCGGCGGACAGCACGGATGGGAGACATGGAAGACATGCTCAGGCTGGCCTTGGTCGTGTACGTCGGCGGGTCCAGGCCGGTGGTCTCAAGGGCGCAAGTGGAGGATGCGCTGGTTCTCAAGGCCGGGATTCCACGGGTACGTTCTCGGTGCATCTTTTCCAGCCGGAGGACTTCATGGTGGTTTTCCGCACGGAGGAGCATCTTCGTAGTGTGGCGGCGAGGCCGTTCCTGGAGCACGAGCAGTTTAGGCTGTTCTTTCGTCAGTGGACGTGGCAAGCTCAGGCGAGGCAGGTCAAGATGCGTTCTTGGGTGCAGTTGGCTCTGGAGGGTGTTCCGCCGCATGCTTGGGAGGTGGACACCGTGCAAAGCTTGCTCGGGGATCTTGTTCAATTGCAGCGGTGGCGCCAGAAACGCTCAGTCGGGAAGATCTCAGCACTTTTCGTGTGGATGCTTGGGCTACAAACCCGGACGAGATCCGCCGCTGCGGAAGCTGTGGGTGCCGGAACCGGAGGCTGGGTGGCGTTTCCGCCGCCGGCCGGAAGAAACAAGGAGTTGGGCCTTCTGATGTATCGGGTGCTCATCCATGTTGAGTGGGTCGACGAGTTCGTTTTCTTGGAGGACCCTGGCTTTGGCATGCATGGTTCACCAGGGAGCGATGGTGACGGTGTGCCGGAGGAGGAGAGCTTTGGACACGACGGCGCAGGGTTCTGGACATCCAACACCATGTCCTGGCAGAAGGGCGTGCCAGACCGGAGAAGTCCTTTTGCCGCAGGCGGCGGCGCAGGGGTACGCCGGCAAGGGTTACATGCTGAGGCAACGAGGAAAAAATAGCAGGGGCCGTCCGATTGGCGTCTCCCCAGGATGGACGACCAGATGACACCCAGTTGCAAGTAGCCAGCGGTTGGTGGGGCCTTTGGCAGATCTGGGCTCGTAGTCTACTGCGCGAGACCGGCGACCACAGCGTCGGGACGTGCCGACAAAGCCGCTTTTGCGAGCGCAGTGGATGCTGAGGTTGGCTCTCGAGTGCAAGGAGTGGTGGCTGCAACTTGCGATTCACCAGTTGGCAGCGCGTCTTTGGAAAAGGCAGGACCGGTGTTGTTGTCCGCATCGGATCGGGAGCAGGATGATGTGGACGGGATGGCTCCTATGGGTGATCTGGGAGTGGGCATGGCAGCTGTTTCTGATTCGCTCTCCTGCAATAGGACATTGTTCACGCGTCAGGATGAGGACATGGGCTGCCAGTTTGCAGCTATGCCTGTCTTCGAGGTCTCTTTGACTGAATCATGTGGGTCGGTACATGCGGTGGTCAGAGACACAATGGCTCCCGCAAACACTATGGAAGACGGCGAGGTGGATAGCGCTGAGTTTTTTCAAATTTCACTCTCTGGGTCGACTCGCGCGCCCTCGTCTGCGGCACATCAGACTTTGTTGGGCCATCGTGAGGCCTCGGAACACAGGAAGCCCAGTTCGGAAGCCCAGCTTGAGCTAAGCAGCCAGGATGGCTCGGTCCAACCTCTCGTCTCGTTTCACGGCCAAATGACCAGATGCAGGGGATTTTCATGGACCGGGAAACTCGCACAGCCATTGCTGTCGAGGAGGAGGCGGCAATGGGGTGGATGCGGCAGTTCTGCGCCGGCATTCTAAAGAAGCTGGCACCTCCCCTCCTGCGGGAGATCGAGTCCGCTACGGCTAGGGGGGTGTTGGAGCCTGCCACCCCGCGGCGTGTCACGAGGGCCGCGGGCACGGGCCAAGGTGGAGTACCTGCTTCGCGGAAGCAGAAGAAGCCTTCGGTTGCGGAATCCACGCTCCTGACGGCGCTTGGGATTGCGCAGCCAAGCCTGGATGTGGATGAATCCGCGGTGCAGGAGTTTCGTGGCTTGTTCGATTCGCCGGTTGGCGAGCCCCATTTGAAGGCGATGGCGGCGATCTTTGGTAAGTCCATGCCCGCAAGCGGTTCGGGACTTAACCGTGGTCTTGGTGGGATCGCGGCCCAGTGATTCTGGTGGCATTGGTGATGATTATCCATAGTTTTCCAATGGATTACAACGACTTCGAGAGGATGGAGGGTGCCAGCTGCATCTGGAGAAGCTGAGCCCAGCTGCATCCAGGACATGGTGTTAGAGGTCAATTCACGGTGATGGGACTAGTGGAGCAGATCAGGGCGGACTGGAGGCAATGGAAGGACGCTGGTCTTGGTGTCAACAATTCCTTCGCGAGAGTAGTCCATTAGTTTTCCTTTTGTTGTTGGCGTTGAGTTCTGGTGTGCACTGGTAGAGTGTTGTCCCCGGCCAGTTTCTGTACCCTGTTCGTTCTCTTCTATAAAAATAAGGTACGCAATTTGCGTACTCGCGAAAAAAAAAACTATTAGTCCAAATCAGAGGAGCCCTCGATCTCCTTCTTTCTTCTGCAGCCACTCGACTCAAGGCCAAAGCTAATTATTCAGTTGTAGATACAAATTGTTCATACTTTTATTTCAATGGTCACAATGATTATTTCTGGTTCAAAAACGTTTCATACTTTTTGTTTCTGGTATTTTTTGTACCGGCTTGAGAGTTGATGAATAGATCGAAAGTTTATCGAAACAAAAATCTATGTTGATTGAGTGAACTATAATATTCTAATTTGTCTTGATCTAAATTAACTCGAACGTTCGAAACACTTAGGTTAAAACCTACTCCGAGTAGATCGTACGACGTGGACTACGAGGGTGTTTACCACATATAGAACCAAGAGAAGAACCTCTACGGAAAATCCAAGAAAAAAGCGTAAGCAAACACCCTCTACGGATTATAGAACCCTCGGTTAACCACGCTCTGGCCACATCTCCCCTGTCAAAGTAATGTAGTGAGCACGCACGTGTCGCTCGCAGTCGCGCCGCCGCCGTCGCCGTCGCACAGCCGCAGTTTGTCTGAACCTTAACAAGTGTTGTGCGCGTGGGAGCCACCTCACACCCGTACGTACGTACGTGTCCCGCATGCGACGTACGGTGGCGTGGAGGCAGCGACAGCAACCCATGCGCGCGTGAACGGCCCCAAATTAATCTATGCAAAACTCACTCCATGAGTCCATGACTGGCTGTCTCGTGTCCGGGAGGAGGAGGAGCCGTGTACGCGTCGCCGCGGCAATAAATTAGTGGAACAGTGCGACATGCACCGGACTATGTTCAGTGACGTGCAATGCTCGTCGTGCCTCGCTCGGCCGGGTCCACGAACCACAGTTGGGCCAACTCGGCAGGTACGTTGGGCCAGCCTCGCTCCACACTCGTCGTCTTTGCGTTGGGGCGAAGCAGCAGCTCGCCATTATTTTCTTCCAGTCCAGTGTCCAGAGTCCACACACAGCAGGGAAAAAGTGTCTTGTCTCCGCCCCCTTGGTCTCGTCTCTATACACAGTACAACAATGTATGATTAATCGGCACTGTTGCAGGTATACGCTATGCATGCGTCGTGATGCCGCAGTGCATCAGTATCGAATAAAGATTTTGCTTGGGCAGCTAGCTAGCTATTCCGAGCTATGCTGTGGCTTTTACACCAAAGCAATGCATGCTAGCTAGCTGGAGATAGCCGTGGGTGGCGCCCACGTACGATCCATTGTCGATCGATCGCGTAAGTACTTTCGCGAGTACCGTCCATTGTCGTCTACTGCTAGGTGACTTTGCCCCAGAATGTCAAGAGAAGCTGCTAAGAAGTACTAGTACCTATATATATGTAGTTTTTCTTTAATGTGGGTTATATATATATATATATATGCTGAAAACATTACTAAACCTTTCGATCAATTAATCGCCAAGATGCTTCTTGTTTTGAAAAATCTGTACACGTCATGTGCTGTTCGTTTCTATGTTTGTCGCTTATGCCAGTACACTTGGTGCGTACATACTGGTTCTTGCGCCGGAAGAGAGCATGTAAAGCAATCGCACCACCTCGGTCGGAACGGAAACCCTCACCTGCACTCCACGAAGCTAGCTAGCGGCGGGTCCGATCCGTACGACGGCTGGCTGGCTCTATCCCTATCTACAGCCGCCGGCCTGCTGATGTGTCTGTCGTGTGCGCAAGCGGCGAGCCCCACGCAACCACACCATCCTGATAAAACTAGTTGCTGCTGCATGCAAAAGCCAAGTGTGTACATGGTCTTGTCGTAGTTGCAAGTGGAGTACGTGCGTAGCGTACGGGCGGGGTGGTGGTGGCCTTTCGCTAATCCCCATGCAGCACGCAGACGTAGGCCCCAAAACTCCTTCCCCACAGCATCGAGACCCGTCTCGTTGCTTGCACCGTCTCCCAAGTCCCAACCTTTGCTTTCGCGAGTCTTTCCATGCAAAATGCAACTCCAAAACAATGATCTCACTCGCCTATCTGATGTGTCCAAATGCTTTACGATCCGTTCATAAATTATCAATGAATATTTAAATATAAATGGATTACATGTAATTTAATTTTTAGATTCATGTACGAACAAGAAATTTATGTACATGCATTGCCAAAAAATTAAAACCACGCATTACCATATTTTTTTATCAATACATCATTTAGTAGGACTAATCTCATTAGTTGGATGCAAAATATGGTGAAGACAAGCGCCGGGGGGGGGGGGGGGGGGGGGGGGGGGGGGGGGGGCAGATCTCATACTTGTGGAAAAACCGCATCAGTCTGTCCATGTTTCAATGTCTGCACACCACCCTTGCATTCTTTTGCCCCAACCGCAACGGGCTTTCTTTCTCTGATCTGGACTTTGGTCGATCGAAAACTCCCGTGAGCTCATGTACACTGACGTATGGCCGACTATAGTCTTTTTTTTTTTCTGGCAATACATGTCGCATTCAAAAAATAAAATAAAGGTCAAGTGGCACGTAAACAAACACCGAACTTGCATAACTGAAAAGATATGAGAAAACTATGCAAAAAATTTAACACAGGTTCCTCTCTTTCGGCACCACGATAGCAGCCACCAAAGAGAAAGTGAACAGATCACCTCTTCACTCGAGCTCGACACGGTTCCATCACTGATCTGCAGCTTTATTACGGACCTACAAAGTAGTTTGCCAGAGGCAAAGCCATTTCCGTTGAAAGAATCAGACCGGGACAACATGACCCAGACACACAATTGAATTCTAGAAATGACACCCCGCACGACGACGTCGGATTAGGGAATCAGAACTGTCAGCCTCCAACCTACGTACCCAACATAAGATGCACCATTTCCAGCTGTCACTAGCGCAGACAACCGTCTACGCGTACTTCTGGACAACTTCCCGACCTCCGCTCCGACACTAGAGAGTACGTCGTCGCAACGACGAAGCCCAAAACACAAGTCTATCACGAAGATGTCACCACCGCCACGCCATCCCCGCTTGAACATACTACAGTCCAGATCCCTCGCCGACCATAGAGTAGAAACACCGCATCGGAGAAGAACCTGGAATACTTTTATTCATCACACACGTCGAGCGGACGAAAACCTAGCTAAACTATAGAGTACCTAACCTAGAGCTACACTAGTTCCCACACTGGATCCGGCGACCCCCCTCCCCTCACCATCGATGATCAGGAGGTCGTCAGTAGAAGGGAGCCACCGGATGCTGGCGGCGGAAAACTAGATCGTGTTTCCTCTCTCCTGGCGACGCGAGGAGGAAAAGATAGGAGACTATACCATTGGCTGACTATAGTCTGATAAGAGTTGGCATAAAGGCATCTGCAAAGGAGCCCCCAACTAGACACGAAAAAAATGTCTGTTTTGATCCGTTTGGGATGGTCCAGAGACATACGGGAGGCCCCTGATCGGCAACACCCATTTGGTCCAGGTTGGCCTTTTTTTGCCCATTTTCCCTATTTGGCTACTAACATAGTTCACAATCAATAAAATTTAATGAATAGTTGAAATGAGATAAACAACATAATTCATAATTATACAACATAGTTCGCATAATAAAATAAAAATAAAATGGAGAGAAGATGACTACAAATTTTCTAGTTGAGTCCACATATGCTCAACCAAATCTGTCTGAAGTTGATTGAGGGTTTCCCGATCATAAATCTCATGATACACATGTTTTATGTTTCTGCTCTTTTTAGAATTATTCAAAAAAAAGAGGCCTCTCATCAGACAGCGAAGGATGCATGTGCGACACTCGCAGGTCGCGGTCGCAGCCGCAGTTGTGTGAACCTTAACTTAATTTGGTTTGCACTCGCCACTAATTCAACAACAGATGTGCGCGCGCGGGGGCCACCTCACACCCGTCGGGCGAACTCTGGTTTCCGTCGCGAGTAGGGCAGCGCTAGCCAATGGAAGGGAAGGTATGCAGTATGCACCCGTACGTACATACGTGTCCCGCATCCGACATACTGTGGCGTGGAGGCAGCGACAGCAACCCATGCGCGCGTGAACGGCCCGAACTAAACTCGGAGTCACGGTCCATCGGACGTGCATGGCCGGCTCGTGATGGCGGGGACGGGAGGAGGAGGCGTGCAAGCGTCGCCGCGGCAATAAATAAGTCAGTGCGACCGCCCGGTTCATGCACCGGACTCACTGTCTGCCGCTAGCTAGCCTTCATTCAGTGACGTGCAATGCTCGTCGATCGCGCGCCCGCCGTTACGAGACAGTTAGTACTACGCAGCGAAGACGCTCGATCGGCCGGGTCCACGAACCACAGTTGGGCCAAGTCGGTCGACACCGCGCGCGCGCATCGCCTTTGCGTTGGGGCTAAGCGCAGCTCGATCGATCGTCTTTACAGAAGAAACGCGGCGGCCCCGAGCGCTTTGAGGGAAAGTTATATAGTACAGTACATCCAGAACCTTAATTTGGTCTGTACTGGCCACTAATCCAACAACAAATGTGCGCGGGACGAGTGACGAGCCACCTCACACATGCGAGGGTGGCGTGGACAGCAACCCATGCTCGCGTAAACGGCCCCAACCAAACCACCCCACAAATCTACTATCCAGAACAAACTCACAGCATGACTCACGACAGATCCGACGCCGGACTGCCTGCCGCTAGCTAGCTAGCCTTCAGTGACGTGCAATGCTCGTCGTGCCCCGCCGCCCGCCCGACGGTGATCTGTACTACGCTCGGCCAGGACCACGAACCACAGTTGGGCCAGCCTACAGTAGATCGCTCGACTCGACACACCTCGCCTTTGCGTTGGGGCTAAGCAGCATCTCGCCATTATTTTCTTGCAGTCTACACAGCAGCCAGCAGGGAAAAGTTTCTTGTCTCCGCCTCCTCTGTTCTCGTCTGTATACACAGTACGAGTACGACGATGTGTATGATTAATCTTGCAGGTAGTATACGCGATGCGTAGTGGTAGTGCATCGGCATATCTATTTCCCTATGCATTGCATATCCAATAAAGATTATTTCGCTTGTGCAGCAAAGCTATATATGCTGTCTTTCAAGGAAGAAGGTGTTCTCAGGCTGTGGTAAGAAGGTGGCCGGCGGTCTTCGTCGTCGACGCCGGAGAAGAAGCCGATGTCAGATCTGTATCCCCTGCGTATTGTACTTTGCTTTTTGTATTTGTACTGTGTATGATGTATGTGGTACTTTGTTGAATATACGTGGGCTTTCAAAAAAAAAAGCTATATATGCTGTGCCTTTTACTTACAACAAAGCATGCTAGCTGGACATAGCCGTGGGTGGCGCCCACGTACGCACCTCGGTTGCGTACGTAAGTTCTTTCTCGAGTACCGCTAAGTACATACAACTTGGGCATGGACCGTGGCGGGCTACTCGATCCATTGTTGCTAACAAGTACAGTACTACGTACTCTACGTATGACCCAGGGGCGGAGCTCCCCTTAGGGCAAGGTAGGGCAGCCGCCCTACCTTGATTTTTCACAAAAACTACATATATATAGTCTTTTTCATGTATATGTATGATTTTCCTTCGTTTTTTCTCGTTCTGGAAAAAGATAAAAGGAAAAAAGGCTAACTGGACCAGTTGAAAGCTGCCTCAGCCGAGCTGGGCTTCGTGGACCGCCCGCTGATCAGTTGGAGGCCTCTGCGTGGCTGGACCTGATCCGTGCTACCCTCAACTCTTCGTGTCTGGACATAGACGCCCGGACAGCAAGCAAGGGCAGCTGGGCAGGGTAGCCTCATTTTGATTTTTTGGCTAGTTATTGCCTACTTAGTTACGGTGTGCTACATGGAGCAAGGTACGTATATTCAAAAGTCTTGATTTTTTTTTGACAGGCAAAAGACTTGATCTTGGCGACAGTAAAAAAAATCAAAAGAATGTAGAGTTTTGCCAATGTGGACTTCTAGACAGCATTAAAACTTCATTACCTGTACGATTGTATGTTGTACTACTTTTGATAAAATATGTTGTTATTATTATGGTACTAAATGATTATGCTTAAAATCATCTAAAGTATTAATGTACCGACACAATTTTGATTTTTTGCATCAATTTTTTGTTGCTTTAGACTTCGCCCGACCTCAATTTTTTTTCGTCCTCCGCCACTGGTATGACCAGACCTTTCGATCAGTTAATTACAAAACATGCTTATTTTTTTGGAAATTTTGTACACGTCACGTTCTAGCTGTTCGTCTCTATGTTTGTCGCTTATGCCAGTACGTACACTTGGTGCGTACATTTCTTGCGAGAGCCGGACGATATCTGGAAAGCAATCTCGGTCGGACGGAAACCCCCATCTGCACTCCACGCAGCTAGCGGCAGGCGGGTCCGTTCCGTACGACGGCTACTTAGCTCAAGCTCTATCCCTATCGACAGCCGCCGGCTGATGCATGCAGAAGTGGAAATTTTGTACACGTCACGTTCTAGTCGTTCGTAGTAGGTATGTGCAACGGCCGGGGTACGTGCGTGTAGCCTGGAGGAAGAAGTGGAAACGCTGCTGCAAGTGGAGGGAGTACTACGTAACGTACGGGCCGGTACGCCTTTCGCGACTCCCCATGCACAGACGTAGGCCCCAAAACTCCTAAGGGCATGGCCAGCGCGTCGCCTCATACCACTGCCCCGCAAAGGCCAACTAGGCTCGGATGCCATGTTCTTGTACTTGTGCTGCCCTGCAGATGGCAGGTGACTCTTGCAGAGGAGTCTGCCTCCTCGAGTAGAAAATGGGGAAAGGGAGGAAAAGGTAGAGAGGGCATGTGGGTCTGCAGGTGCTGCTTCCGTTGTGTGAAAAGTAGAATATAGTATGGCTTCAGTGCTACGAGCCTAGCTGGAGTGGCTGAGACCACCGTATACCGATGCCTCCTCCCGCGACCGCCGCCGCCCTAGCCGCCGCCCCTCAACGGAGGACGGTCTGTCCAAGTCCACGGCCGGCGCGACGCCGCCCTGTTGAAGGTGAAGAAGGAGCGACTGCCGGAGTTGGACAAGAGGGCAGCTCGAAGAGAGAGGACGCGGCAGAAGGCGGCCGAGGCGAAGGCAGCCAAGCAGGCGGCCGAAGAGGTGGAGATGCTCGCCGCCATCCAGGCCATAGCCACCGCTGACATCATCGCCACCCAGGCCGCTGCCCGAGCCGTGCTTCTCCTCAAGGGGGAGGTACTTGCTGGTGCTTATGGCGCCGGCCTCGGCGGGGAGCTCGGCCTCGTCCGCCAAAGGGAGGCCTCCACGGTCCTCCTCGCCTGCTCTCTCGACGGCTTCGCCGCCTGTCGTGTACCCCGCGGCCGCCCCATCGCGGCTTGGGTCCCGCAAGGCATCGCCGGAAATTACTTCGCTGCCGGCGGCCCCTTTCGTGGCACCCATTGACCTCAATGTGACGCCTGCCTCGGCGCCGATGCGTGGCAAGACGAACTCCCGGACGACGTCGGTCGCGGGTACCCAACCCGATCCCCGCGTGCTCGACTTCGACGAGATGCCGCCAACGACGTCGTCCAACCCGGCCTTTTTCAACGAGTTCGACAACGACGATCATGTCAACGACGCTTTCCAGAAGAAACGCGGCGCCCCATAGCTCTTTGAGGGAAAGTTATATAGTACATCTAGAACTTGATCGATCAAAGGTATCACAAATTTAACATATTCTAGGATTTTACAGATATATGCAAACAAGCTACCCTCTCGTCCTCTAATATAAGGCACTAGACCTACCATTGTATCTACTCCCTCCGTTCGGATTTAATTGACACACATTTTGTTACACATGGATGTATCTAGACATCAAACAAGTATAGATACATCCATATTTGAACAAAAACCAAGTCAATTAATTTGAAACGGAGAGAGTATTTTATTTTGTATATAGATTTATTCATTTTTAGTATGTATATAGTCAAAATTAAAAGTAGGTTTAATACCTTGTTGTATTAGTGAATGGAGGGAGTGCGTGATAATAGGCTCGACTCCGCCATAATGTAAACGAAAGTTAGCGTGGCGTTGACTCGCAGGTCTGTACTGGCCAGTAATCCAACAACAAATGTGCGCGCGAGCGCGGGACGAGTGACGAGCCACCTCACACATGCGACGGAGGCGTGGACAGCAACCCATGCTCGCGTGAACGGCCCCAACCAAACCACCCCACAAATCTACTTATCCAGAACAGACTCGCAGCATGACTCAATGATGATGGTGGCGGGGACGAAGGAGGAGCCGTGCAAGCGTCGCCGCGGCAATAAATAGTTCATGCATGCACAGGACTCACTGTCTGCCGTAGCTAGCCTTCAGTGACGTGCAATGCTCGTCGTCGTGCCCCGCCGCCCGCCCGACACTCCTCGAGGTCCAGGAACCACAGTTGGGCCAAGTCGGCAGGCAGGTCGGGCCAGCCTACACACCTCGCCTTTGCTCGCCATTATTTTCTTCCAGTCCACACAGCAGCCAGCAGGGAAAAGTTTCTTGTCTCCGATCCGCCTCTCATCTCGTCTGTATACACAGTACGACGATGTGCATGATTAATCGGCACTGTTGCAGGTACTATACGCGATGCGTAGTGGTAGTGCATCGGCATATCTATCTCCATACATATGCATTGCATCGAATAAAGATTTTGCTTGTGCAGCAAAGCTATATATGATGTGCCTTTTACTTGCAACAAAGCATGCTAGCTAGGTGGAGGAGATAGCCGTGGGTGGCGCCCACGTACGCACAGTCTGCACATCGATCGATCCATTGTCGTCTACTGACTCTGCCCAGATTGTCAAGAGAAAGCATTCTACGTATGTTGTTTTTTTCTTTTATTTCGATTATATGCTGAAAACATGACCAAATTAACCTTTCGATCGGTCAATTACTACAAGCATGTTTATTGTTTTGAAAAATTAATCTCCGTTCCGTACGACGGCTTCGGTTAGCTCTATTCCTATCTGCAGCCGCCTTCTGATGCATGCAAACGCAAAGTGTGTACATGTTGTTGTCGTTGTACTCCTACGGCCGGTACGTGCCTAGAGGAAGAAGAAGTAGTGGAACGCTGCTGCAAGTGGAGGGAGTACTAGGTAACGTACGGGCCGGTACGCCTTTCGCGACTCCCCATGCACCAAGACACAGACGTAGGCCCCAAAACTCCTAATGCATGCCTCCCGTCGTTCGTTGCTTGCACCGTCTCCCAACCAAACTCCCTCCGGCACCTTTGCTTTCGCACCATCTTGTCTCTGCACCACCACATTGGAGAAGCCATCCAAACAACGTAGACATGTTACATGTACACATATACATCCAAACGTAGATATATGGAAGTCAATTAATTTGGAACGGAGAGAGTACCTCGCAGCCTTCCAGTCCAGATCCTCCTCACCCCCCCCCCCCCCCCCCCCCGATTCTTTCTCCGATTTTTCTCGAGGGAAAGCTACTGGGCTCGGGGTGGGCTTTAGGCTTGGATTGCGGGTATTCGGACCGGAAAAGGCCGGAATAATTCTACGAACCTAGGAACGTATGTAATTTTCTGCTAGTTTCCATCGTTTTTTCACCACGCGGAAAAATAAGGCCCCGATTAGTTCGTAGTTTAGTTTTCCCCTCCGTAATAAACGACGGATTGTATCCTTAATTAATGCGCAGGTCCGTAGATAATTACTGGCCATTTCGAGCCCGAAAACCTGGAATCCAAGCGGGCTCTAACAGGTAAGGATTTTGTTCGAAGCTATCCTGTTTTTTGTGTCTTTATGATGGATCGGAGGAAATGGGTCTTGGTTCTGCATGTGACGTCCTTGTAACTCGCCGTACGTCTAAAGCGTGTGCACGTACGTATCTCTCTTTTGATGTCATCATAAACAGAAGCATGGTCGCGCAGATGTATTACACGTATTCACGCACGCCAGATCATAGTTGATTTTCTAGGCAACGGGTGACGAAAGGTCGATATGAAACACGTACGTACACTCGAAAGATCTCTGCTCATTTTTTTTTCGAGTAACCTCTCGAGGAGAGTAGGGCGTTCCTGCAATTCGTATAGAAGAAGAATCTCTGCTCATTTGCATGTATCATAACAATCCTCATTCTGTTCCGGATTGTAATCACTAAATCTCCACCGGCACTCTAGTAATTTTATTCCGAGAGCTACTAAAATGTGTCCATTTTGGAGGGCTGTTCCAGCGGCGCCCCCGTAAAAGGACCGGATAAGTCCCGAATTACCAATTCTCAATGAAATTTGTTTTAGCCGGTGAAAAAGCATGACACACGGCACACGGGCACATCTAGTCACACAAAATTGGATGATAGCTAAACTCTACAAAATTATAATAATCTAAATTACAGTGTTTTCATTTTAAATTAAGGTTGTCTTCAAAATATTTAAATGTTTATCTAATTTACGTTTGTCACAAGTATTTAAACAATGAAAAACATAATTCAAGAAGTAAGACATATTGGGTAAAAAGTGTTGATGTATTTAAATTGCAACTTTTAAGAAGTTTTGTTTGGTGTTCTAGGGTATCGACACCTTCCGTTAGGGTTACAGAGGCACCACCTTGCTTTGTGTGCCTGCCTCGCTCAAGTATCGGATGTTTGATCAGTTTCCTTATTAAGTTGTCAATTTGTTGTCTTTTGTACTCCTCCGTGATACCCGGTGTACATTGTACTTGGTAACTTGGCTCAAGCAGGAATAAGGAATAAGAGGGCACAAAAATGAATGTCGTGAGCCAAAGTAGCAAATATTAGTTGGTTTCCTTTAAACTAGTTTTTTGACCTTACAAATATAATAGATTCTAGAATTATTATGAATAATTGCAAAAAAAAAGTGTACATGATAATGCTTGGTTGATCGTAGAGTATTAGTTCCATGGTGGCGCGGTGGATCCCAGTACTTGCCGGCGGGAGGGCTCCGTTTTCACATGTTTTTTTCGTGTTTGGTTAGGTTTTGTATCCTACTTAGGAAGATGTGGCGACGGCTCCTACCTGAGGATGGGATATGATTTTTCCCGCCTAGCCTTTGTTCTGGCTGTGCTTTTAGCATTGTCGGAGGGCGTGTGGAGATGTGTCTCCGGCGGATCTCGCGGGATTCGGTCGGTGTTTGTCTTCGGTGGATTCGCTTGTCTTGGTTCAGATTCGTTCGTGTGTCTACAGGTTGGATTCTTGTTATTTATGCTTCTCTTCATCGACGACAGTTGCTATTTTGGCATACTACAACCAGATTTGCCCGACTCTCTGATGGAAGGGTGATGGGCAGCTAGCCAACGGGACGGAACGAATGTACGTGTCCTGCATGCGACGTACGGTGGCGTGCGAGGCAGCGACAGCAACCCATGCGTGCGTGGACGGCCCGAACCAAACCCACAATCTCTACTATATAATATGTCTTAAGGAGGTGTTGGTACGTTTTTTAAAGTTCCGGTTCTACCCCTGTATTTTCGGAGAATTTACAGTCCCTGCCACCGCCAAGTTAAACGAAACGTACTTACCTACACCCATGGAAAACAAATCCCCAATTCCCCGCGCCGCCGCCGCTCAACACCGGGAGCTGCCGCAGCTGCTCACCTCCGAGACGCCTTCGCCGCTGCTCACCACGGACGCCGCCGCCGCTGCTCACCCCGGGCCTCCGCCGCCGCTGCTCACCTCTTCCGTTTCCGCTCCGGCGGCCGCCTGCTCCTCAAGTGCCGACAGCTCCCCCAGCCCCGCCGCCTCGCACCATCACTTCCAGCGCTGCCGGCCCTCGCCAGCCCCCTCTTCTCCCGTCTGCGCCGCCGCGATCTCCAAGCTCGTCGCGGAGGCCGGCCCATCCCCGCCCTCGCCCGCGCATCCTTGTTCCGCCCGCGGCCAGAGCCAGCGTGGGGCGTCGCCCTCCGGTCTCGCGGGCGACCTCTTCGGCGGCCACCGCGCCGCCACAGGCTACTCGTCCTCCGCTGCCGCCGCCATCGAGCATCGATTCATCTCCACTGGTAAGGAACGCAACCTTGAACAGGCTTCAATCATCGCCTCGCATTTCGGTGCCCCTATCCTCTCTCTCTAACATGGAATCTGCTTGTTTGTATTGCAGTTCGGCAGCGACCAAAAATGGGGGAGCAGACTTTGGCAAGTACTACTCCGGGGAGTATAACCTACCGAGGCGCGCCGATCCGTGAACTGGTGAGTTTTTTCTACCATTTTTCCGTGCTCTGTTCGTGACCTCGGATTTGTCTAATGTGATCTGTTTCTAAGTTTGTTCTTGTATGTTTGCTGAATCAAGAATCAGGCCCTGGACAACGCTTCGATCTGGTCCCGTCTGCTTATTAATTGTTATTATGATGATCTTGACTGGACCAATCGTGTAGGCTCTCTATGGCGATTCATAGTAGGCTCTGATCTGCTCGTGTTGGATAGTTTGCAATGTGGGTGAATTTCAGATGCTCGACATGTTTCCATGAGCTAGATCGTGAATTGGCTGATGATGGAATTGGTCTCCGGACGCATCAGTGTTTTTCTTATATCTGTTTTTATCTCTGAATTATTTGACCCATCGCTTACCATATCGACTCCCCTATTGCATAAGGAGTGAGTTACGGACTCGGCAATCAGAAACTTCGATGAGTTCCAGGTCATGAGAATAGCGCCATGAAGCAGGTCGAAATCCTGTTCAAGACACCCCGTGTCCTCCAGGTATTGATACTGCCGTCATCTATTCATTTTCCACTTATTTGTTGTGTTGTTCAGCTGTTGTGGAAAGAATAAAGTTGAGTTAAAAAAAATTAGAGTTAATAACTTTTGGTGGCAGCCTCACCGATCTTCATGTCTTATAGCCATTTTATTTTATGTTCTGTGATTGCTGTCGTCGATTGAGTTGTGTAAATATAGCTATATGCCCAGTAAGTATAGGTTTCTTTATATAATTAGTTGCATCGTCAACGCATGTTATTGTACTAATGTAACTTGTTAAAATCAGCACTTACTATTTTATTCTGCCAAGTGGTAGCGTAACTGTATAAGGTTTTCTAAGAGAAGGGGTGGACAACCCTCTAGCTTGGTACATT
This sequence comes from Poa pratensis, assembly GCA_947311845.1. Taxonomy (NCBI): domain Eukaryota; kingdom Viridiplantae; phylum Streptophyta; class Magnoliopsida; order Poales; family Poaceae; genus Poa; species Poa pratensis. The sequence goes on along the minus strand of CAMZMU010000047.1, from coordinate 48,376,927 downwards.
CAAAACCACACAGATGTTGGAAATCTGAAACAAGAATTAAAGAACATTCAGATTGAGCTCAAAGGCCACAACCGCTGACATGCAGTAGACTGAGATGCAACAAGATGGTCGAATGCCATAAAATATGTTTTGAATACACATAAATGTAGCTCCCAACAGTCCAGCACAACAGTGATGTGCACAAACTCACTTTTCTTCTTCTTGTGTGATTCTTCTGAGGTTCGGTCGCCATATCATGAAGGGAGCTCTTTGTCAGGAATCAGAAATCCAAACCTGCATCTTCCTCCGTTTAACCATGATATGTCTACATACAAAAGCATGCCATGGGATTCTGAGCAGCACCAGAATATATTGTCAACTCTTCCAATAGTTTATCCCCTGCTTTTCTTTTTGGATAGAATAGACATATTTGATCTTAACTAGAGATGCCCCTGTTGGATAGAGCAGATTGAGGACGAAATTTTTGGTCATTGTATTAACCTTGATATATTTGAAAAGTTGTTCATGAATAAAATCTGGCCCTCCCTGGTTTTCTTATTCACTGTTTTATCCATCACTTGTCGAAGAAAAGAGAAACAATGGATATACGATGAAATGAGGGGAGACGCTTCTTCTCCAATGGAAATACTGGTGGGGTATTTGGATGAGGGTGGACACTGAAAGGGCTATGGTTAAATTGCTATTCGAAAATAAGAAACATATACACAATTTGGTACACACAATTTGAGAAATATAAAGATGAGGAACATTATTTTGTTTTCCCGTTGCAACTCACGAGCATTTAGCTAGTTCATTCATAATCTATCCAGAACAAGCCCGCAGGATGACTCACGACTGATCCGACGTGCATGGCCGGCTCGTGTCCGGAATTAATGATCGATGATGGCGGGGACGGGAGGAGGAGCCGTGCAAGCGCCGCCGCGGCCCGCGGTACTCTGTACTACGCTCGGCCGGGTCCACGACCACGAACCACAGTCGGCCTTTGCGTTGGGGCGAAGCATTATTTTCTTCCAGTCCAGAGTCCACACACGATGTGGACTGCCCCTGTTCTCGCCACAGTACGATGTGTATGATTAATCGGCACTGTTCATATGTCTGTGCAGGTATGTACGTATACGCTAATGTTGTACTTTTACAACAACTAGCATAATACTCGTGCGTTGCAACGGGAAAATAAAATAATATAAATGCATTAATCGCAACATCATGTTATACCACAAACTGATGTAACATGTAAATAACCGAAGGATCATCTAGTGTGGCATAAATGCATTATGGATTTTTACTGGATACTTTGAATTTCAGATGTGGTCATCACTTAAGATGCTAACGACTGTACGGAAAGCAAAGATCAATGAAGCAGCTAATTAATCATGTCCAGACGTCCGGTAATGTTTGAATTTGGAGTTTAGTTTGGCAAACAGGACGTGTATTGCCCGAACAGCTAGAAATCAGACGGTTGCTTTTTGCATGTTGGCATGGTCCATCGCTTCATTCGCTTGCCCTCTTTTTATGTCTATTCAGTCGACTGAATTTTCGCATGTTGGCATTGGTCAGTCGACTGGATTTTCTTTATCTGCATCAACGTCGAGCTCGAGCGGATCTTCGGGCGTGGAACTGTCGAGCTGGGCGAGACGGTAGTGAACGTCGAGCTGGAGCGGATTTGGGTCGTGGCAATGTCGTGTTGGGCAAGATGGCGTAAACATCGAGCTGGAGCGGATGCTAGGGCGTGGTAGCGCGGCAATGTTGAGCTGGCGAGACAGCGTGAACATCGAGCTGGAGCGGATCTTCAGGCGTGGCAATGAGTTGGAGGCTTGGAGCGGACCTTCAGGCTATGCAATGTTGGGCTGGTGTTTCGATCCTTTTTATACGGGCGCCCCATGGTGGCCTGATCGAGTAGTCCGTCTCGGAGCAACGTTGGCATACATCTCGGGAATTATGCAGCGCTTGATCGGCAATCAATTTGGCTCTTGATTGGGCCGGCCCACACCAAGGAATCCATCGTACGAAACAATGCACACGATAGGAAGGCCCACACCCAGCAATCGCAACCGATCGACGCGACGGAGCGCGTCTGCGCTGCAAGCGACGTACGTACGACATACGTCCACTAAGGATATTATATAGTAGAGACTAGCAAAGCAATGCATCATGCATGCTAGCTGGAGATAGCCGTGGGTGGCGCCCACGTACGCAGCCTCTTTAACGTCGCATACTCTCTCGAGGGAGTATGTTTGTCGCTTATTCTAGTACTTGGTGCGTACTACGAACGCCTACATCCATGCTGATTCTTGCGCCGGAAGGAAGATATGCCGAGAGCATGCATACATGTAAGGACATCTCCAACCGAGTCCCGCAAACGGAAATGGCCAGTCCGATCCTGTCCGAACGGATAGGGGAGAGGCTCCAACGGCCCACCGCATACGGACCGTTGTCCGCGCGGACACCAGTTTTGGACCAAACCTGGCCCAAGTTTGGGGAGAAACGGACAGGCACCCGGTCCGTCCTTTGTCCTCCTTGTTCGCGCCGGGCCCAGGCGCCAGCCACACAAACCCTCCCCCATCCCCTTCGTCCCCTAACCCTCCCGCGACCGCCGCCGCCCTAGCTGCCGCCCCTCGATGGAGGACGGTCTGTCCAAGTCCACAGTCGGCGTCGACGCCGCCCTGTTGAAGGTGAAGAAGGAGCGGCTGCCGGAGTCAGACAAGAGGGCAGCTCGAAGAGAGAGGACACGGCAGAAGGCGACCGAGGCGAAGGCAGCCAAGGAGGCGGCCGAAGAGGTGGAGAGGCTCGCCGCCATCCAGGCCATAGCCACCGCTGACATCATCGCCACCCAGGCCGCTGCCCGAGCCATGCTTCTCCTCAAGGGGGAGGTACTTGCCGGTGCTTATGGCGCCGACCTCGTCCCCAGTGTGATGGCCTCGGCGGGGAGCTCGGCCTCGTCCGCCAAAGGGAGGCCTCCACGGTCCTCCTCGCCTGCTCTCTCGACGGTTTCGCCGCATGTCGTACCCGCGGCCGCCCCGTCGCGGCTTGGGTCCCGCAAGGCATCGCCGGAAATTACTTCGTTGCCGGCGGCCCTTTCGTGGCACCCATTGACCTCAATGTGACGCCTGCCTCGGCGCCGATGCGTGGCAAGACGAACTCCCGGACGACGTCGGTCGCGGGTACCCAACCCGATCCCCGCGTGCTCGACTTCGACGAGATGCCGCCAACGACGTCGTCCAACCCGGCCTTTTTCAACGAGTTCGACAACGACAATCATGTCATCCATGACATGATCTGCGATGGAGGAGGCTTGTTCACCAACATCGAAAACACCGAGACGCAAGACCCGACCACGGCCATGGCCGATGGCGACTCTCAAGCCGAGACACAAGCCGATGGTGTTGACATTGATGAAGAGCCACTCGATTTTGACGAGGAGCACGCCAACCTCGTTGCCAATCTCAAGAAGAGGAACGCACGAACGGCATCCTACACGGACAAGGAGGATCAAGTTCTATGTGAGTGTTGGATGACATGTGGACAATCCGCCAAACACGGTGCTCGACAAAAGGGCACTGTGTTTTGGAATAGGGTGTGAAATCATTATCATGAGATAAGGAAATTGCCTCCTTACAAGAGGGTTGGAGATGCCCTTAAGCAATCTCGGTCGGAACGGAAACCCCATCTGCACTCCACGCAGCGGCGGCGGGTCCGTTCCGTACGACGGCTCAGCTCTATCCCTATCAACAGCCGCCTGTCCGCTGATGTGTCGTGCGCGTAAGCGGCGAGCCCCGCAACGGCCGGTACGTGCGAGTAGACTAGAGGTGGAACGCTGCGTGCAAGTGGAGTACGTGCGTAACGTACGCTACGCCGGGTGGGGTGGTGGTGTGATCGCCTTTCGCTACTTCCTATGCAGTACGCAGACGTAGGCCCCAAAACTCCTCCCGTCGTTGCTTGCACCGTCTCCCAAACCCAAACCTTTGCTTTCGCGAGTCTTTCCATGTCTGCGCCACCACACCACCCGGCCCGCCGCTGCATCTCTCCAAATTAACTGGTCAATCGAGTACACTCCTGTGAACTGACGTATGCTCAAGCATGGTCTGATGAGACCTGACGTAAACCGCTACATTTTTCATTTTTGACAGGACAGCTGCATTTTTCTGGTACATTTCTGTGAGCACTGCCATTTGTTTTTTATATTTCCGCACGCTACAGTTTCTTTCATTAAGGAAAACGCGGACCAAAATACTCGGTTTATTGAGAAAAATCCGGTAAAAAATCTGAGCTAATGGCAAGCCTATCACCACAAAACATACAAGATGCAAAGTAAGTCAAGACGGACGACACCCACGGTCGGGAACTCGAGCCACCGCTACCAAAGTGTGCACCAAAAAATCATCGCGTCGAGCTGATCCGCCATGACCCCTTTCACAAAACCTCGTCGACGCGAGAGAGAAACGACACATTCGGAAGAGGAGGACAACTGGACAAGTTCCTCTCCGACCTAAGAGCTCAGACCAAAACTGTCTCACACCTCCACGAACCACGGGTCACTCTGGCTGGGTCCATGACTAAGACTGATGCTCCGAATAGAGAATGAGACGCCCAGAATAGCTTATTAGCACCGCCATCGTTCGATCTTGGGACCCGGACCTAGACACACTTTTGTTTTGTTGCATTGTTTTTTGAAATGTTGTGACTTTATTTGCATTGTTTGTTCACATTCCTGGAATAATCTCACGGCAATGTTGCGTGTTATTACAAAAATGATGCTACACATGGCCCAAATCACACTTTTTTAGCTTGATCGGATGGTCGAGGGGAGCCCGGTTTCCCCGGATCGGGAACTAACGGCTTACGCCTAGCTTGGCCCAAGAAAAATTGAGTTTAACGTGGGTCATCTCACTTAAGCGTGCTGGAGATAATCTATACCCAATTCCATCGTTGAAGATTAGTTTTGCTTCTCGACGAGCAATATGTGCTCAAGTATATCCATGTTCTCATCAATCTCCTAGCTGTAAGCTAACCATGCGGCCATGCAGTCAACTTATTTTATTAAAGTTCCGGGTGGAGTACATTGTTAGCAGGCATATAGCTTAGCTTCATTGGTAATTAGTTGAGTCAAAGGGCATGCATATATCTTGTGTCGAATGAAAATAATTGTCCTTATCTCCATATTAGAGTAACAATCTTGCAAAGATCATGTTCTATCTATATACTCCCTTCGTCCTAAATATAAGATGTTTTAGCTGTTTCAAATACGCACAAAAAAGATAAACATTGACACTAAAACATGTACAGATACATGTGAATGGCTAAAACCCTAAGACATCTTATATTTAAAAACGGAGAGTATATAATACCTCCGTTAGAGTAACATTTCTTGGCGTACTTTGAATCTTGCCCAATCAATAATTAATCATGCAGCTAGGAACGTGCCCGTGTACAAAAACATGAAAATGCCAGGGGCAAAACACGGTCTGTTTGTTTGGGCTGCAGCTGTTGAGAAGCGGCTGTAGCTGTTGGGCTGTGAAAAAGCAGCTGTGAGAGCATCTTCACCGGGGGCCTCCAAATGACCCCCCAAAGGCCCATTGGGGGTCCGGACGCCTAAAAACGTCACCAGCGGCACCCCAAAAGGGTCGTCCCGAGAAAATCGTGTCCGGCACCCTCGAAGAGGCCTCCAAATTTGGAGGCCCTCTCGGGGGTGCCAGACATGGGTGCGGACATGCTTCTGACAGGGCTGGCCCGCCCGTCATACGCACAGCGCCCCGCCCCGTGTAAACTTGGGCTTGGCAGGAGGCCGTTGCGCCGCGTTTAATGGCGAGGCGATGAGACGGCGGCTCGCCTCGCAATAGCGAAGCGACGCCTCGCAATAACGCCGCGCCCATTCCCATGGCTCAGACGGAAGCGACGCGTGCTGCAGTCGCAGCGGCTGCCCGTGGCGGCGCCCTGCGCACGCGTCGTCGGCGTCAATGCGTGGCCAGGCGAACCGGTGGCCGCGTTAATGCAGGCCACCCAACCCCGCTCCTCCGGCCACCTTTAAAACCCGACGCGTCGCAGCCCTCCTATCCCCACACCACCGCTTCTCCCTTCTCCCCTCTCCCAACTCGCCAGCAGCAGATCGGCCGCCAAGCAAGGCGGCCAACCGCGAGACGCCGGAGGAGCGCGAGCTCCGGCGTCATCGCGACTTCCTCTCGGCGGAAAGCGAGCGTCGCGGCCAGCGACGCCGCGAGCAGATGGAGGAACGCCGTCGTCGCAACGGGGAGGCGGAGATGGCCAGGGCGTATGAACGCGAGCGGTGGCTCGAGGAGGCAGCCAACGCGCCTCCGTACATCGTGTCGCTGGAGACGGCGTAGCTGTGCAGCCGCCACAGCGCGCTGGAGTATCCATGCCGTCTTTGGGCCATGGCCGCCTTGAGGCCAAGCTCGCCATGGAGGGTGTTGATGCACTTAGACGTGGCAGCGACACCGACGAGGTGAGTGTGCGTTCGTGCCATGCGCCCATGCACATGGATGTAGAAGGAAACACCTTGCCGCTGCTGTCAACCCCGCGCTCCCTAGTGTCGTCGTAGTGCTTCATGTCCGCTACACAAGGCGAGTGTGCATCGCCATGGATGATTTTATGTGGTAACCAAGTAAAATTTATCTGTCAACCATGTGTGATTTATTTGGTAACCTACTGTAGTCATGTGTGGTTTATCTGTCAACCATGTAGATTTATATGGTAACCATGTTTAGTTATATGTGGTTTATTTGGTAATTACGTGTAGTTTATTTGTCAACCATTTGTAGATGTAATTATGTGTAGGTTTATCTATCATCCATGTATGTTTTATTTGGTAACCATGTGTAGTTTATCTGTCAACCATATGTGTTTATTTGCGGTGCATGTCTTAGTTTCCGGATGACTTTATCTTGTTAAGACATGGTAACCAAGTGTAATTTATCTGGAATCATCCTTAGATGAGATGGCAAGTGTATCTAAAATTTAGATGAAATGGCAAGTGTATCTTTTTTTTTTGGATGATTTCACATTGATTAAAATGTGGTAATCAAGTGTGGCAGCTGAACCGGAGAACGTGACGGGTGCTTTCGAAAAATCTAATACCGTGTCTGAACAATATGGTTGCCGAATCGGAAAACCTGGAGGGCACATTTGAAAAACCTGATATCTGTGTCCGAACAATATAGTAGCTGAATCGAAAACTTGGCACATTCGAAAGATCCGATAGTTGTGCCCGAATAATGTGGTAGCTTAACCGGATAACCTGGCGGGTGCATTTGAAAAATCTGACGGGTGCATTTGAAAAATCTGATAGACGTGTCCGAACAATGTGGTATCTAAACCGGAAAATATGATGGTTATTTAAAAAAAAAATATGTTAGTTGTGTCCAAATAATGTGGTAGCTGAACCGGATAACTTGGCGGGTGCATTTGAAATATCTGATAAACGAGTCCGATGTGGTAACTGAACCGGAAAATATGATGGTTATTTTCAAGAGAAATGTTAATTGTATCTGAACAATGTGAGTTAAAATAGAGACTTTCAAATTTGTTTTTTAAAACCCCGTAACCTTGCTGAACAAATATGAAAACTTCGTCGGAGAATCTGAAAAATGCCTTTTGAAAGTCCGGTAAACATGTCTAAATATAACTATTTCTAACAACACCGGAGTTGTCTTAAAGCAAAGTACATAATTTGGACTAAGTATTTTTTAAAAATGGCAGCCAAATAAGATAGCATGTATACGAGAGCATTGCGCAGTCCCTATTTTATTCTCATGATTTTCATTTCCAAAATCTGCATGCAGATCTCTTGATCTACTACCGATACAACCAGTGTTGCTGACGCTGCAGCTTTTAACCGTGTGGCGACGTGCTCGCGCTGAAGCTAGCAGGCTAGTGTTGTTCGTTCGGTAACAACAAGGATCGTCGTACACATACGTACGTAGACACACGCGCATACAGCTGGCTACAGAGGCCGCCGCACGGAACGACATAAGTGGGGCGCCGCTGTGTAGCACTGTCCTTTTTTTTAGAACAAGCGATTATGTTGTATTCATCCATAAGAAACTTGAGTACATGACACGTACACAACAGGAAGGCACCTGAAGCCTGCCAGTCGAACAACTCTTACAGAAACAACCTCGAAGAAAAATAAATGACACCTAAGTCCCTGGAGGTCGTCTCCCAACTCAGCTCGCGGCCGCCGGAACAGCACAGCAGAGCCCAAACCATGGCATGGAGTGAATCCATCGCAGTATTAGTGCAAGTTCAACCTTGTACTAAAACATGTCTATATACATGTGTGTACTAACTAGTTAGAGAGTCTTATATTTTGATACGGAGGGAGTACAACTTGGAGGGCGACTTGGTCTGGTATGGACCGCGCATGCAGCGTACGTGGCGGGCTACTCGATCAATCCAGCGTACGTGGTATGGACCGCGCATGCAGCGTACGTGGAGGGCGACTTGGTCTACTGCTGACTCTGCCTCACAAAGTCGGAAGTAAAGTTAACCGTGTAAAGAGAAGCTGCTCAGAAGTATAGCATTGCTTCTATTTTGCTTATATACATGCCGAAAACATGACCAAACACCCCCAACTGCATGCACTCCACTCCTGGCAGCGACGGCGATTCCGATCCGTACTGTTAGGAATTAATTAATTATGTAATTAAGTTGTAATCCTCCCTTGTAAATCTTATGTCGGTTGCCTAGAGGAACCGACTTCCTTCGCGTCCCCACGTCGGACTCACGTCCCTTCACCATGTATAAATACCCCGGATCATCAATGGAAAGTCACAGTTCGATTCATTCTATTCATTTGTCTCTCGCTCTAGAAATCGACTCGCAACACGTTATCAGCACCGTGACTCTACCGAGAGAGCAAGTTGGCCGGACTTCACCGGCGGGAATCGCCGGAAAGTGAACAACAAGAAAAGAAGAAGAGAACGGAAAGCATCGGTAAGAAGCAAGATGCATACAGATTTCCTGGATTTTTTTTTCGAGTGCTTCGCGAAGATGGTCGCCGGCCGAGGCGTCCATGCTGCCCACCACGCCGGCGGCGCACGGACCGCTGGAGGTCGGGACTGCTTCTCCCAGCGTCGGAGTGCGCCTCACCGCGCCGATGGCCGCGCATGGGTCACCCCACCGCACGGCGTGCTGACAAGGGCCAGCCATGTCGCCGGCCGGGGGAGTAGAGCCCGACGAGGCTTGGGCTCGCGAGCGGCCACTTCAACGGCGTCGCGCCCGGGACGCAAATCCCGGAAAGATCTTCTTCAGAGGAGGACGGCACGCCGAGACCATCTGCATCTCGCCGTAGAAACCGCCGGCGGCGGCGGAGTGTGGTGGTGGTATTGATTTTGGCCACCGCTGAAAAAAGGGATCGGGGCAGCAGTGGCTCTCGAGTACGGAGACGACCGCCCGTTCCCCTTATCCGATCGGGACGGCGGCTTTGGGCTGGGCCACGAGCCCTCGACCTGGCAGAAAGGCCGGACAGGCTGCAGCATATGCTCCGTACGCAAGAAAAAAAAATGAAACAAAAAGTGGTGGCGTGAGCCACGCTAGTGGCTGCCAAGTTTTGGCCTATAGCCATTTATGTTTCGTAATTTTTCTGATCAGCTTCCGGCTATTTCAGTTTTTGTACATATGCATTTGTTAGTGGTTTCTAACATGTGGCTGAGTAATGTCTAAAAATTTATGTCAACATTTGTATGAGTGCAATGTTAATTGCTATATGTTGACAGTGCTTGAAAATAATATGACTTCTTTCAGTTTTTGCATAACTTTGTTCACAACTAAAGGTCTACACCATAATTTGGTGACTACCTAGAATGTGTTTTAAACACAAGGTTGTGCAAAGTAACACGAGGAAAGGTCTACACTACCAAGTAGTGATTACCTCCATGTGTTCAGAGCAAAAAAAAGCGAAAGCACACGGGTTATGGCATGAAGATAGCCATACGAGTGAGGTGTACGCCACTTGTGGAAATTACCTCGACCGTGTTCTACAAAACGAAGATCTACACCACGTTATGGTGATATCTTTTTGTGGAAAGTCATATTTTGGGTCGTATAGGCTTTTCCTAGACCTTTATATTTGAATCAAGCATGTTGTTACACACACAATTAATTTACTTGATAGTAAATTAATGGGCATGATTTCATTCATGCAGGATATGAGTGACATATCAAAGAAAGAATTTGCTGAGCTTGCCATAGATGGCAGAAACTATCTGACATGGGCCATGGATTTGAAGATCAACTTGGCGTCCAGAAATCTGATCGGCACTATAACCACACCTACTCAGGGTGCTCCTGCTATACCAGATGCGGCAAAGTTTGCTGCTTTGCACTTCATTCGACACCACCTTGACCCTACTCTGAAAGAAGAGTACATGATGGAGGAAAATCCTAAAAATCTTTGGGACTCCTTAAAGGAGCGCTATGATCAACAAAGGTCGGTGATGTTGCCTGAAGCGCAAAGAGAATGGGCACTTATCCGTTTTCAGGATTTTAAGTCCGTTGCAGCATACAATTCCGCTGTGCATCAAATCAACTCTAAGTTGAGATTCTGCAACAGTGCAGTTTCGGATGCGGATCTCATTGAAAAGACACTCTCCACTTTTAATCCTAATATGAGGATACTTGCTGAACAACATCGTCAGCAGAAATATACGAAGTATTCTGAGTTGATTTATGCACTTCTTCAGGCAGAAAAGCACAGTGAAATTCTTGATAAGAATAATCTATCCCGTCCAACGGGAACACTGCCGCTTCCTGAAGCACATTTCAATTCTCAGAATACTCGTAAGTCTCGTGGTTTCAAAAAGAACCATGGGAAGTTTAAAGGAAAGTGGAGACGTGATGAGAACCAGAATAGCAATGGAGTCCAAAAGAACAAGAATCATTTCAAGAGAAATGATAAGGGTAGCACCTCTAAAGGTTGCTACAGGTGTGGTTGTACTACTCATCTTGCAAAGAAGTGTACAACTTCTAAGCATTTGGTGACGCTGTATCAGCAGTCAGTTAAGGGCAAGAAGGCTCAAGGGAACCAGTTTGAAGCTCACTTCACTGGTCCGATGATCGAGAGTTCCCAAGGCGTTCATGAGAACACGGAGAACCAGGATCAGACTCAGCAGAAGGAAGGACCTTCACTCCATGTTGAAGACATGTTGGTGGATTTCACTTCGACGAGTGACATATATGGAGATCAACTTTAATAAGTTGATTATGTCATAAGTATTGTGATAATGTCCTTAGATATATTGTGTGTTGTAAAATTATTATGTCAAGAGACATATGGTATTGTAATAATTATGTGAGCAAACATAATGTATTATAATATGTAAGCAGACATACGTAGTATGTAATGTATGTGTTAATTCTATATGAGTTGAGATATGTAATGAATTTTATTATTTACTCTATAGATATCTTCAATGAACATTCCAATGGAGGAGGAAATTTGTTTAGCGGATAGTGGTTCCACTAACACAATATTACGGGAAGTTAAATACTTCCAAACTCTCAAGAAAAGTAAAGGGACTGTCATGACAATTGGTGGTCGTGACACGGTAATTGTTGGTTCTGGTCAGGCCACATTTACACTCCCAAATGGTACAAAACTTGAAATCCAGGAGGCATTATTGTATCCGGATTCCACCCGTACCTTGCTGAGTTTTAAGGATATCCGTATGAATGGCTACCACATTGAAACTCATGAAGAGAATGCGGTTGAAAGCCTACTCATAAGTCAGCAAAAGGGTCTAAAAAGGAAATCCTTGAGAGACTTCCTGCTCTATCTTCTGGATTGTATTACACATACATAAAGCCAGAGCCACATTTGGCGTATAAAATTATTTTTCAGAATCTTGACAAGTTCAAGATATGGCATGATCGCCTGGGTCATCCTGGTGTGGGGATGATGAGAAAAATTATTGATGGTTCAACTGGACACAACATAACGGTTTCTAATTTTCCCAAATCTTCGGATTTTGTATGCACGGCATGTGCAACGGGGAAATTGATCACAAGACCTTCATACACGAAGATCAGGAGTGAGCCACTTAGTTTTCTTGAACGAATTCAAGGAGATATATGTGGTCCAATTCAACCGTTATCGGGGCCTTTCAGATACTTTATGGTGCTCATTGATGCATCTACAAGATGGTCCAATGTGTGTCTTATATCAACAAGGAACCATGCTTTTGCAAAGCTGATCACTCAAATCATAAAACTGAGGGCAAATCATCCTGAGCACAGGATAAAATCCATCAGAATGGATAATGCTGCTGAATTTAGTTCACGAGCATTCAACGATTACTGCCTAGCTTTGGGCATAACTGTGGAGCATTCTGTACCGTATGTACACACACAAAATGGTCTTGCGGAATCACTTATCAAGAGGATTAAATTGATAGCAAGACCACTCCTACAGAATTGTAATCTCCCAACATCTTGTTGGGGACATGCGGTGTTACATGCCGCGGAATTGATACAAATTCGACCAACTGCTTATCATACGGCCTCCCCGTTGCAGTTAGTACGTGGAAACCACCCAAGTATTTCCCATCTTCGAAGATTCGGTTGCGCTGTGTATGTACCGATATCACCACCTCAGCGTACATCGATGGGTCCACATAGAAAAATGGGGATCTATGTGGGGTACAATTCTCCGTCGATTATAAAGTACCTGGAGCCCTTAACAGGGGATCTATTTACAGCCCGGTACGCTGATTGTATCTTCGATGAGGACAATTTTCCGGCATTAGGGGGAGAAAAGAACCACAAAGAATGTCGGGAAATAGATTGGAATGTTGAAGGCATTCAGTCCATAGATCCACGTACGAATGAATCTGAACTGGAAGTTCAAAGGATTATTAATTTGCAAAATATTGCAAATAACCTGCCAGATGCATTTACTGACTATAAAGGTGTCACTAAATCTCATATTCCCGCTATGAATGTTCCAGAGAGGGTTGAGGTAACTCAAAAGACCACTCAACCGCCCAAGAGGGGGAGAAAACTGGACAAAAAGGACAAGGCTTCTCAGAAGCGTCCGCGGGGAGTGAGGAACCCTCAAACAGTAAATGTAGGTCAACCGCAAGTTGACGTTCAACCTAGTGTTGAAGGACACCTGGAGGATGTTCAGCATCCAGAGCCCAACACGAATGTGCACACAGATAAAGGTGTTGGGACATCGGAACACCTTGACTCAATTGTTGTGGGAAATCACGATGAGTCGGAAGGTATTGAAGAAATTTCCACAAACTATGTTGAATCAGGAGAATCATTCAATAGAAAGACTACTAATGTCGACATATTTTTCTCCTCAAAGATTGCAAAGGACCTAGCAATGGACCGTGAACCTAAGTCCATGGCAGAGTGTATGAAACGCTCAGACTGGTCCAGCTGGAAGGTCGCAATAGAGGATGAATTGCGCTCGCTTGCCAAGAGAGGGGTATTAACTGCAGTAATACCTACTCCTAAGCATGTTTCCCCCGTGGGGGCGAAATGGGTTTTTGTTCGTAAGAGGAACGAAAACAATGAGGTGGTGAGGTATAAGGCGAGGCTGGTAGCACAAGGGTTTACACAGAAACCGGCATCGATTACGATGAGACATATTCTCCTGTGATGAGTGGAATCACGTTCCGATACTTGATATCGCTGGCAGTGCAAATGAATTTGTATATCCAATTGATGGATGTGGTGACTGCATATTTGTATGGGTCACTGGATACGGATATCTATATGAAAGTTCCAGAGGGACTAAAGATTCCGGATCCTAAGGCTAATCGCAACATGTATTGCGTGAAGCTACAGAAGTCGTTATACGGCTTGAAGCAGTCGGGTAGAATGTGGTACAACCGGCTGAGTGAGTTCCTTATGCAGAAAGGTTACTCTAACAACGATGATTGCCCATGTGTGTTTATCAAGAAGTCCACTAATGGATTTTGTATAATTTCTGTGTATGTTGATGACTTGAATATCATTGGAACTACACAAGATATACATGAGGCAAGTAATCATCTGAAGACGGAATTCGAGATGAAAGATTTGGGTAAAACCAAATTTTGTCTTGGTCTGCAACTTGAACATGTTTCTTCAGGAATACTTGTTCATCAGTCTGCTTATATTGAAAAGATACTGGAAGTTCAGTATGGATAAAGCATACCCGTCAAAAACACCTATGGTTGTAAGATCTCTTGAAAGAGAAAAGGACCCATTTAGGCCAAAGGATGACGATGAGGAGGTATTGGGACCAGAGTTTCCATATCTCAGTGCCATTGGTGCACTAATGTACCTAGCAAACTGCACTAGACCTGACATATCGTTTGCAGTTAATTTACTAGCTAGATACAGCGCATCGCCAACGAAAAGGCATTGGGTTGGTGTGAAGAATATTCTCAGATATCTTCAGGGCACCAAAGATCTTGGTTTGTTCTATCAGAAAAATCAAGAGAGAACCATGGTGGGGTATTGTGATGCTGGATACATGTCAGATCCCCATAATGCCAGATCACAGACTGGCTTTGTCTTCTTACATGGAGGTACTGCCTTCTCTTGGAAGTCGACAAAGCAAACACTAGTGGCTACATCCACTAATCATTCTGAGATAATTGCTTTGTACGAAGCATCACGGGAATGTGTATGGCTTCGAAGGATGATGAACTTTGTCCAGAGTTCAAGTGGGATTGGTTCACTAGAATCACCACCATTATATCGAAGATAATGCTGCTTGTATTGTACAAATGCAGACAGGTTATATTAAGAGCAATATTACAAAGCATATTGCTCCTAAGCTATTTTATCCCCATGAACTACAGAAGAAGGGGCAAATAAGAATTTTGCAAACGAAGTCATGCGATAACCTCGCCGATTTATTTACCAAGTCCTTACCAAGTTCTTTGTTCAATAAATATGTGAAGGGAATTGGTATGAGGAGACTTCGTGACTTGCAAAATTCAGGGGGAGAAATCTCCTAAGTTATAACTTGTTGAAAATCATGAGATTTTCGGTGTTGCACTCTTTTCCTTTGTGAGTTTTCCTGAAGGTTTCTCATGTAAGGTTTTTAATGAGGCAATAGTAGTACAAGCATGGACGATATATGTCGATTTCTCCTCATTTTCCCACAGGGTTTTTAGAAGGAGTTTTTCAGGGCATATTGTGTATTTCCTCTATTTTTCCCACAGGGTTTTTGGAGGAGATGATGATTCCAAAGGTTTTTGGAAGAGATGATGATTCCAAAGGATGATTAGGTGCAAAGGACAAGCAAGGATTAGGGGGAGTGTTAGGAATTAATTAATTATGTAATTAAGTTGTAATCCTCCCTTGTAAATCTTATGTCGGTTGCCTAGAGGAACCGACTTCCTTCGCGTCCCCACGTCGGACTCACGTCCCTTCACCATGTATAAATACCCCGGATCATCAATGGAAAGTCACAGTTCGATTCATTCTATTCATTTGTCTCTCGCTCTAGAAATCGACTCGCAACACGTACGACGGCTCAGCTCTATCTCTATCTACAGCCGCCGGCCGGCCCGCTGATGTGTCGCGTGCGGAAGCGGCGAGCCACAGGTTCCCGCTGATAAACTAGTTGCTGCTGCTCGGTGGCGGCAGTGGCGGCTTCAGGAAATGAACAATGGGTATTCTTTTCAAAAAAAAAAAATTCTCTAAATGTACTATATGATCCAAACAGCACAACACTAGCAATATATATGAAAAAAACAACACTAGCATAACAACAATAGCAATATTTCAATTTATAAGCTCATAACAACATGAATACATAGGTGATATGTACCTTTTGATTGATAACGTGATGATATTCCATATTACATTATGACTTTGCGGTTGCCTTTTTGGAAGCGATTTATGACATCCTCATCCTTTACTTTCCTGAAGAAATCTCTCTCAACAAATGTAACCATACAATTGTTGAAATAGTAATCACCCATTTTGTTTCTTAGCTTATTCTTCAGATAGCTCATTGAAGAGAATATCCTTTCAACATCCGTAGTGGCTACTGGCAGAATCAGTACCAACTTAAGAAGCTTGTAAACAATAGGATAGTATTCATGCTTCTTTGTCTTGACAAGTATAACTGAAAGCTCACACAGATTTTTCAAGTTTTGAAACCTTTCATCTCTACGCACATTAGCAACATACATGTTTAGTTGCCATGAAAGTCTTGTCAGTTCCTCACTTGTAAAATCAGAGGCATAAAACTTTGTAGCAAGCTTAACCAACTTCTCTTGATTAAAAGCAGCTCTGTGTTTAACTGGAGAGAATGCTGCCATGCAAAAAAGTAGCTCTGTGTTTACCTCATCAAATCTGCTATTGAGCTCACTGATTTGCCTGTCAATGACACCCAAAACATATCAACCTTGAAGCGTTGGTAATTGGTCACACCATTACATAAACCCCTTCTAGGCCGGCCAACGGGAGAGTAAGGACCCTCCATATCAACAACTTTGACCTTATGCTTTCTACAAAAAGCTGTGACTTTTGTGAGAAAATCATCCCATCCAACATCGGACCGCAAAGCCTCCAAGTAAAACTTTGTGTCATCAACAAGCTGAATAGCATGAACAATATCTTCGTCTTGCTTTTGCAAATGTCTGGACAAATCATCTGTGTATCCAAATATTTCTTGCAACACGTGTGCCATGAAAACAAACTCAAATGATAGAAATGTTGTCTCTATGGATAGGGCCGCTTGTGCCTCCGCAGCATGGTAGTCATCTCCAATCTTTTTGAGGACTCGTCGTAGTGCACCATACATAGAGATGACATGGTTCACCGTTTTGAAGTGAGAGGCCCAACGTGTATCACATGGCCTTCCCAAACCCATTTCCTGATTCAGCCCACTCCCTGTTTCTACTTCTTCCAATTCCAATGCAGCAATGAGTTCTTCAGCCTGAGCTATCCGAAGCAATCTCATCTTTTTACAAGACATGCCAAGAGCATTTAACAAGTGTGCAAGCTGCTGAAAGAACCAAGTACAATCACCACTCTCCTTTGCAACAGCAACAAGAGTTAACTGTAGTTGATGGGCAAAACAATGAACATAATAGGCAGAAGGGGACTCATCCATAATCAGTTTTTTCAGGCCATTAGCATTACCTTTCATGTTACTAGCTCCATCATATCCTTGCCCACGCACCATTGCAAAGGTCAAATTGTAGTCCATAAGCATTTTCTGAATTGCGGCTTTGAGTGTCAAAGAGGTAGTATCTTCAACATGAGCAAGACCAAGAAATCTTACAACCGCCCTTCCTTTCTTATCAACGTAACGCAAGCAAACAGCCAACTGTCCATTCTGATACACATCACTAGACTCATCTGCAAGTATGGAAAATTGACCACCATCAAATTCTTCAATGACTAGTTTAGTAGTCTCTTGTGCACAACATTTTATCACCTCGTGTTGTATATCATGGTGAATCATTTGGCAGTTCCTTGGAGCATTCTTGAGAACAACCTTGTTAACCTCTTCAAAATTTCCTGCTAGCCAATTTAGAAGCTCAAGGAAATTTCCTTTGTTTAGTGAGTCTTCACTTTCATCATGTCCTCTAAATGCCAAGCCTTGGTGCAATAGATATCTCACACATTTGAGTGTCCATGTCAAACGCTGCTTATACAAAACCTTGTATTGTGTGGTGTTTGAAGCAATAGACTCCCGAATTGATGTTTGTGGTGTATTGAACCTATCATACTTCTCTTGAGCTTCAGCATGAGCACTATTAACCTCACCTTCATGTTTCTTCAATCTCAACTTCATGTTCCAGTTATTAAATCCCTTCTTCACAAAAGCATCTCCACCGGGACATCTTGTTTTATCCTTGAACAAATAGCAAACAAAGCAGAAAGCTCTATCTTTTTCCACACTATACTCAATCCATGGAAATTCTGTAAACCAAGCACCGCAAAAGCGACGCGGTCTTCCACCTTTATCTGCAAACTGAAACTTGTGATTCTTTGGTTGACATGGCCCCATCTCAATAAATCTCCTTCTTACTCTATCTTGGTCATTGACAACATACACTGAGATGGGAATCCGCTTCCCAGGATCATGTTCGAGTGCCTCCAAATCTGCTTGCATCGGTTCATCATCTTCACCAATAGATTCATCATCTTCTACTTCTACATGAGGTGTTGAGGTTTCTCCTCTACTCTCCGGTGCTTGCCATAACACCATTTGCAAACTGCTCTCACATTGAACAACACTAGATGCAGTTGTTGTCTGATTCGGTGTGGATGATTCATTCATTTTCCTTGTTTTTGCAACCTTTTCCCACATTGTATGTAAGCTACTGCCAATAACACCACCGTTCTTTTTCTATGGTACAAGAAAACAAGGAACATATAATTAAAAACTTGCGCTGCCTGGCAATGAAGCAAATGAAGCAACGAAATTAAGCAAGGAAGCTACTGCGGTACTGCCAATGAAGCTACTGCATATAATTAAAAACTCAAGCAAGAAATATTTGGATACAAAATTAAGCAAGGAAGCTACTGCGGTACTGCCTGCCAAGGAACATATCTTCTACTTCTGTGTTTTCTGGTTTGGTAGGATAAAAGTTCAATAGCAGAATTTTGATTGGGTGCGACGAAGAGCGCACTACCAGAACACATTTGGGGAATAAATTTTGCAGTCAGAAGCAACGTTGTTATCTGTCTTTTTTTCTTTTCATTATCCCATCTGCCTTGAATTCAAAACTGAATCAAGTCAAGACTCAAGACTGAAGAGTTCCCCAGGCTACTACGGCATCTCTGCCATTGCTTTCAGGTTATCTAGAAGATGTGTTACAATTATTGATTCTGAAATGAAAACTGAATCCAGTCGTGTGTATGTATGTGTTTTTGCTAAGTACTGTACTAGGCTACTAGCATACGATCTGCTGTCGAACGCTTGATGTGAAATGAAAACTGAAGCTGCTCTTCGTCGCACCCAATCAAAATTCTGCTACCCAAATGAAGCAAATCAAGCTCAAGCAAGGAAGCAACGAAATTGGGGGCGAGCAGGAGCAGGCGGCGGCCGGCCGTACCTTCTGCGCAGACTGCGCTGCTCGGGGTCGGGGACGCTGGGGCGGGGCGACGCGGACGGGAGGAGGGCAGTGGGCGCCGGCGCGGGTCGGCGGGGGGCGGGGGCGCCGCCGCGGGCGCGGGGCCGCCGTCGCCTGCTCCGGGCTGCTGCATCGGCCGGCGGCGGTTTTAGGTCGAGGAAGGAACGGGCAGGAACGGGGAAAGGGCAGAGCGCGTCTGCTACTCTGCGTGCTGCGAAGCGATGCGAGCAGTCCTGGATGCGAGAGACGGAGAGAGGCCAGATGCGATGCGAGCTGGGCTGGGCCAAATATGTATAGATGTTTTTTTTTCCGCCAGAATCTTGTGTATTCCACGGAAGACAGGGCATACACGCCAGCGCCGCCCCTGGGTGGCGGGCCTGCAGAAGCAAAGTGTGTACATGGTGTTGTTTGTTCGTAGTAGGTGCAACGGAAGAAGAAGAAGTGGAACGCTGCTGCAAGTGGAGGGGGAGTACAACGTAACCGTACGGGCCGGTGGCGGTGATCGCCTTTCGCTACTCCCCATGCACGAAGACGCAGACGTAGGCCCCAAAACTCCTGATGCCTCCCGTCGTTGCTTGCACCCAACTCGCGAGGCAGTGCACCTTTGCTTTGGCGACTCTTTCGATGCCTGCGCCACCACCCGGCCCGCCCGCCGCTGCATTTTCTTCTGCGCCCAACCGGGCTTTCTTTCTCTCTCTCTAGACTCTGGTTGATCGTGTGAGCTGACGTACACACACGTACCATATGACGTATGGCCGTCTGATGAGAGCTGGCGTAACGTACCGCTGCATTTTTCTAGTACTCCCCAGTTCAGTCATTTTTGTTTTTTTCTTGATTCAAATTATGCATCTAAACATATTAACCCCTTGCAATATAAAGGGAGGGCCTCGTCCACTTCGCAGGGGAGGTTTTGGAGAGACTAGTCAGTTAACGAAGAGTCTTCTTACACCAAGGGAGTAGATACATAGAGGAGGAGGGTAACTCATCTCAACCCAGAGAGGAAGAGCGACCCGGAGGAAGAGAGACTCCACCCTTGTACTCCTAGAACCATCATCAATCCAAGATCAGACAAGCAGGACGTAGGGTTTTACATCTTCGGATGGCCTGAACCTAGGTAAAAAACGGTGTGTGCATTTTGTTCGTGATCTTCTACATCTCCGGCGACGACGCCGGAATCCCTCGCGCCCTACTGCCGAACAGATCCGTAGGGGAACGCGACAGAATGTGAATACAAAGTAGGTCTCGTGGCACGAGGCCAAAGAGTTTGCCGAACACGGGATCCTCGTGCCGCCAAGGCAACGTTGCCGAACGATTTTTCCTCAGTTCAGCCATTTTATTTTTTTTCTTTATTCAAATTATGCATCTAAACAGATTAACCCCTTGCAATATAAAAGGAGGGCCTCGTCCACTTCGCAGGGGAGGTTTTGGAGAGAGTAGTCAGTTAACGAAGAGTCTTCTTAGACGAAGGGAGTAGATACATAGAGGAGGGTAACTCATCTCAACCCAGAGAGGAAGAGCGACCCTGGGGAGAAGCCGATCCCCGACGGAAGAGAGACTCCACCCTTGTACTCCTAGATCCATCATCAATCCAAGATCAGACAAGCAGGACGTAGGGTTTTACATCTTCGGATGGCTGAACCTGGGTAAAAAACGGTGTGTGCATTTTGTTCGTGATCTTCTACATCTCCGGCGATGACGCTGGAATCCCTCACGCCCTACTGCCGAACAGATCCGTAGGGGAACGCTCCAGTTTCCTCGATATCCGCATTTCGACACACGACAGAATGTGAATACAAAGTAGGTCTCGTGGCACGAGGCCAAAGAGTTTGCCGAACACGGGATCCTCGCGCCGCCAAGCCAACGTTGCCGAACGATTTTTCCATCAATTTGAGTGTGGTGCCCGTGGCGCCAGTCTCCAAAGGCAGCTTCGACTTTAAGCGTGTGATCTACCACCGTCAGAACAAACATCAGATGTGACTGCACCCGCTGTACCATACCGACAGCCCCTACCGGCCCACCTTCTTCCATGAGAAACGAGAGTCGACACTCAACCACTTGACCGACGAGCATCCACCGCCAGAGAACAACGTCGCCGAACAGACCCGGTTCTGGTCAGATCCCGACCGCACCATCTGTGGTGTCCTCGTGGTCGTCCTAAAAGAAGTGTCCCATCGTCAAGCTGTGTTTTGATACCTTCGAGGCCGGCATCGACGACATTCGGTCCGACACCGCTTCTACATCCGACAATGCGCCGCGAAGAGTTAGGAGGCGAAGGATTTAGCATAGTTCCTAGTACTATTGTATCCAAAAAATTGTTTACTACAGTAGCTAGTACTACAATTTTCTACCCTACATGCATTGGTTCTCCCACATTCCGTCCACCTGAATTTCGGTACCCGTCACCCGTTAGCCTGCTTGGGATCCTTTTTTTTTTTAGAAGAAATAAACGTGTTCATACAAGATCAAAGAAACAACAACGGAACACCAACACGCCTACTCTCTCCAACTCGAACAGGAAGCAAACAGAGAGACAGCAAACCAGGAGCAACAAGCATCCAACCACGACAGCTCCGAGCCAGCACCATGAGTTGGAGGACCTCAAGAGACACCCGCCGCGCACGAAGCCGACGGGATGAGAACCGTTGAACGACGTCGGCCGGGGACACACCCCGCACTCCTCGGAACTGAGCTTCGCCGCCCTCAGACAACACCGTCGATGGAGAACGACCCCAGCTCCCACCATCTTCCGCAAACCAAGGTCCCAATCTGTAGCACCCTGAAAACCTCTTCACGAAGGCTTCCACACCAGCCGAAGAGGGAGGAAGACCCCTAGCACGCCAGCAGCAGCACACCACCGCCGCCAGCAGACCTCCTACAAATCCACCCAGCTTCTGAACGGCACCGGAGAATACGCCGAGGAGATGCGGACGAAGCCGGAGGATACAAAATCCCAACAGATCAGCCAACACTGCCGCCATGCCGGCAGACCACGGGAACCCTAAATCCCTCACCCCAAAGGAGCAGGGGAAGACAAATCCCACGACCTCCATGCCACCGTCGCAAGGAGCGCCGGCATGGTGGAGCTGAAATCGGGGAAGATTTATTCCCTGCGCCGTCGCCGCAACTACCAGAGCAACGACGCCAGAACACAACCGCTCAACAGATCGACAGATCCGTGAGCACCAGCCACCAGCAGCCCTTCGGCTCCGCCACAAGAGACGATGCCGAGGTGGAAGAAGAGCTCTGGCACCATTATTCCACAGCCACGGCACCAGCCCCACCCATCCAGCGCCGCCGGGAGACACAACTCCACTATCTACACACCTCCGGCGCAGATCCTGGGCCGCTCCACTCCCCCACCACCGAAACGGCGGCCGGAGAGGGAGGAGGCCGCCGATCTGGCCGTCGGCGGAGGGAAGAACGAGGGCGCTTCCTTTTTCTCCTCTCTGGGACACTGTAGCAGGGAGGGGAAAAGGAACTCAGTGGTTATGCTACCAAGGTGCTAGCCTGCTTGGGATCTGAGCCGATCGAAGAACATAACTTTGCCGGCCGGGGAGTATATATGCGGGTAGAAGGACAGGAGGAGCATGTTGCTTGACGCATTAGCTTCACGGTCTCCTCCGTCACCTGCAAATTCATGGGACCTCGGAAGTGTTGGTTCGATGCCCTACTATGTGTTGATTCGGTTCCACAGCTGGTTGGGTTCGCTTTTCATATACATAGTGGATGGTCTAACGTCTGTTTGTTGCATCCGATCCATGTGCTAATTGTTGTCCATGTCGTTGGTTCAGACATGCATGCAACTATTGGTTTACGTTGCGGCTTTACGTGTGTTCGTGAGAAGAAGCCAGCGGGGCCCTTGATTCGATCTGCATGAGTGTAACTATTATTCTATTCTGCATGTACTCCTTGATAGATTCCTGTATCAAGGAACCTCAACAATTAGGACTAAAAACTGATGCATTCGTCTAGAGTAACATAATATTCTAACTCAGGAGCGAAACGCTTCCACGCAGGTTCCGATCCAATGCCGGGATGCATGGCCTATCCATGGTCCTCGTGTAGTCTCAATCAAGGATAGAAAACCATTCTGATCATAGTTACATCAAAACCAAGCTGGGTGATTGACAAGATAAGTATACATGTCTGCTATTAATGTCAACATGACGTTGCTTGGTTATCGTAACAATGGGTGGTAGTGTTGGCGAAAGGGGCATCAACAACCGCGGCTGTCGCGACTCGCGTCGACTACTTTGCTTCAATATGTTGCGAAACACCAGAGCATGTCCAACAAAGCAGCCTAAATCAATATTAATGTTGTCTTAGCGAATTAGTATATGTTTTATAAGCAGACGTGGCCCTTCGTCGGTCCCCCACTCCTCAACCATCATCTTCGACTCTTCGGCTCCTCACTAGTTCTTCTCCACGGGTATGGTCGGCGACAGAGGCGGTCAATAGGGTGTTTGAACTTAAATTCCCCATTCTCATCATTTCAATTAAATCTTTTTATCTACCTCCACCCACCCTACATATTCTTATTTCTTCTCCAGCCACTCGACTCGCAACCAAATCTTATTTATCATTTTTAGGTAGCAATTGTTCGTACTTGTATTTCAGTGGACACATTGATTATTTTAGCCTCTTTGGTTTGAAAAATATTATGGGAAAATTTGAAGGGTTTAAATCATTGGAGAAAAATATATTATGTTTCGAGATTGTGTGATTCCTATTATTAAAACACTGGTTTTTTGTCTAAAGAATCCTTGGCACAACATTTTATATCCACTGGTAAGATGCTTTATTTTCTGTCATGGTGAAATTTTATATGATTGTATTGGTCATGGCAATTGTAATCATGCATGTTTCTGCGCTTTTAGAATTCTACAAACGAAAGAGAACCTTTCATGTGATCTGGTCACCTTATTCAAAACAATGTGATCTGCTTTCTCATTTTCTCATTCGGAAGTGAGATTGTCCTTCGGCGATGTGATCCGTCCAACTGGATAGTGCTGGTAGGAACGTTGAATCACGTATGGGTATCATATCCCCCGGAAGCAACAAGCTGAGAAATGAATGAGAAAGAGAAATGAAGTCACACATAGATAGAGTTAGCAGACGGGCAGGCTTTACGGTCCTGCCAACAGTTGTTACGCTTACCGCTACACAGCACATCGATATGTACAACAGTGCAAGGTTCTCGTCCATGCTTGCCAATAAGAGTAAATGGCACTGGCAGTCACACAACTCGTCAAACATGTACACTTAAGTCACACATCTGGAAAACCAATTTTTTTTTGCCACACAATTGAACAAGTGGGTGCATATTGGTCAAAAACCGGACACATCGGGTTTTGTCACAGCGACAGGCACATGGATTTTTGTGTTGGGTGGCTTGACGCCACACGGCTGCTCCCCGGTCCACATGCCCGTGTCAGCGCAGCCGGCAGCTCCTCAGCTAAACCGCCACCGGCCACGTACGTCGCAGCCTTCCAGTCCAGATCCTCCTCACCCGATTCTTTCTCCGTTTTTACTTCCTTCTGAAAGAGAAAGCTGCTTGGCTCCGGCCCGGGTGGGCACTGGGAAGCGAGCGGTGGGCCGGTGGCGTCGAACAACCCGGCCGGCATGCATGCAATAATGACGGCAAACGAACGAGGATGCCCAACCAACCCTGCTTCCCGGATGGAGCACCTGCCTTTTCACGCTCCTGAAGCAATCCATATCCATCGAGGTCCAGAGCATTCGAGCGAGCCGCTTTCTTTGCCTTTCAGTTTTATTTTCGATCATTTCGGCTAGCTGTTTTTATCGGGTCTTCGGTGTGGGCTTTAATGATTTTGTGTGAGGCTCTCCTGGTTTTGTGTCTTTACGATTGTTTTTTTTTTTTTTGAACAACGGAGAGGCCCGGAAGGGCCTGGATGCTTCATTAAATTTCAACGGGGCAGGTACAAGTTACACAAGGGACCAGAAAAGAAAAAGCAGTTACTAACAAGTCCCTAGGTATTACAATATAGACCCTATCTAAAAATTGGAAAAAGCAATCAGGGCACTGCATCCGCCATGGTTTTGCAAGCTTGGAGAGCAGCCATTCTCACCGGAGACGGGGACGAGACCACTTGACTCCCGGAGAACTCCAAACGCTGCTGCAAGCTCGAGAAGGGGCCTCCACATGGAGGTTAATTCATCACCAGCCAACGCTGGGAACCGAGACCACCAGATGGTCAACAAGGTCAGACACCAAAACAGAGGGTGCCGAGGTTGTAATCCAAGATCTTGTAGCATCACTACTCCAGAGCAGGAGAGGAGCAGCTCACGCGATTGTATTCTCAGCCTCCCCCCATCGCCACCATGGCGTTCCGGAGAAGAGAGAGTAGAACTACGGAAACTGCATCTCCAACTGCTCAGGGCTTCCAGCCGTCGCAGCATGATAGTTAATCCGCCGTCGGACTCCGAAATCCCGCCACGAATCGGAGGAGGCAGATGTGGAAGAGAGCAGCAGCAGAAATCCCAAGAACGAACCTTATTGAAGAAGCCGTGCAGATCCTTCTCTATCGCCACCTTTGGCTTCCACCATGGAAGCACCGCTGCTAGGAGAAGAGACACCACATGAAGCCAGACTCGGCTCGGAAAGCCCAGCTCCAAAGCTTCGATGCAGGCCATATTAGGAGGGATGCGCAGCCTCGCCAGCCTCACATACGCCACCGCTTGCCGCAGCGCATCTTGACCGGAGAAGCATACGACGCCATGGATCTGGCCGCGAAGATCCAGGAGCCTACCCTCAGACGGCACGGAGCCACACACAGCAAAAAGCAAACCTAGACACCTACTATATACAACCCGCGCTACGCATCCTCGACCACGCCGGCAGGCAGCGCCGCCGGAGAGGGGAGGGGAGCGAGCCGGGGAGGAGGAGGGGAGGTAGAAGACGACTCTCAAGGGAGAAGAGCAGAGAGGTCACGGGCTCTGAACTTCTCAGAAAGGCTTTATGATTGTTTGGATCGGTGGAAATGGGTCTTGCATGTGACTCGCCCTACGTCTAAAGCGTGTGCACCTACGTATCTCTCTCTTCATGTCAGCGTAAACAGAAGCATGGTCGCGCACATATACATATGTATTCACGCACGACAGATCTCAGTTCCTAGAGCATCTCAACCGGCCCTTCCAACAGTGTATTGGACGCGCCGGCACGGGAATTGTTACCGAGTTGCAGTCCAATTAGCAGTAAAATTGTTGGACGACTCCAATAGTCTGTCCGGCAATCCGGTAACGGCCTAGGTCAAAGGAAAGTGGGAGTTCCAGCAGCCGCGGCAACCAGTGGCGGAGCTAGGGGGGACCAGCAGGGCCTGGCCCCCACTATGTCATGCAACAACAAGCTAATTTTTATAAGTAAGCAAGGTTTAAAAATATTTTTAGAGCAAATCACCATGCTTGGGCCCCCTAATGGATGTTTAGCATGCTTTGGCCCCTGTTGAGCATAATTTCTGCCTCCGTCCCTGACGGCAACCGACGCCACGTCGGATACCGACGGGTGGGTACGACATGGAAGCAACCTAAACATTCATTTTCTTCCTCGCTATCTATTATGTGCTCGTCTCCTCTCCCACTCTCACCGAATCAGTGTTGCTGCCCTGTTTTTTACGTTGCGGCTCCCCTCCTATGTCAGTCGCTCTCGCCATAGTGTCCCTTCTCCACTACGTCCATTGCTCTCGCCGTTGTCTCCTCTCAACGTCGGAAGTGTTTGGAAACTCACGTCGCTCTTGCTTCCCATCGGCAGAACGCTGCAGTCGCCGGCTCCGCAAACGTCTGACCTCCCCCACCGTGTTTCACCTGAGTCGGTCACTAATTTTTTCTTCGACCGGCGATGCTCGCAGACTCACCGAGCACACAATTCCGGTCAGGACCACCTCGAGGGTAAGGTGTTGGACGCTTTACGAAGGGCACACAACTCCGGTCAGATAAGTTACTTCCATTATCAGTTATGATACTGTGTGGGAAGCCGAACCGATAGACTAGCTTATTGATAAATTTGACTGCTCAATCCAATTTGTAAATTTGTCTGCTGCAACTAAAATATTAGGATTTAACATATTCTAGGATTTTACAGATATATGCAAACAAGCTACCCTCTGGTCCGCTTATATAAGGCACTAGACCTACCATTGTATCTAATTTATTTTGTATATAGATTTATTCATTTTTAGTATGTATATAGTCAAAATTAAAAGTAGGTTTAATACCTTGTAGTATTAGTGAATGGAGGGAGTGCGTGATAATAGGCTCGACTCCGCCATAATGTAAACGAAAGTTAGCGTGGCGTTGACTCGCAGGTCGCGATCGTCCTAGCCGCAGTTGTCTGAACCTTAATTTGGTCTGTACTGGCCACTAATCCAACAACAAATGTGCGCGCCATGCGAGGGTGGCGTGGACAGCAACCCATGCTCGCGTGAACGGCCCCAACCAAACCACCCCACAAATCTACTTATCCAGAACTGCCTGCCGCTAGCTAGCCTTCAGTGACGTAATTCTCAAAAAAAAAAAAAAAAAAAAAAGCCTTCAGTGACGTGCAATGCTCGTCCTGCCCCGCCGCCCGCCCGACGCTCCTCGAGGTCCACGAACCACAGTTGGGCCAGCCTACAGTAGGTCGCTCCACACACCTCGCCTTTGCTCGCCATTATTTTCTTCCAGTCCACACAGCAGCCAGCAGGGAAAAGTTTCTTGTCTCCGATCCGCCTCTCATCTCGTCTGTATACACAGTACGACGATGTGCATGATTAATCGGCACTGTTGCAGGTACTATACGCGATGCGTAGTGGTAGTGCATCGGCATATCTATCTCCATACATATGCATTGCATCGAATAAAGATTTTGCTTGTGCAGCAAAGCTATATATGCTGTGGCTTTTACACCAAAGCAAAGCATGCTAGCTAGGTGGAGGAGATAGCCGTGGGTGGCGCCCACGTACGCACAGTTTGCACATCGATCGATCCATTCTCGTCTACTGACTCTGCCCCACATTGTCAAGAGAAAGCATTCTACGTATGTTGTTTTTTTCTTTTATTTCGATTATACGGAGTGAGTAGTATATATGCTGAAAACATGACCAATCCTTTCGATCAGTCAATTACTACAAGCATGCTTATTGTTTGGAAAATTAATCCCCGTTCCGTACGACGGCTTCGGTTAGCTCTATTCCTATCTGCAGCCGCCTTCTGATGCATGCAAACGCAAAGTGTGTACATGTTGTTGTCGTTGTAGCCTGTAGGTATGTCGTATGTGCAACGGCCGATACGTGCCTAGAGGAAGAACAAGTAGTGGAACGCTGCTGCAAGTGGAGGGAGTACTGCGTAACGTACGGGCCGGTACGCCTTTCGCGACTCCCCATGCACGAAGAAGACACAGACGTAGGCCCCAAAACTCCTAATGCATGCCTCCCGTCGTTCGGTGCTTGCACCGTCTCCCAACCAAACTCCCTCCTGCACCTTTGCTTTCGCACCATCTTGTCTGCACCACCACCTTGGAGAAGCCATCCAAACAACGTAGACATGTTACGTGTACATATACATCCAAACATAGATATATGAAAGTACTCGCAGCCTTCCAGTCCAGATCCTCCTCACCCCCAATTCTTTCTCCGATTTTTCTCGAGGGAAAGCTACTGTGCTCGGGTGGGCTTTAGGCTTGGATTGCGGGTATTCGGACCGGAAAATGCCGAAATAATTCTACGAACCTTTTCTGCTAGTTTCCGTCGTTTTTTCACCACGGGGAAAAATAAGGCCCCGATTAGTTCGTAGTTTAGTTTTCCCCTCCGTAATAAACGACGGATTGTATCGTTAATTTACGCGCTGGTCCGTAGATAATTACCGGCCATTTCGAGCCCGAAAACCTGGAATCCAAGCGGGCTCTAACAGGTAAGGATTTTGTTCGAAGCTATCCTGTTTTTTGTGTCTTTATGATGGATCGGAGGAAATGGGTCTTGTTCTGCATGTGACGTCCTTGTAACTCGCCGTCCTCGTATCTCTCTCTTCATGTCATCATAAACAGAAGCATGGTCGCGCAGATGTATTACACGTATTCACGCACGCCAGATCATAGTTGATTTTTCTAGGCAACGGGTGACGAAAGGTCGATATGAAACACGTACGTACACTCGAAAGATCTCTGCTCATTTGCATGTATCATAACAATCCTCATTCTGTTCCGGATTGTAATCACTAAATCTCCACCGGCACTCTTGTAATTTTATTCCGGCACCTACTAAAATGTGTCCATTTTGGAGGGCTATTCATTCTTCACTGCGCCCCGCCCCGTGGATATGTCCCGAATTACTAATTCTCTATGAAATTTGTTTTAGCCGGTGAAAAAGCATGACACACGGGCACATCTAGCCACAGAAAATTGGATGATAGCTAAACTCAACAAAATTATAATAATCTAAATTACAGGGTTTTTAATTTTAAATTAAGGTTGTCTTCAAAATATTTAAATGTTTATCTAATTTACTTTTCTCACAAGTATTTAAACTATAAAAAACATGATTCAAGAAGTAAGACATATTACATAAAAAGTGTTGATATATTTAAATTGCAACTCTTAAGAAGTTTTGTTTGGTGTTATAGGGTATCGACACCTTCCGTTAGGGTTACAGAGGCACCACCTTGCCTTGTGTGCCTGCCTCGCTCAAGTATCGGATTTTTGGTTAGTTTCCTTATTAAATTGTCAATTTGTTGTCCTTTGCCCTCCTCTGTGATACCCGGTGTACATTGTACTTGGTAACTTGGCTCAAGCAGGAATAAGAGGGCACAAAAATGAATGTCGTGAGCCAAAGTAGCAAATATTAGTTGTTTTCCTTTAAACTAGTTTTTCGACCTTACAAGTATAATATATTCTAGAATAATTATGAATATTTGCAAAAAAAAGTGTACATGATAATGCTTGGTTGATCGTTGAGTATTAGTTCCATGGTGGCGCGGTGGATCCCAGTACTTGCCGGCGGGAGGGCTCCGTTTTCACCATTTTTTTTCGTGTTTGGTTAGGTTTTGTGTCCTACTTAGGAAGATGTGGCGACGGCTCCTACCTGAGGATGGGATATGATTTTTCCCGCTTAGCCTTTGTTCTGGCTGTGCTTTTAGCATTGTCGGAGGGCGTATGGAGATGTGTCTCCGGCGGATCTCGCGGGATTCGGTCGGTGTTTGTCTTCGGTGGATACGCTTGTCTTGGTTCATATTCGTTCGTGTGTCTACAGGTTGAATTCTTCTTATTTATGCTTCTCTTCATCGGCGACAGTTACTATTTTGACATACTACAACAAGATTTGCCCGACTAAGGGTGATGGGCAGCTAGCCAACGGGACGGAACGAATGTACGTGTCCCGCATGCGACATACGGTGGCGTGGGAGGCAGCGACAGTAACCTCCCACACGAACGAATTATTATGAATATGGGTCAACGAAGCCAGTGTCATAGATGCGGGCTTTTCTGCATTCGACAATCTTCATTCTACATAATAGCGTACAAAAGAATATAGTGAGATAATTACAGGCAATGAACGAGCTGAGCTAGAGACTTAATTAAATTGCAGAAATAAATCACTTACAAACGATAGCAACTGACAAGGGCTTTGTCGAGGGCGTCTTGATTGAATAACTGAAAAATTTCAGAAAACGGAACATACATCGCGTCATCCGTGAAGTAATGCTCTTTCCTATATACCACCCCAGAAGTGGTTATGCCCGTTCGTTGCGGCTTTCATGTACCACTGATGCAATTGGCACAATTGTGTTGTTAGAGACTCGACCGCCTCAGGTCTGACCAATGACTTCCCGTTGACATATGTCCATGCATACTGATACTCTATGGGGTAACCATTGTCGCCTATGCGACCAGTGTCGTGGTGTACTTCCTTATCAGGCATCACCTTGAGCGGGGGGATCGACTGATTTGCCTGTTCTCCGAGCTGGGCCACTTGTTTCCCGCTTTTTGCCATCCGCAACTGCTCCCTCTTTTGGTGATATGCCGCCGCCTCCTCCTGCTTCTCTTGACTATATGTCTTCTCAATACAACGTTCATAGTCATCTGGCAAATCAGGCGGCTGTGGCGGTCCACACGATAGATTTTTCAAACATCGCGCAACTTTTTCCGGTGGTATTATCTCCTTTGGCGGGGGCCGTTTCGGTGCTAATTGTCTTTTCACATCGGCTCTCACCTCCGCCTCGAGTTCCTCTGGAGACAAGTCGTAACTTCTCTTTGGAAGAGGCTTTAGCAACTCGCGTTCCTCTCGAGTTTCCTTATATGCACTTTTCTTCTGTGTATATGTCGACGGGAAGTCTAGTTTCCGCTTTAACGGGGCGGTGCGGGCGATGGACTTAGTAGTGGGCGCAGTCGGCTGACGGGACGGCGCGGGCGATGGACTCGGGTTGGGCTCCCAACCGGCGGGAGGGATGGACTTTGAGGTGGGGGATTGCTACTCGAAGGAGTCGGTGGCCTTGGCGCCGAATTGGGAAACACGATGTTTTTCTTGTTCCATAGAACGATACCACGCTGGACTTCTCCCAGTGTCTTCTCCTCGTCACCTCCAGGAATGTCAAGCTCCAGTATACCAAATCCCGGCATAACTTCATCCACCCCGACACGAGCATAGTCAGCTGGAATCCCGCCGAGATGGTATCTTTCTCCAGATTGATTTGGTAAAGCATAGCCGACCGCCACCTTGAAGGATATGTTCTTCATTGACATATGTAGCTCGCAGTCTGTCTTCTTCGTGATATCATCAACGGGGTAGTGAGCCGCCGGCGCTTCGAATTCAGAATTTTCTAGCTGCGTGGAACCCACGCTGTTTTTCCGCTGATCAGATGGGACGGGTTCGACTTCAGGACCTTCTAACTGCTGCTGAGATGCCCTTTGCTGACTAATTGAGTCTAGTTGCTCCTGCTGCCGCTGCACCTTGCGTTCTAATTCTGATAACCGGTCTAACTCCTGCTTCTTCTTTCTCTGACGGCTTCTATAAGTTTCAGCGTCCTCCGAAAACACTTGCTTCCATGAAACACCGGGTCCATAGCCTTGTACTCGTCCAACTTTTTCAGGATTCCCGAGGGCGAGTGTCAGCTCGTCGTTCTCTCTGTCGGGCACGTACTCTGCTTTTCAAACTTTTTCTATTGCGTCCACAAGATTTTTGGTTACTTTTTCAATTTTTTCCTTCCATTTTCCCTTTGCAACAATCTGCCTGTCTGTGGGTCCAACCCTACCCCATGCGTGAACAACCAGAACTTGGACCTCTCGGGCCAGTCCGCTGTCTGTGGAATGATTCCTTGATCAAGCAGTTTTGCTTCAAAGGCTTCCCACTTAGGCACGGCAGTCTTGTAGCCACCTGTGCCCAAAGTATGGTGATATGTCTTCTTCGCAGTATTTGCCTTATTTATTTTCGATCGGGCCACAGCGGCCTCCGATTTTCTTATCTTCACAAATGCGGGCCAGTCATGTTGTATCTGCCTTCCATTGCAGCAATTCCAGTGTGGTACCCAGCTTTTTCTGGCCATCTTCGCAATTTGGGTACAACAATTTTTTGTGATCCTCTAACTTGCTATCGAACTTCAACCTCTCGTTTTCCCTTCCGCAGTTTATCTGTGCATCAAGAATGGCCCGACGAAGATCATCATCGGGCTCATTAACAATGGGATCTTCTTGAGCTTCGTCTTCCTCCATTGTAGTACCACCGTGTTCAGTGAACATAGGATAGTTGTCATTATTCTCTTCTTCTTCATTGTCTACCATTATAACCCCTCTTTCTCCGTGCTTGTTCCAACAATTATAGCCGGACATGAAACCAGACTGCAACAGGTGGACGTGAATGGTTTTTGAGGTAGAGTAATCCTGCGTATTATTACAGGCACTACATGGACAAGAAATAAAACCATTCGGCCGCTTGTTTGTATCAGCCACGCGGAGAAAATTATGCATGCCATTAATAAAGTCGAGACAGCGTCGGTCACCGTACATCCATTGTCGGCTCATCTGCATTATATAAATATATCAAAAACCATTACACTACATCATGAATATATAATAGTGACCAAATTAATTAATAAAAGTTCATCACATTAAAACCAAAGTAGAGTAGTGACCAAATGTAATACATAGTTCACATAAAACATACATTGAAACTAACATACAACTATCTAATTAATATATTTAAATGCAACAACAAATGCGATCAAAATCGCAACTAAGGTAACCATTGGCCCAACAGCATAATGATACCAAGACTCTTTATTAATTGCATATTTTCTAATCTTTCTAATCTTCAAGCGCATTGCATCCATCTTAATCTTGTGATCATCGACGACATCGGCAAGATACAATTCCAATTTCATCTTCTCTTCTTCAGTTATTTTCAATTTTTCTTCAATTCTTCTTTCAAGTCATAATTTTTTTAAACTAAATTTAACATCTCGACAAGAGGGTCGATTGGAATTTCCGGTTCCACTACCTCCTAGATAAAAATATCTATGTCAAGTTGGTCGGCGTAATTAATTGTCATAAACATGAAATGAAACAAAAAGTTATAAAAGATAATATACCACATCCGAATCATAGACGGGACGAGGGTCGACGGGGACGGATATCAAAACCATGACACTATACATATAACAAACAATCATACAAGTAAGAAAATTATACAAGTAACTATGTAAATCATACAAATAAGAAATTTTAAAAAAATAAGAACAAGAGGCTCACCAAGGTGGTGCCGGCGATGGGGCGGCGGGGGCGATCGACGATGGTGAGGAAGGAGACGGGACCGCACTAAAACACACAAATCATAATTTAATTTGAGCTCAAATTGCATATAAAACAAATGAACTCACTAACTTAGTCATTTCATCAAACACCTAGCTAGCACTAGAAAAATGATATGAGCTAAACTAACAATGAAATGAGCTAAACTTGCAATGCCGTAAGAGAGGATGAAGTTGCTAACCCTTGGATAGAGGAACAGAGAGCAAAAATGGAGTGTGCTCTCGAGCAAGAAAATTGGGGATGGCAGCTCGGGGTAGGAGATGATATGGGAAACCTTTTTACTAAAGGTCCATCTTTAGTACCGTTTCATGATCCGAATCGGTACTAAATGTGCTCGCGTTGGGACCCACCTCTGCGGCCGCCTGCCACACCCCCAACCGGGACTAAAGGTCCCCTACGAACCGGGACTGATGTTGGCCGACCTCCTCACCGCTGGAACCGGGACTAATGCTCCCATTGGAGCATTAGTCCCGGTTCAAATATTGGCCGGGACAAAAGCTTGGATGGAAACCCTGCTTTCTACTAGTGGGCGGTGACTTGCAGGTCGCGATCGTAGCCGCAGTTGTCTAAACCTTAATTTGGTCTGTACTGGCCACTAATTCAACAACAAATGTGCGAGCGCGGGACGACTGACGAGCCACCTCACACATGCGCCGGTGGCGTGGACAGCAACCCATGCTCGCGTGAACGCCCCCAACCAAACCACCCCACAAATCTACTTATCCAGAACAAACTCGCAGGGATCTGTATGGCTCGCTCGTGTCCTCAATGATGATGGTGGCGGGGACGGAGGAGGAGCCGTGCAAGCGTCGCCGCGGCAATAAATAAGTTCATGCACCGGACACACTGTCTGCCGCTAGCTAGCCTTCACCTTCAGTGACGTGCAATGCTCGTCGTGCCCCGCCGCCCGCCCGACGGTGATCTGTACTACGCTCGGCCAGGTCCACGAACCACAGTTGGGCCAGCCTACAGTAGGTCGCTCGACTCGACACACCTCGCCTTTGCGTTGGGGCTAAGCAGCATCTCGCCATTATTTTCTTGCAGTCTACACAGCAGCCAGCAGGGAAAAGTTTCTTGTCTCCGCCTCCTCTGTTCTCGTCTGTATACACAGTACGAGTACGACGATGTGTATGATTAATCTTGCAGGTAGTATACGCGATGCGTAGTGGTAGTGCATCGGCATATCTATTTCCCTATGCATTGCATATCCAATAAAGATTATTTCGCTTGTGCAGCAAAGCTATATATGCTGTCTTTCAAGGAAGAAGGTGTTCTCAGGCTGTGGTAAGAAGGTGGCCGGCGGTCTTCGTCGTCGACGCCGGAGAAGAAGCCGATGTCAGATCTGTATCCCCTGCGTATTGTACTTTGCTTTTTGTATTTGTACTGTGTATGATGTATGTGGTACTTTGTTGAATATACGTGGGCTTTCAAAAAAAAAAGCTATATATGCTGTGCCTTTTACTTACAACAAAGCATGCTAGCTGGACATAGCCGTGGGTGGCGCCCACGTACGCACCTCGGTTGCGTACGTAAGTTCTTTCTCGAGTACCGCTAAGTACATACAACTTGGGCATGGACCGTGGCGGGCTACTCGATCCATTGTTGCTAACAAGTAGTACGTACTCTACGTATGACCAGACCTTTCGATCAGTTAATTACAAACATGCTTATTTTTTTGGAAATTTTGTACACGTCACGTTCTAGCTGTTCGTCTCTATGTTTGTCGCTTATGCCAGTACGTACACTTGGTGCGTACATTTCTTGCGAGAGCCGGACGATATCTGGAAAGCAATCTCGGTCGGACGGAAACCCCCATCTGCACTCCACGCAGCTAGTGGCAGGCGGGTCCGTTCCGTACGACGGCTAGCTGAAGAACTAGGATTTCGCCCCGCTATATTAATATAGCAACCACCCGATATAACATTGAGGCCACCGCTGGGGCAAACAGCACAATCATGTCCAAAAGAAAAGGAAAAGAAAAAGAAAAGAAAACAAAGCCGACACCGGCGGATCAACGAAAACGAAAGTAACCCGCAACCGTTGCGCCCTCTCCGGCGAAATCCCACCACAAACCTAGCACTCTAAATCACCGCGCACCAAACAACACCTCCAAGAAGGAAAGCGGCGATGACGACGCTGCTGCCCGGACAGACCTAGGGTTTTCCCCGGTACGCTCCGAGGAATGGGGAAGAGGTACACCCGACGCCCCTCAAGAAGGAAGGGTGACACTCTCAGCGTCACCACGTCGGTGCCAAAATGGCAGGGATTTCTCCCAACCCCCAAAAAACCACGTCTCGGACAATCTGTAGCGCTCCACCCATCTTGCCGCCCACCAACAAACGCCACCACGGTCTTGAAGTCACCATCGTCGTCTCACCATGGCAAACAAAGCAGGGCCGGTCAGCCCGAGACGAAGCAGCCGTAGACAGGGTCCGACAGAGTCACAACCACGCGGGAGGGAACAACCTCCACCGTCAAAGACGATAGCCGACCGGACGCTACGACAAGAGCACACCGAGCCACATTGGAACTGGAGGGCGGCAGCAGCGCAGCCACCTGGAGGGCGTCCTCCACCGCCATCGGCGGGTGCTGACCGGACAAGGCAGCAGGGACACACCAGGCCAAGCAGGCCCGGCCGAGCCCGGGGGCTCGTAAAGTCCCCGCCGCCATGCTGCTGCACGTAGGCCGCCACCGCCGCTACCCACTCGGTTCCTAGACTCAGCCGGACCCAGCTAGGCCCGTGAAGCTCCCACCGCCACGCAGCAGCAAGGGTGGTGACATGGGTATACCTATCGGGTACCCTACCATGAGGGTACCTGGTGCACGTATCGACTAGGCCCAACTATCAGAGCCTACATGAAGCCCATGAAGGGAGGCCCACGAAGATGGAGTATCCTCCAAGTTTGGCGAAGCAATAGTCGGTTTAGAGTTTCCTTACTTGTAAATCGAGTCGGTTACGAACACCCGAGACCCAGCCTATTATTTAAGGACTGGGAGGGCCATCGAACCAGACAACGAACCACCAGAGCCACAAACCCTAGCGAGATCGACATCTCGCCGGGATCCTTGTAACCATCATATTCACAAATCAATAACAGACAGGCAGGACGTAGGGGTGTTACCTCCACACGAGGGCCCTGAACCTGGGTAAAATCTTTGCCCTGCTTGTCAGCCGACGATACTTCCAGCTCTACCACGTTCTCTCCCCCATATTCATAACCTAGGGACCTTAACCATGGGTCTTGATGAGTCTACCCCTCGTCAAGTGGCGCCGTCTGTGGGAAAGAATAGCGCTGGACTCGAAGTTTCGCCGGTCCCAACAGCAAACGGCAAATCGCCGATCACACCAGCAAACGGCAACTCGCCGATCTCATCTGCAAACGGCAACTCGCCGGCCATGTCAGCAAACAGCAACTCGCCGATCCAGGCGACACACGGCGACTCGCCGATCCACTCGAAAAGCGGCAGCCTGCCCGCTTCACCTGCAAAAAGCGCATCTGCTCTTCCAATGAATTTCAATCCGCACTCGCCAGAGCTTCAGGAGGCGTTTTCCGGCCTTGAATCAGGTTTGAGCTTGACTGTTGGAGCATTCAATTTTTTCGTAAACAATCTTGGCACGCAGGACTCGACAGATCCGCAACAACTGGCGCTGGGTGCACTCGAGGCTCCGTCGACTGCGCTCGCCCCATCGTCGATTCCTGAAGCCTGCTCGCCCGCAACAACCATGTCGACCGGCGAGCTCGACAGGTTCATGATGACGGAACTCCAAGGCGAGGAGCAGAATCAGCATACAACACAAGCAACATCGACTTCAACCTACCACTCG
Organism: Poa pratensis; assembly: GCA_947311845.1. Taxonomy (NCBI): domain Eukaryota; kingdom Viridiplantae; phylum Streptophyta; class Magnoliopsida; order Poales; family Poaceae; genus Poa; species Poa pratensis. The sequence continues at coordinate 48,339,261 of CAMZMU010000047.1, read as the reverse complement.
ACGAGAGTTTCGACTGCGGGATCTCCCTCGATGACTTCTACGAGCCCGCGATTCATAACGACAACAACGTCGACTCGGAGATCTTCACCAACACCAACCTCGACTCAGAAATCCATAATGGCTTCGCCAACACCGAGATGAGCATAGGCGATGAGCACATCGACAACGAGATTCGCCTCGAAGATCTACTCGATGAACACACTGGCTCTGACATGAGCCTCGACGGCGACGTCGAGTCCATGACTGGAATCGACAGCACATACACCTGTCCTCGGGTCACGCCCCATCAGGTCTACGTGGCCTTCACCGCAGAATCATCCGCAGACGCAGCCGCTCGCAGGCCTGCACAATTCCCATGCACGGTAACCATGCCGGATGGGGTCACAACCTTGACAATCACGGAGGAGATGGCAGCAAAAGCAGATAAAGTCATAAAGGAGTGCACAATGATGCCACCAAATTCCACCCCAGAGGAGATGTTGACCTTCCAGTACTTCAACTGGCAGGAGTCAATTCGACTGCAAAACTACCGAGCGACGCTCGAGGAGCGCAAAAGGCAAGCCAGCCTCTCGAGTGCCCGAAGAAGGGAGCAATCCCTCGGGTCCACACAGCAACCAACCCCACGACCTAGGTCGCGGTTGGCAAGCCTTCCAGAACATGAAAGGGTAGCAATCACCCGTAACCTGTCGTTCATGACAGAGGACGCTAACGGAATCCCAGTGCCCAAAACTGCTGCGGGTGCATTATTCTCCGTAGGTGCTTACCTCAAGGCAATGCAACCTCCGGCGAATGACCCTAACGCAGCCCTGCATCGCCAACAACTCAAATCGCTAGCTCTAGCGGCACAGGCTATACAGCCAGAAGACAAAACTCCAGCAAGGAATCGCGATCGCGACATAGTCGACTCACGACACGCAGCACATCATCGCAGTGGTCGCAGCCACCACTCGGATGAAGGAAGGAGAAGCACGCGCCGGCACAGGTCCAGCAGAAGCAGATCTCGAAGATCCTATAGCAGCGATTCATACTCTGATCGCGAACCAGAGCCATGCGGAGCATTGTGCTTCACTCGACGCATCCGTGAGACGCGGATGCCCAAACGGTTCAAGTTGACAGGCGAACAACCCAAGTACAACGGTCGCCAAGAACCTTCTGGGTGGTTAGAAGATTACAGACTCGCCGTGGCATGCCAGCGTGGCACGAACACCACGGCGATGCAGTACATACGACTTATGCTCGAAGGAACTGCCCGCGACTGGCTCAAATCGCTCCCTCCATCATCATATGACTCGTGGGACGATTTCCGCAGAGACTTCATCAAAAACTTCGAGCCTCTGTGTGAGCGCCCGAAGACATTCGAGGAATTAAGGACATGCACTCAACGATCAGACGAGTCGTTGAGATCATACATACGGCGGTGGACCGAAATACGCAATTCGGTTGGCAAAGTGTCAGAAGACAGGGCCATGGATGCCTTCATACAAGGTCTCGCCAGGAAGGACTTCAAAGAGGCACTTGGTCGTGAAAAGCCAACCTCCCTGGCTGACCTCATCAAAGTTGCGACTGAGTGGGCAGATGGAGAGGATTCTGTACGCAGATCCCGTGCTTCCCCAACACGCGACAACTACGAAAGCGGCAGTCGAGCCGCAGAGATTCATACAGAGAAGATCGCAGGCGCAAACGTTCCAACGTCCTTACGACGATAACAGACCCGAGTTCATGGCGGCTGGATACACACAGCCAAGGGAGGACCAAGATAGAAGCAATCGACGCTCGGATGATCGACGGGACAGTCGAGATCGCGAGCAGCGGAGCGACAGCTACAAAAGGCAAGAATGGCGCAAACGTAGCGACGCAAAACCCGAGCGGTCATTCGAGGAAAAGATGGACGACTGGTGCAGATTCCACCTCTTCAAGGGGGACGACGGAAAACTACGCTCCAATCACACCCTAAGGAACTGCAGGGAATTCGACCAAATGGCGACTGACTACATGATACGACTCAAAGGAATGGCCCAGCACCTGCTCAGCCCACGCCTGCACCCGTACCACAGCCGAACGCTGTGCCCGCTCTCATGGCGCCACAGCCGCCACCCCCACCACCACAGCCTGCTCCAGGCGCAAACCTCGCAGGTGCCATACAACCCGTACTACGGGCGGAAGATGATCAATATCCACAGCCCCACGGGCAGATGTACATGATACAAAAGGGTCGCCCCTCCAACAGGCAGCAAAAGCTAATCACTCGACAGGTGAACATGGCTGTCATGGCACCTCCTGCCGTGCCCGAATTTCTGAAGGGATCGGAAACCATCATAAGCTTCAGTCGAGAGGATCATCCCCAGCTGTAGTTCGACCAGGGCACGCGGCTCTGGTACTCGACGCGCAAATAGGAGGCTACGCCATGACCAAGGTCTTCATGGATGGAGGCAGCGGCATAAACATCATCTTCGCGGACACGCTCCGCAAAATGAACAGGTCAGTCGAAAACCTCCCAAAATCTTCAAATACCTTCCACGGTATCGTTCCTGGCAAAGCAATTAGCCCAGAAGGCACCGTACAACTCGACGTTACGTTCGGGGACAAAGCCACTTCAGGACAGAGTCGATTGAGTTCGAGGTCGTCGACTGGAAATCACAATACCATGCTATTCTTGGTCGCCCGACGTTTGCTCGATTCATGGCGGTGCCACACTATGCGTACCTCACGCTGAAGATGCCAGGACCAAAGGGAGTCATCACTGTCCGTGGAAACTTTCAAAGGTCCGATGCTTGCGACCGCGAGTTCAGCAAAATCTCCGAGATGTTCGGGGTGGAGAATCACTCGCCGACTTGGCGATTACCAACGACCGCACACTCCTTCCAGAGCATAAGAAGTTGGCAGTCGACAGATCCTTCAATGCTACAAATGACACAAGGTCGCATCAGGTGCACCCGACCGATCCGTCCAAGACAGTCAACATATCTTCGAGCCTGCCTATCGCATAGGAAGGCGCGCTCGTCGAATTCCTCCGTGAGAACTGGGAAATATTTGCGTGGTGTCCAGCCGACATGCCAGGTATTCCCAGGGAATTCGCCGAGCACTCTCTCCAATTGTTTCCAGATGCAAAGCCAGTCAAGCAAACGATGCGTCGAATCTCCGGCCCAAAGCGAACCGCAGTCGAATCTGAAGTCGACCGGTTACTCGCAGCAGGATTCATTAGGGAAATCAAGAAATCACAATGGGTGGCCAACCCCGTACTCGTAGAAAAGAAGCATACAGACATCCTTCGGATGTGCGTGGATTCACAGCGCTGAACAAGTGCTGTCCAAAGGATCACTTCCCGCTACCCGATCGACCAGATCGTCGACTCCACCGCCGGATGCGCACGACTCTCCTTTCTGGATGCTTACTCAGGTTATCACCAGATAAGGATGAAGCAAGAAGACGAAGAAAAAACGGCGTTCATAACCCCACTCGGGGTCTACTGCTACACAACTATGCCCTTTGGGCTCAAAAACGCGGGTGCAACATACCAGCGCATGATGCAGGACTGCCTCAAAAAGCAAATTGGACGCAACGTCCAGGTCTACGTGATGACATTGTCATTACCACAAGGGAAGAACACACTACTCGACGATTTGAGGGAGACGTTCGCAAACCTCAAACGCTTCCATATCAAGCTCAATCCTAAGAAGTGTACGTTCGGCGTTCCAGCCGGGCAGCTCTAGGGTACCTAGTCTCTGCCGTGGAATCGAAGCAGACCCGGAGAAAATACAGGCCATCCTCACAATGCAAAGGCCTTCAAAGCTTCATGATGTGCAGAAACTAGCAGGACGAGTAGCAGCGCTCAGTCGATTCATCAGCAAACTGGGTGAAAAGGCTTACCATTCTATCGACTGATGAAGAAGGCGGACAAGTTCGAGTGGACGCCAGAAGCTGAAGCAGCCTTCACAGATCTCAAGCGGATCCTCACAAGCCCTCCGATCCTCGTCGCACCTAAGGAACGGGAACCACTCTACCTGTATGTCTCGGCTACAAACAGGGTGGTGAGCACCGTACTGGTAGTCGAACGCATGGAGGAGGGGCACATCCAAAGCATACAACGTCCAGTCTACTACCTAAGCGAGGTTCTCTCCATATCAAAACAGCGGTACCCGCACTATCAAAAGCTGGCATACGCTGTATTCATGTCCTCAAGGAAGTTGACACACTACTTCACCGAGCACCCGATCACCGTGGTAAGTAACTCAGCAATCGGTGATATCCTCACAAACCCCAATGCAACGGGTCGAGTCGCAAAATGGCTCATCGAGCTGGCTCCAAGAGACATCAAGTACGAGCACCCGAAGGCTATCAAAGCACAAGTCCTACCCGACTTCACAACCGAGTGGATAGAGGCCCAATTACCTGGAGCACCAGACGTGTCCAATTCCTGGACCATGTACTTCGATGGGTCCAAGAAACACGAAGGCGCAGGCGCAGGCGTCATCCTCATATCACCAAAAGGGGACAAGCTACGTTATGTTTTGCAGATGGGATTCAAACTACCCTCCAATAACGAGGCTGAATACGAGGCCTGATCCATGGCATGCGGATGGCAAAAGCACTTGGGTGCACTCGATTGATGATCTACGGCGACTCCAATCTCGTGGTGCAGCAAACAATGAAGGCCTGCGACGCAATCGCGGACAACATGATCGCTTATCGCGACCTGTACAACACACTGGAGGGCAGCTTCGAGGGCTGCGAGTTGAGGCACATAGGAAGGGAAAGTAACGAAGAAGCAGACATGCTAGCCAATCTTGGCTCAACTGGCGCACAAATTCCACCTGGTGTCTTCCTCGAGCGCATCGAACACAGATCTATCAAGGAGAAACGAGAGCCTCCTCCGTCGACTACGCCACCCAAAAGCAAATGCCTAGCACAGAGGACCCCCCTGTCGAGGTATTTCTCATTGAGCCAACCTGGACTCAACCTTTTCTGGCTTACATACTCCGTGCGAGCTACCAGATGACATAACCGAGTCCCGACGCGTGACTCGAAGATCAAAAGCATACACCGTTATCAACGGCGAGTTATACAAGCGCAGCATATCAGGTATGTTCCAAAGATGCATCGCATTCGAAGATGGCCAAGCCATACTTCGAGACATTCATGCAGGTACCTGTGGGCATCACGCCAGCAGTCGATCACTCGTAGCCAAAGCCTTTCGCGCAGGGTTTTACTGGCCTACAGCACTCAAAGACGCGGAGGACATAGTCAAAAGGTGCGTCGGCTGCCAGAAATTCGCAACAAGGCCGCACGCACCCGCATCGGCGTTGAAGACTATACCGCTGGCCTGGCCTTTCGCCCAATGGGGGCTCGATATGGTTGGGCCACTCAAAAAATCATCGCATGGCGGGCATACTCACCTACTGGTGGCAGTCGACAAGTTCACAAAGTGGATCGAGGCGGTCCCCATCACAAATTCGACTGCTACTACGGCAGTCAACTTCATAAAGAGCATCATCTACCGCTTCGGTGTCCCAAACAGTATCATCACTGATAACGGCACAAACTTCACGGCTGAGGAGTTCAAAACCTTCTGCAAAGAGCAGGACATTACGCTCAACTACGCATCCGTGGCACATCCACAATCCAATGGCCAAGTCGAAAAGGCCAACGGACTTGTGACGAGTGGGATCAAGAAGCGCCTCCTGGTGCCACTCAAAAGAGCTGCGGGTGCTTGGGTCGAAGAACTACCATCTGTGCTATGGAGCCTACGCACAACTCCCAACACTTCTACGCAGTTCACCCATTCTTCATGGTCTATGGTGCAGAGCAATTCTGCCATCAGATGTAAGGTTCAATGCACCACGAGTTGAAGCATACAATGAAGAAGACGCGGAAGAAGCACTCGAAGATGCAGTCGACTACTCGATGAAGCGCGAGACACGGCCTTGGCCCGCACAGCTGTTTACCAGCAAGATCTCCGCAACTACCATAGCCGTCGACTGCGAACCAGGTCCTTCGTCGTTGGTGACCTGGTTCTTCGACTGAAGCAAAAGAAGGTGCACAAGCTCGCTTCCCCATGGGAGGGTCCCTTCATCATCACGGAGGTCCTTGGTGGAGGCGCATATCGACTGAAGCACGCGAAGACAGGCGAACTCTCTCATAATCCTTGGAACGTTGCGCATCTGCGCCGTTTCTACGCATAAAGTGCTCACAATGTAATAGGCTATATGTCGGATGGCTGCAGGTTTCAGACGCGCTCTTTTCCTTACCAGGGTACCTAAGGGGACTGGAAGGTTTTTAATGAGGCGGCCTGCAGCCTAACATTCAAAAGAGGAATAAAATCAATGTTCCTTCGACTTCTTTGTTACTCTACCCGCATAATTCATACCTTAACCGCACCCGAAACCCTCGGGGCTGTGTTATTGATCAAATGAGCTCTCGCTCTTGCAGAAACACAATGCCTTAGCCGCACCCGAATGCTCGGGGGCTGCGTAACAAGGATCCAACAAAAACACAAAAACTCTGCAGCCGCACTCGAATACTCGGGGGCTGCACAGTCATTGGTTCACAACCAACACACATTTCACAAACCCCGCTCGACTGACTCGGGGGCTCGACAAAAAATCAAAGTATACAAACTATACAATATACAAAGAGTCAAAAATTACACTCGGGGGCTGCCCCTATACAAAAATTGCACTCGCAAACTATTCTAATCCTCAGGCTCGTCCTTTACGGGCAGCTCGGGACCGCAAAGCTGTTCGCGAGTGCACTCGATTAGTGTCTCCGCAGCTTGGATCGTGTCATCCAGGTCTTTTTGTTCGAGAACCTCTCCGGCTGCAGGTGTCCGCAACACCAACCTTGGTTTTCGACTACGCATATACGCCATTGCAGCGTTGGCTCCAATCACAAGTCTCTGAGACAGCAACTCTCGAATGGGATTTGTTTGGCGGAAGATGTTCAACACAGCACGAATCCCTTGTGGTTGTGGCCCCGAAGGAAAAAGAGTCTCGTTCAGGCGAATAAACGCTGCCCGGCATAACTCCAGCAGTTCAGCACTTCGCCAGACGCGATCCTTCAGGGTGGCGAGTATGCGGGCATGGTACCTATCAAGCCAAAAGTGTTGACGCCCAGTCGTAGGGTCGTCAACCACGCTATCCAGACGCCCTTCCACGCGAATCTTTTCAGCCTGGAAGTTGTCGACAAAGCCTACAAACACGGGCACACCAGTCAGATCAAAAGGCAAAAGCTACGCAAAAAGCTTGTAAACAGAGCAAGACTCGAACTTACACTCGAGTTGCCTGTTCACAAGCTCCATCTCCCCGAGCACATATTCCTCGCGTTGGGTGGCCAACGCGGGTCTGCCCTCAATCGATCAGCTCAGCCTGGGCGTCCTTCAGATCTTGCTCCATTCTCACAAATTTGGCCTTCATATACTCCATCACCTTGGCATCATTTGCCACCTGACCCTGGGATCGGGTGGTGATTGGAGCCTGCGAGGAACTAGTCGCAGTAGCAGGTTCTCGTGACTGTTCAAAGAGCATAATCACAAACACAAAGTTTGTGTCAGAAGCTAAACTCATGTCATAAGCATACAACTCTTCGAGTGAAAGACATTAGCAAAAGACAGTTTGCATAAACAAGGTAGCACAAACAAAGCGCAGACTCGCGCAGTTCAGAAGGTATCATTACAAGGCATAAAAAAGCAAAAGGGTACAGCTACCCTAAACCTAAGATTTCGATTTCCTAAGCAGACGATTGGCAGTCTCGAGTGCCCGGCGCTCCATGGTGTTCATAAAAACTTCGGCCAGTCGCGCGGCGGCTCCGCTCACCCCCTTCAGGAAATGGGCTTCCCATCTGGCTTCTGAGGGAACGCAGACAGTGCTGCCTCATAGTCGCAATCTATCCCATGTCCCATAAGAAGCTTGATGGTGGACTCGGATCCGCGTACCGTGTTGGCGCGAGCGAAACCCGCCATGGTGGACGTCCCGGGGCCAAACACGTTGGCGAAGTCATCCACCGTCGACGGCACCACGCCAGTCGGGAACACCACTTGGTATACAGCGCCAAGTGTGCTCGTCGATTTGGCGAGTGCTTCTTTCGCCTGGTTGCATAGAGCGCCTAAGCCGCCCACAGCCTGTTCCAGCGAAAGATCGTCATCGCCACGTCCGCAGAGGCCGGTGCGCCAACAGCTTCTGCACAATTCAAAACAGGCATAAGTCATTTTACGACACTCGACAAGTTATATCGTCATATCAAAAGGAGAAAAGATTACTCACCTCCCATGACCTGCGCGAGTGCCGCGAGCTGGTCAGCATATCTCGCTCGCGTGCAGCGGCTGAGTTGGTGGCGGCAGCCAGCTCTTTCTTCGACTCTTCGCGCTGCGCGGCGAGTGCGTCTTCCAGCTCCTTCTTCTCGCCTGGCCCAGCAAAATCACGTGCATTCAATACTCGACAAAATCAAGCATTGCAAAAAGAAGTTCGGCAAAACAAAAGCAAAAAGGAAACTCACGACTGAGCCGCTCAGCTCGGCGCGCATGGTGTCCCTCTCCTGCTCCACCTGGACATAAGCCTTGGCGGAATCTGCCAAGGTGTGGTAGAAGGGCTGCGAGCACACGAATTCAGCAAAAATTCAAACTCTCACAGACCTACAACTAAACGGGTCAAGCAAAAACTACTCACGTGGTTCATCCACGGCTCAGGAGCCGCGACTGATGTCCCGACATCTGGAGTTGCCGCCTTGGCTGTCTCAACGACAGCGTCAGTGGCCATTGGCTGGGCAGCCTCGTTTCCAGTCGGTGCAGAATTCGAGTGCTCCAGGGTTGGAACATTTCGACTGGAGGAGTCCCAGGCTGATTGTTTTCAGCGCTGTGGGCAACACAACAAAGCAAAAAGACGGTTAGCACAAATATGTGACAGCACAAAATTCTCATACTCAAAACACACATACCTGTGTCCTCATCTTCCTCATCTTCGGAGTCGCCAAAAATTGGTCCCCCAAAGGCTGGGGTACCACTCGACTGAAGAGGAAGAGTTGAGCTTGTTGAGCACGCACGCAAAGGAGCGGCTTGGAAAACAGGTGGTGAACCTGATTCCTCGTCATCCTCCAAGCCTGCTCCTTCGCGGGTGAACTTGCAGCAGAAGGCGCCTTCTTGGCCAGTCGACGCCGCTTCGGTGGCGCGGTATCGACTTCTTGGTCAGAGGTGGCCTTGTCTTCAGATTGGACCTCTTCTGCTGCTTCCTCCTCGACCTCCTCCACATGTGAAGTGGTGGCAGAAGGGATGGGCGACTGATCCCCTTTCGGGTCCACCACCTGTGCCTGTGTTTCTTCAGTCTCGCCATTTTCAGGCAGAGGAGGAAGGGAGGCAGCAGTCGAGTGACCCTGCATAGCATACATCACAAATTGCAAAGTCAGAATCAAAAAACACATATCGTAGAAACTACGAGTGGCAAACTATTAAACTACAGACATACCTCAAGCAAAGGGTTTTCCGTCCCGTATGGCGTAACGGGACAATCGATGTTGCAAGGGTCGGCTGTCGTCAGGCTGGTGATGTGGCGCACGTGCGTCACAAGCTCGTTCCTTGACAGTTCCTCTGGGCTCATCCGAGTGGAGTCACTCGCGCCCTCAAACTCCCACATGGGGTGCGCTCGGGCACGGAGTGGCCACACCCGCCTCTTCACAAAGGTGGCAATCAAATGAATGCCTGTGACCTTGTCCAGCAGTCCGTCGATTCGAGTCAGCAAAGGGCGTGCTTCCTCCATTTCTTCGGCTGAGAGCTGGTGATCCCACGCCTTGGTCCTGACGTAAGCTGCAGTCGAGAAGGTGGCGACTCCTTCTTGCTCGACACTCGCATAAAACCACCCTTTCCTCCAGCCTTGCGCGGAGTCGACGGTCTTCAGGCGGAAATAGCGGGTGTCGCTGCGCACCTGGATGCCGCAGCCGCCCACGGGGTAGGTGCGACCACCTCCTCTGTTGGGTCGCACCATGAATATGGTCTTCCATAGCGCCCAGCTGGGTGCGACGCCAAGGAAGCACTCGCATAGCGTGATAAAGCACGCAATATGCATAATACCGTTCGGGGTGAGATCGTGGATCTGCACCCCGTAGGCATAAAGGAGGCCACGAACAAAGTCGTGGAGGGGAAGCGAGAAGCCCCTGGACACAAACTCCGCAAAGCAAACGCGCTCGTTGGCGCGTGGTTCGGGGCATACCTCCTTGGGCGATGGAGCGCGGACGGCGAGTTGCTCCGCGGGAGGCAGATATCCCTGCTCGCGGAGCTTGAGCAGATGGGCGTCCTTGACGGTGGACTTCGCCCAGTCCCCGCTGCCCTTCTTCAGCGCGGCGGATGCAGATGTACCCGCCACAGACTTCTTGCCCTTGGCCGCATCGGTCGCGGCAGCGGCGGCGGCACCACGCTTGGGCCTCCACCTTTCGCCATTGTAACGATGGAGGAGGGTGGAGAAGAGAGCTTGGGCGCAGAGCAATGGAGGTGGGCGCGAGGAAGAAGATGAGACGAGGGGCGGCGCAGGGAGCAAATGGCAAGTAAAAAACTCTGCCAGCGCCGTCCCCCCTATTTACCACAGATCGCAAAATGATCGTAACCGTCAAAACAATGCATACGCTCCGCGCGAAATCTGGCCATACACGTGGCAGCCACGGAGAGCAACCGTCGCCGGCCACTCCGCCCACTACGCACGAGAATCCAGGAAGCCATCATCACGCCCCGTGAAAATCGCGCCGAACGGTCAAATCAAGTCCACGCGGCGTCATCCCTGGTCAGCTCTGCAAAAACGGGCCCACAAAACAGGGTCACGTCTTATCAAAGCCTCTCCAAGCACGCCACCGCTTGTCAGAGATAGCAGTCGCAAAATGCGTCATTGCTGACGTTGTTCTCTCTTTCACAACTGGCATAAAAGTCACTCGATGATATCTTCGGGTGGTCTCTCGCATAAGTCTCGGTTGGTTTTTAGCAAAGTCATAGAGGCCAGTCGAAATTCTTTCGACTGCAGCATCGTACTCCCATCGGGAGCGTATCAAAAAATTTCTTTGACTAAAATGTGCAGGGTAAAAGATTTTGAGATTATCCTCCATTGCAAGCAATAAAGCACAATCTCGGGGGCTACTCCCATCGGGAGCGCTGTCGCGCACCCGATAGAATAATGGCAAAAGTGTCAGTCGACGAAACATTCGACTAAGTTCATAAGCAAAATCACACTCAAAATATTCCCGAGTTGATCCGACGATCCTTGGATGCTGCATGCATAGTGCAAAGGTAAGACCCGCCGATCAGTCGAGCTGGGCTAAGGACCGCTCCAGCAGCGTTATCCTTAAATGTTCCGTGTCAGCAGACATGATGAAAATCCCCGACGGACGCGTTGGGTTGATTCAAAATTATACTGCAGTTCGATTCAGTAAGACCTCAACGGCCGTTTCGAGTCTGTCCAGTTTGTTCCAGATTCGAGTCCGGGGACTCGAGTTTGATTGAAAGCTAGTATGGTTTTGCCACAAATGGTAGTTAACGGCCCCGATCCGTCGTGTGTGCCGGGCCTGCTAAGCTAATATCCCTTGACTATCATAAGCAAAAACTCATAGTCGATGAAACACTCGACATAGCCAACATGTGCTATTTCATAAGAATTCTAAATACAGATGTAAAAAATATAACGTGCATGATGTATGAGTCCATGCCCGACTCTTCGAATCAGACAAGTACTCGGGGGCTACTGACATGGGTATGCCTATCGGGTACCCTACCATGAGGGTACCTGGTGCACGTATCGACTAGGCCCAACTATCAGAGCCTACATGAAGCCCATGAAGGGAGGCCCACGAAGATGGAGTATCCTCCAAGTTTGGCGAAGCAATAGTCGGTTTAGAGTTTCCTTACTTGTAAATCGAGTCGGTTACGAACACCCGAGACCCAGCCTATTATTTAAGGACTGGGAGGGCCATCGAACCAGACAACGAACCACCAGAGCCACAAACCCTAGCGAGATCGACATCTCGCCGGGATCCTTGTAACCATCATATTCACAAAGCAATAACAGACAGGCAGGACGTAGGGGTGTTACCTCCACACGAGGGCCCTGAACCTGGGTAAAATCTTTGCCCTGCTTGTCAGCCGACGATACTTCCAGCTCTACCACGTTCTCTCCCCCATATTCATAACCTAGGGACCTTAACCATGGGTCTTGATGAGTCTACCCCCACGTCAGGTGGCGTCAACGCTGTCATCTCCGTCGCGAGCCGCGCCTCAGGCCACACCGGGGGCAACGAGGCATACCCGTCCTAACCCAGATCGGGCCCGAAGGGCCCAGATCTGGCCTGCAGGGCCGAGCACCACCACCGCCGCCCCTGCCCCAACGGAGTGCCTCCACCATGTCGACCACCGTCACTGCGCCAGGGACCCCCGCCGCCGCGCCGAACCAGTGCCGCCGAGCTGCACTCGTGACACATGGCTAGCCCCGCGCCGCCACAAATCAGAAGGGGAAAGGCCGAGGTTCCGCCGCCACCGGCACCGCCCGGCCAAGGCCGCGCAGGCACCGGCGACGGCGACAGGGAGGCTTGCGATGGAGCTCGAAGACGAGCGGACGGAGGCGCGCCCGCCGCCGCGGGCGGCGCGGGTCGCGAGAGGGAAGGAGGGCCGCGCCCGGCCGCCGCAGGGACGGCACGGACGCGAGAGGAGAGCGGGGAGAGGAGGTGGGGAGGGGCGGCGCTGGCTGGCCGCGCGCGGGTCGGCGGCTAGGGTATGCTGGAGACGCGGGTCGCGAGAGCGTGTTCTACATTTGAACGCCTACGACGGCTACTCAAGCTCTATCCCTATCGACAGCCGCCTGCTGATGCACGCAGAAGCAAAGTGTGTACATGGTGTTGTCGTTCGTACTGTGTAGGTATGTGCAACGGCCGGGGTACGTGCGTGTAGCCTGGAGGAAGAAGTAGTGGAACGCTGCTGCAAGTGGAGGGAGTACTACGTAACGTACGGGCCGGTACGCCTTTCGCGACTCCCCATGCACAGACGTAGGCCCCAAAACTCCTAAGGGCATGGCCAGCGCGTCGCCTCATACCACTGCCCCGCAAAGGCCAACTAGGCTCGGATGCCACGTTCTTGTACTTGTGCTGCCCTGCAGATGGCAGGTGACTCTTGCAGAGGAGTCTGCCTCCTCGAGTAGAAAATGGGGAAAGGGAGGAAAAAGGTAGAGAGGGCATGTGGGTCTGCAGGCTGCTGCTTCCGTTGTGTGAAAAGTAGAATATAGTATGGCTTCAGTGCTACGAGCCTAGCTGGAGTGGCTGAGACCACCGTATACCGATGCCTCCTCCCGCGACCGCCGCCGCCCTAGCCGCCGCCCCTCAACGGAGGACGGTCTGTCCAAGTCCACGGCGGCGCCGACGCCGCCCTGTTGAAGGTGAAGAAGGAGCGACTGCCGGAGTTGGACAAGAGGGCAGCTCGAAGAGAGAGGACGCGGCAGAAGGCGGCCGAGGCGAAGGCAGCCAAGCAGGCGGCCGAAGAGGTGGAGAGGCTCGCCGCCATCCAGGCCATAGCCACCGCTGACATCATCGCCACCCAGGCCGCTACCCGAGCCGTGCTTGCACCGTCTCCCAACCAAACTCCCTCCTGCACCTTTGCTTTCGCACCGGAAAAGGCGGGAATAATTCTACGAACCTGGGAACACGTATGTAATTTTCTGCCAGTTTCCGTCGTTTTTCACCACGCGAAAAAATAAGGCCCCGATTAGTTCGTAGTTTAGTTTTCCCCTCCGTAATAAACGACGGATTACGCGCAGGTACGTAGATAATTACCGAGCCCGAAAACTGCAATCCAAGCGGGCTCTAACAGGTAAGGATTTTGTTCGAAGCTATCCTGTTTTTTCTGTGTCTTTATGATGGATCGGAGGAAATGGGTCTTGGTTCTGCATGTGACGTCCTTGTAACTCGCCGTACGTCTAAAGCATGTGCACGTACGTATCTCTTGATGTCATCATAAACAGAAGCATGGTCGCGCAGATGTATTACACGTATTCACGCACGCCAGATCATAGTTGATTTTCTAGGCAACGGGTGACGAAAGGTCGATATGAAACACGTACCTACACTCGAAAGATCTCTGCTCATATTTTTTTTCGAGTAACCTCTCGAGGAGCGCAGGACGTTCCTGCAATTCGCATAGAAGAAGAATCTCTGCTCATTTGCATGTATCATAACAATCCTCATTCTGTTCCGGATTGTAATCACTAAATCTCCACCGGCACTCTAGTAATTTTATTCCGAGAGCTACTAAAATGTGTCCATTTTGGAGGGCTGTTCCAGCGGCGCCCCCGTAAAAGGACCGGATAAGTCCCGAATTACCAATTCTCAATGAAATTTGTTTTAGCCGGTGAAAAAGCATGACACACGGCACACGGGCACATCTAGTCACACAAAATTGGATGATAGCTAAACTCTACAAAATTATAATAATCTAAATTACAGTGTTTTCATTTTAAATTAAGGTTGTCTTCAAAATATTTAAATGTTTATCTAATTTACGTTTGTCACAAGTATTTAAACAATGAAAAACATAATTCAAGAAGTAAGACATATTGGGTAAAAAGTGTTGATGTATTTAAATTGCAACTTTTAAGAAGTTTTGTTTGGTGTTCTAGGGTATCGACACCTTCCGTTAGGGTTACAGAGGCACCACCTTGCTTTGTGTGCCTGCCTCGCTCAAGTATCGGATGTTTGATCAGTTTCCTTATTAAGTTGTCAATTTGTTGTCTTTTGTACTCCTCCGTGATACCCGGTGTACATTGTACTTGGTAACTTGGCTCAAGCAGGAATAAGGAATAAGAGGGCACAAAAATGAATGTCGTGAGCCAAAGTAGCAAATATTAGTTGGTTTCCTTTAAACTAGTTTTTTGACCTTACAAATATAATAGATTCTAGAATTATTATGAATAATTGCAAAAAAAGTGTACATGATAATGCTTGGTTGATCGTAGAGTATTAGTTCCATGGTGGCGCGGTGGATCCCAGTACTTGCCGGCGGGAGGGCTCCGTTTTCACATGTTTTTTTCGTGTTTGGTTAGGTTTTGTATCCTACTTAGGAAGATGTGGCGACGGCTCCTACCTGAGGATGGGATATGATTTTTCCCGCCTAGCCTTTGTTCTGACTGTGCTTTTAGCATTGTCGGAGGGCGTGTGGAGATGTGTCTCCGGCGGATCTCGCGGGATTCGGTCGGTGTTTGTCTTCGGTGGATTCGCTTGTCTTGGTTCATATTCGTTCGTGTGTCTACAGGTTGGATTCTTGTTATTTATGCTTCTCTTCATCGACGACAGTTGCTATTTTGGCATACTACAACCAGATTTGCCCGACTCTCTGATGGAAGGGTGATGGGCAGCTAGCCAACGGGACGGAACGAATGTACGTGTCCCGCATGCGACGTACGGTGGCGTGCGAGGCAGCGACAGCAACCCATGCGTGCGTGGACGGCCCGAACCAAACCCACAATCTCTACTATATAATATGTCTTAAGGAGGTGTTGGTACGTTTTTAAAGTTCCGGTTCTACCCCTGTATTTTCGGAGAATTTACAGTCCCTGCCACCGCCAAGTTAAACGAAACGTACTTACCTACACCCATGGAAAACAAATCCCCAATTCCCCGCGCCGCCGCCGCTCAACACGGGAGCTGCCGCAGCTGCTCACCTCCGAGACGCCTTCGCCGCTGCTCACCACGGACGCCGCCGCCGCTGCTCACCCCGGGCCTCCGCCGCCGCTGCTCACCTCTTCCGTTTCCGCTCCGGCGGCCGCCTGCTCCTCAAGTGCCGACAGCTCCCCCAGCCCGCCGCCTCGCACCATCACTTCCAGCGCTGCCGGCCCTCGCCAGCCCCCTCTTCTCCCGTCTGCGCCGCCGCGATCTCCAAGCTCGTCGCGGAGGCCGGCCCATCCCCGCCCTCGCCCGCGCATCCTTGTTCCGCCCGCGGCCAGAGCCAGCGCGGGGCGTCGCCCTCCGGTCTCGCGGGCGACCTCTTCGGCGGCCACCGCGCCGCACACAGGCTACTCGTCCTGCGCTGCCGCCGCCATCGAGCATCGATTCATCTCCACTGGTAAGGAACGCAACCTTGAACAGGCTTCAATCATCGCCTCGCATTTCGGTGCCCCTATCCTCTCTCTCTAACATGGAATCTGCTTGTTTGTATTGCAGTTCGGCAGCGACCAAAAATGGGGGAGCAGACTTTGGCAAGTACTACTCCGGGGAGTATAACCTACCGAGGCGTGCCGATCCGTGAACTGGTGAGTTTTTTCTACCATTTTTCCGTGCTCTGTTCGTGACCTCGGATTTGTCTAATGTGATCTGTTTCTAAGTTTGTTCTTGTATGTTTGCTGAATCAAGAATCAGGCCCTGGACAACGCTTCGATCTGGTCCCGTCTGCTTATTAATTGTTATTATGATGATCTTGACTGGACCAATCGTGTAGGCTCTCTATGGCGATTCATAGTAGGCTCTGATCTGCTCGTGTTGGATAGTTTGCAATGTGGGTGAATTTCAGATGCTCGACATGTTTCCATGAGCTAGATCGTGAATTGGCTGATGATGGAATTGGTCTCCGGACGCATCAGTGTTTTTCTTATATCTGTTTTTATCTCTGAATTATTTGACCCATCGCTTACCATATCGACTCCCTATTGCATAAGGAGTGAGTTACGGACTCGGCAATCAGAAACTTCGATGAGTTCCAGGTCATGAGAACAGCGCCATGAAGCAGGTCGAAATCCTGTTCAAGACACCCCGTGTCCTCCAGGTATTGATACTGCCGTCATCTATTCATTTTCCACTTATTTGTTGTGTTGTTCAGCTGTTGTGGAAAGAATAAAGTTGAGTTAAAAAAAATTAGAGTTAATAACTTTTGGTGGCAGCCTCACCGATCTTCATGTCTTATAGCCATTTTATTTTATGTTCTGTGATTGCTGTCGTCGATTGAGTTGTGTAAATATAGCTATATGCCCAGTAAGTATAGGTTTCTTTATATAATTAGTTGCATCGTCAACGCATGTTATTGTACTAATGTAACTTGTTAAAATCAGCACTTACTATTTTATTCTGCCAAGTGGTAGCGTAACTGTATAAGGTTTTCTAAGAGAAGGGGTGGACAACCCTCTAGCTTGGTACATTCAAAACCACACAGATGTTGGAAATCTGAAACAAGAATTAAAGAACATTCAGATTGAGCTCAAAGGCCACAACCGCTGACATGCAGTAGACTGAGATGCAACAAGATGGTCGAATGCCATAAAATATGTTTTGAATACACATAAATGTAGCTCCCAACAGTCCAGCACAACAGTGATGTGCACAAACTCACTTTTCTTCTTCTTGTGTGATTCTTCTGAGGTTCGGTCGCCATATCATGAAGGGAGCTCTTTGTCAGGAATCAGAAATCCAAACCTGCATCTTCCTCGTTTAACCATGATATGTCTACATACAAAAGCATGCCATGGGATTCTGAGCAGCACCAGAATATATTGTCAACTCTTCCAATAGTTTATCCCTGCTTTTCTTTTTGGATAGAATAGACATATTTGATCTTAACTAGAGATGCCCCTGTTGGATAGAGCAGATTGAGGACGAAATTTTGGTCATTGTATTAACCTTGATATATTTGAAAAGTTGTTCATGAATAAAATCTGGCCCTCCCTGGTTTTCTTATTCACTGTTTTATCCATCACTTGTCGAAGAAAAGAGAAACAATGGATATACGATGAAATGAGGGGAGACGCTTCTTCTCCAATGGAAATACTGGTGGGGTATTTGGATGAGGGTGGACACTGAAAGGGCTATGGTTAAATTGCTATTCGAAAATAAGAAACATATACACAATTTGGTACACACAATTTGAGAAATATAAAGATGAGGAACATTATTTTGTTTTCCCGTTGCAACTCACGAGCATTTAGCTAGTTCATTCATAATCTATCCAGAACAAGCCCGCAGGATGACTCACGACTGATCCGACGTGCATGGCCGGCTCGTGTCCGGAATTAATGATCGATGATGGCGGGGACGGGAGGAGGAGCCGTGCAAGCGCCGCCGCGGCCCGCGGTACTCTGTACTACGCTCGGCCGGGTCCACGACCACGAACCACAGTCGGGCCTTTGCGTTGGGGCGAAGCATTATTTTCTTCCAGTCCAGAGTCCACACACGATGTGGACTGCCCCTGTTCTCGCCACAGTACGATGTGTATGATTAATCGGCACTGTTCATATGTCTGTGCAGGTATGTACGTATACGCTAATGTTGTACCTTTTACAACAACTAGCATAATACTCGTGCGTTGCAACGGGAAAATAAAATAATATAAATGCATTAATCGCAACATCATGTTATACCACAAACTGATGTAACATGTAAATAACCGAAGGATCATCTAGTGTGGCATAAATGCATTATGGATTTTTACTGGATACTTTGAATTTCAGATGTGGTCATCACTTAAGATGCTAACGACTGTACGGAAAGCAAAGATCAATGAAGCAGCTAATTAATCATGTCCAGACGTCCGGTAATGTTTGAATTTGGAGTTTAGTTTGGCAAACAGGACGTGTATTGCCCGAACAGCTAGAAATCAGACGGTTGCTTTTTGCATGTTGGCATGGTCCATCGCTTCATTCGCTTGCCCTCTTTTTATGTCTATTCAGTCGACTGAATTTTCGCATGTTGGCATTGGTCAGTCGACTGGATTTTCTTTATCTGCATCAACGTCGAGCTCGAGCGGATCTTCGGGCGTGGAACTGTCGAGCTGGGCGAGACGGTAGTGAACGTCGAGCTGGAGCGGATTTGGGTCGTGGCAATGTCGTGTTGGGCAAGATGGCGTAAACATCGAGCTGGAGCGGATGCTAGGGCGTGGTAGCGCGGCAATGTTGAGCTGGCGAGACAGCGTGAACATCGAGCTGGAGCGGATCTTCAGGCGTGGCAATGAGTTGGAGGCTTGGAGCGGACCTTCAGGCTATGCAATGTTGGGCTGGTGTTTCGATCCTTTTTATACGGGCGCCCATGGTGGCCTGATCGAGTAGTCCGTCTCGGAGCAACGTTGGCATACATCTCGGGAATTATGCAGCGCTTGATCGGCAATCAATTTGGCTCTTGATTGGGCCGGCCCACACCAAGGAATCCATCGTACGAAACAATGCACACGATAGGAAGGCCCACACCCAGCAATCGCAACCGATCGACGCGACGGAGCGCGTCTGCGCTGCAAGCGACGTACGTACGACATACGTCCACTAAGGATATTATATAGTAGAGACTAGCAAAGCAATGCATCATGCATGCTAGCTGGAGATAGCCGTGGGTGGCGCCCACGTACGCAGCCTCTTTAACGTCGCATACTCTCTCGAGGGAGTATGTTTGTCGCTTATTCTAGTACTTGGTGCGTACTACGAACGCCTACATCCATGCTGATTCTTGCGCCGGAAGGAAGATATGCCGAGAGCATGCATACATGTAAGGACATCTCCAACCGAGTCCCGCAAACGGAAATGGCCAGTCCGATCCTGTCCGAACGGATAGGGGAGAGGCTCCAACGGCCCACCGCATACGGACCGTTGTCCGCGCGGACACCAGTTTTGGACCAAACCTGGCCCAAGTTTGGGGAGAAACGGACAGGCACCCGGTCCGCCCTTTGTCCTCCCTTGTTCGCGCCGGGCCCAGGCGCCAGCCACACAAACCCTCCCCCATCCCCTTCGTCCCCTAACCCTCCCGCGACCGCCGCCGCCCTAGCTGCCGCCCCTCGATGGAGGACGGTCTGTCCAAGTCCACAGTCGGCGTCGACGCCGCCCTGTTGAAGGTGAAGAAGGAGCGGCTGCCGGAGTCAGACAAGAGGGCAGCTCGAAGAGAGAGGACACGGCAGAAGGCGACCGAGGCGAAGGCAGCCAAGGAGGCGGCCGAAGAGGTGGAGAGGCTCGCCGCCATCCAGGCCATAGCCACCGCTGACATCATCGCCACCCAGGCCGCTGCCCGAGCCATGCTTCTCCTCAAGGGGGAGGTACTTGCCGGTGCTTATGGCGCCGGCCTCGTCCCCAGTGTGATGGCCTCGGCGGGGAGCTCGGCCTCGTCCGCCAAAGGGAGGCCTCCACGGTCCTCCTCGCCTGCTCTCTCGACGGTTTCGCCGCATGTCGTACCCCGCGGCCGCCCCGTCGCGGCTTGGGTCCCGCAAGGCATCGCCGGAAATTACTTCGTTGCCGGCGGCCCTTTCGTGGCACCCATTGACCTCAATGTGACGCCTGCCTCGGCGCCGATGCGTGGCAAGACGAACTCCCGGACGACGTCGGTCGCGGGTACCCAACCCGATCCCCGCGTGCTCGACTTCGACGAGATGCCGCCAACGACGTCGTCCAACCCGGCCTTTTTCAACGAGTTCGACAACGACAATCATGTCATCCATGACATGATCTGCGATGGAGGAGGCTTGTTCACCAACATCGAAAACACCGAGACGCAAGACCCGACCACGGCCATGGCCGATGGCGACTCTCAAGCCGAGACACAAGCCGATGGTGTTGACATTGATGAAGAGCCACTCGATTTTGACGAGGAGCACGCCAACCTCGTTGCCAATCTCAAGAAGAGGAACGCACGAACGGCATCCTACACGGACAAGGAGGATCAAGTTCTATGTGAGTGTTGGATGACATGTGGACAATCCGCCAAACACGGTGCTCGACAAAAGGGCACTGTGTTTTGGAATAGGGTGTGAAATCATTATCATGAGATAAGGAAATTGCCTCCTTACAAGAGGGTTGGAGATGCCCTTAAGCAATCTCGGTCGGAACGGAAACCCCATCTGCACTCCACGCAGCGGCGGCGGGTCCGTTCCGTACGACGGCTCAGCTCTATCCCTATCAACAGCCGCCTGTCCGCTGATGTGTCGTGCGCGTAAGCGGCGAGCCCCGCAACGGCCGGTACGTGCGAGTAGACTAGAGGTGGAACGCTGCGTGCAAGTGGAGTACGTGCGTAACGTACGCTACGCCGGGTGGGGTGGTGGTGTGATCGCCTTTCGCTACTTCCTATGCAGTACGCAGACGTAGGCCCCAAAACTCCTCCCGTCGTTGCTTGCACCGTCTCCCAAACCCAAACCTTTGCTTTCGCGAGTCTTTCCATGTCTGCGCCACCACACCACCCGGCCCGCCGCTGCATTCTCTCCAAATTAACTGGTCAATCGAGTACACTCCTGTGAACTGACGTATGCTCAAGCATGGTCTGATGAGACCTGACGTAAACCGCTACATTTTTCATTTTTGACAGGACAGCTGCATTTTTCTGGTACATTTCTGTGAGCACTGCCATTTGTTTTTTATATTTCCGCACGCTACAGTTTCTTTCATTAAGGAAAACGCGGACCAAAATACTCGGTTTATTGAGAAAAATCCGGTAAAAAATCTGAGCTAATGGCAAGCCTATCACCACAAAACATACAAGATGCAAAGTAAGTCAAGACGGACGACACCCACGGTCGGGAACTCGAGCCACCGCTACCAAAGTGTGCACCAAAAAATCATCGCGTCGAGCTGATCCGCCATGACCCCTTTCACAAAACCTCGTCGACGCGAGAGAGAAACGACACATTCGGAAGAGGAGGACAACTGGACAAGTTCCTCTCCGACCTAAGAGCTCAGACCAAAACTGTCTCACACCTCCACGAACCACGGGTCACTCTGGCTGGGTCCATGACTAAGACTGATGCTCCGAATAGAGAATGAGACGCCCAGAATAGCTTATTAGCACCGCCATCGTTCGATCTTGGGACCCGGATCTGGATACACTTTTGTTTTGTTGCATTGTTTTTTGAAATGTTGTGACTTTATTTGCATTGTTTGTTCACATTCCTGGAATAAGTTCACCGACCAAGAGATGCATAAGTTCTGGGTGGAGTACATTGTTTGCAGGCATATAGCTTAGCTTCATTGGTAATTAGTTGAGTCAAAGGGCATGCATATATCTTGTGTCGAATGAAAATAATTGTCCTTATCTCCGTATTAGAGTAACAATCTTGCAAAGATCATGTTCTATCTATATACTCCCTCCGTCTAACGCACCAAAAAGATAAACATAGACACTAAAACGTGTACAGATACATGTGAATGGATAAAACACTAAGACATCTTATATTTAAAAACGGAAAGTATATAATACCTCTGTTAGAGTAACATTTCTTGGCGTACTTTGAATCTTGCCCAATCAATAATTAATCATGCAGCTAGGAACGTGCCCGTGTACAAAAAACATGAAAAGGCCAGGGGCAAAACACGGTCGGCCAGGCTGGTCGATCACTAAGACGTGACTGAGTACGCTAGTCCCGCAAGCAACCTGCTTGCCGGCGCCGTACATTGGCACCTTAGTACGCAGGGGTCCCAAGCATTCACGAACAAGCCAAATGAAACCAGCAAGATAAATAAGAAGGGAAGAAACTGATATAACACACAATATCCTTCCAGAAAATTTATTCTAAGCCAAACACATGCGTTGAATGATGCTCGATCAACCACATCCAGCATCCACAGGTCACATCGAGTTACCAGTTTTTTTTTACAAGGGGTGGGGCCCGAGGACCCCGATGCTGCATTTACCATTTAATCCCGTAGCAGTACAAATTACATTCCGGCCCTTTTCGTCTATTGCCCTAGAAGACCTCATATTCGAAGAAAAGGCTAGAAAACTTACAAAAAAGACCCTAGAGCTAAAGAAAGAAAAGCAATCAAGTCCTGGGTCTTCTCCGCCACCAGCCGCCGGCGATCTCCAGGCGTTTGAGCGCCGAGATCGGAGCTCCTTGAGGCACTTGGGCTCTCCCTTCCGGCGGACGACCTCTGACGCCGGCACACACGACACAGCCGGGGACGAAACCACTTGGCTACATCGAGGAGCCGAGCTCCGGCGTCGGGTCAAGCAGGCCTCCGAAGCGGAGGTTGAAGATTGGCCACCCTCATGGCCGTAGATCGCGGCGGCAAGCATGGCCACCGCGTGTGGAGCTCGGAGATGCAGCAAAGGCCTCTCTACCGAAGCAAGGAAAGAACTGCAGCTCCACTTCCGCCCCTCGCCACCACGGCCGGTCGGAGGAAGATGCAGCCA
Source organism: Poa pratensis (assembly GCA_947311845.1). Taxonomy (NCBI): domain Eukaryota; kingdom Viridiplantae; phylum Streptophyta; class Magnoliopsida; order Poales; family Poaceae; genus Poa; species Poa pratensis. The sequence goes on along the minus strand of CAMZMU010000047.1, from coordinate 48,316,185 downwards.
CCACACTCCATGCTCAAGAAAGAGGCGACATCGCTTGATAAAGGAGCTGACTCCAAGCAGCCCCTGCTTCAGCTTCCACCATGGAAGCCTGCCGGAGATGCATCGCAATCGCCGTCCCGCGCCGCGCTCGAACGCAAGGACGAACCAGCTCCCGCTAACCCAAGGGCCAGCAAGCCACTCCTCCGATCTTGAAGAAGAACAGCAGCACGATCTCCTCTCCTCGCCACCACGGCCGGCCAGTGGAGAACAACACCACATCTGCTCTCGATCTGCAAAGTGGGTGATACGGCAAGCGAAATTATTGAATCGGCTCTGTCCATCTTCGATTCTGCAGGGAATCCACCATGGATTCACCTTGCAGAAGAGAAGAGAACTGGATCCGGCGCCGCTGCGAGCCGCCGGCGTCCAGCCGAGGAGGAAGAAAGACGCCATACTGGAGAACGCAAGCACAAAGGCTAAACAGAACCTACATCTACTATTTACAAACCGAGCTGCGCATCCACATCCACGCCGAGCGGCAGCGCCGCCGGAGAGGAGCGGGGAGGGAGCCGGCGAGGAGGAAGGAGAGCTTGAGACGACTCTCAAAACACGAGTGCGGTGAGCGAGGGGATCGAGTTACCAGTTGGACATGCAGTTCTACATTATCGATATCGTTCAACTAATAGATTGGTGGCAAACGGAAGCTACGCCTACCATCATGCACTTTGGTCAAACTGCATCTCCTCTGAGTTCTAGAATGAGAGTGAGATGTGGTACTTGAGTGAAAGGACACAGATGTCGTCTAAAGGGGGGTGAATAGGCGATTAAAATTCTTTACGGTTTAGGCTTGAATAAATGCGGAATAAATCTAGCGGTTAATTTATCAAGCACAAAACCTAAACAAAGCTAGGTTTACCTATGTGCACCAACAACTTATGCTAATCAAGATAAGCAACTATGTGATAGCAAGATATATTACTTCAAACTCGATGGCTATCACAAAGTAAATTGCATATGTAAGAAGCTCGGGTATAGAAATACCGAGGCACTTGGAGACGATGATTTATCCCGAAGTTCACTTCCCAATGAAAGCTACGTCTCGTTGGAGCGGTGCGGAGTCACAAAGTGATCCCCGAATAGCCGTCAAACGGCACACCGCAATCTCCTTCGTGCCTCTACCAATGTAGAGTACCACGAACCACTATGGGACACTCAAGGGTGGTCACCGAACCCGTACAAGGATGAGACACACTCAAGGGTGATCAAGTCTTCTCTCTCAAATCCCACCAAAGCAACTAATGCTTATGGGGGAGAAGAGAGGAAGAGCAAGGAAGAATACAAAATCCCTCCAAGATCTAGATCCAAAAGCTTCTCCTCACTTAGAGGAGAGATTGATTGGTGGAATGGTAGATCTAGATCGCCTCTCTCTTTTCCCTCTAATTGGAGGCAAGAATCATGGAGGAATTGAGTTTGGAATATTCCGAGTCACCCGGATTTACAGAAACACACATACGAAAAACGTGATATCTTTTACATACGAACTCCGTTTTCGATGTTCTTGGGCTCGTTGGAATCACCGCAACGAGCATTACAAGATCATGCAGAGAAACATCATAGTCCAACACGGGAGTATAAAACCAAATGTAGAAAGGTAAAACCTTTCTATAAATGAACAACCGGTCAAACCTCCAACATAAAAAACTCAACAAGTTTTTCATAAGAAATCCGTTTTGATGAAATTGAGCTTTTTAAGAAGATCACAACAAGCTCCAAAACCTCATATAGAGAAAATCCAAATAAGAACCAAGAAAGATGATGAAGGCAAGTATGCAAAGGTTTGAGCTCTCTCAAACTGATACGCTAAAGCTCAATGAGAGACCCTCTTGATAGTACGGTATCTATCCTATCACTAGTACAGAATGACACATCGGATACCCCTCTATGGAAACGACACGAGTTAGGCGATAGAGAATCGCGATTTTAGCGTTGCGGACGAGGCCTGGCAGAACTGGGCCGCGGCGGGTCCGTCAACATTGGTTACGGAGAATTTTCGATCTCCGTTACCAATATTATTGGCAACGGTCATAAATTCACCTCCGTTTCCAATACGTATCTCTATGGCAACGATTGTTTATGGTTATCCGTTTGCGATGTGCTTGGAAAATTGCAGTTGCAAACTGGAAGCGTGCCTGTTCAATGCGGCTTAATTCATGAGGGATTGGAACCGCCTGCTCGACGCTAATAAAATGTGACTGGAACGCGCGAAGCCAGGTAGTTCTCGCATTCTCCCCTTCATTCTCTCCCACATTCTCTACCACACTAGCACAACCGCCATGGAGGAACTCTGGTGGCAGAACGAGGAAGTCCCGAGCGACGACGCGAGCGCTGAAGACCGCGGTGAAGTCCCATGGTGGGATCAAGACGGGCCGCTGGACTCGGACCCCGACGACTCGGACCCGCCATCTTCACGCTCCATAGAAGACGACTCCAACGACTCGGACCCGCCGTCTTCACGCGAAGGAGAAGACGACTCCGAAGAGGATAAGTCGCCGGAGGAAGAGGAGTCGGAGGACCCGCCGGAGCCGTATTCTAGCCAGGAAGAATACGACGCCGACGATGACGACGAGGAGGAGGAGGTGTCGGAGGAGGCACCGGAGGAGGAGGCATCGGAGGAGGCACCGGAGGAGGAGGCGCCGGAGAAGGACGCGCCGGAGGAGGACGCGCCGGAGAAGGAGGATCACGCTCCGGAGAAGGAGGCACGAGAGGAGGATTCGCCGGAGAAGGACGCACGACCGAAGAAGGAGGAGCACGAGCTGGAGGAGGAGGAGCACGCGCCTGAGGAGAAGGCAACCGGCAAGAAGCGACGCCGCGCCGCAGATGACAATGGCGCGAAGGCAGGGCGTAAGAAGAACAAGTAGAGTAGATAGATAGTTCAATTCTACCGTATCGATCCTTTGTAAGTAGGTCCAGTGTGTCAGTGAAGAGATAAAAGGAAACGGTTGTTTATTGCCTCCATTTGCGATGTTATACTTTGTGCTATAAATGTGCCAATGCGGTAACCCTAACGCTCTCGCTCTCACTCTCACTCCACAGTCACAGTGTGGCGGCGGCTTCAAGAAGCACACCAGACCTAACCCTTATCTCGCAGATTTAAGCGGCGCGTCCGGCCGGCATCGCCGCCGTGCATCTTCCCCCAGCGGCGCGTCAGCGAGCTGCCGCGCATCTTCCCCAGCGGCGCGTCGGCGCATCTTCCCCCAGCGGCGCGTCGTGAGCCGCCGCGCATCCCCCCCAGCGGCGCGTCGGTGAGCCGCCGCGCATCTACCCCGAGTATGTCGCCGACGCGGATCTACTGGTCTATTGCCGTGCATCTTCCCCAGGTATGTCGCCGACTAGATCTTACATTTTGTTTAAAGTAGCACATAAAACTTGTCTAGTATTGTGTTCTGTCTAGTATTGAAGTACTGCCGATGATGAATACACCCCTCGACACTAGATCTTACATTTTATTTAAAGTAGCATCTACCGATCTAGTATTGTAGTACTGTCTAGTATTGTAGTATTGTGTTTTGTCTAGTATTGTAGTACTGCCGATGATGAATACATCCCTCAATACTAAATCTTGCACTATTTTAAGTCTACTAGGGTAAATTAATTTCAACGCTTTGTAGTATTACCGATGATGAATAGATCCCTTACTACTAGTACTACCGATGATGAATAGATTAATTTCAACCCTTTGTCAATGTGCTAATCCTCGTTATGGTTTTGTGTAGCTAGTGTATGAAGTAATAGTATATTTCGGCGATAATGCATAAAAATGGTGAGGCAATTGAAGGTAACATCACCTTCAAGTTCTGCCTCCAAATCGTTTCGATCGGACCGCAAGCACACGGATATAAGCGCTTAAGGTGTAAACTGTTTTCATCTTAAATTGTATTTATGTCATGTAGCATCATATTTGGCTCTTTTCTAACTAGACATCCATGTATTTTATATGCAAAAACGCCATGCAGATCCAAACAAGTTTTAAAAGAGCTAAATACAAAGTGGGATCATATCCGTGAACCGTCGCTGTTCTGACGTTTCGCTGCACTGTTCAAAACACTTTTTTAATTAAGAGTGTCTTGGATAGTGTGGCCGAAATGTCACAGCGGTGACGTTATTATATTTCGGCGACACCGTCCAAGATGGAGCAAGCCTCAGTACGAAGAATTTGGCAAGATTAATTTGCTAAGGAGGCTTGCGAGCTCGGTGTGGTTTCTAGTTTTCAGTTTCTCCATCTATTTTATGTATGTGTGTAGCAATTTGGCTGCATATGTGATTTGGAGAAGCATGAAACCGCTACTCGAGTCTTTTGCTAGGTCGAATTCCGTTTTCGGTGCTTCGGAAACTGAGGAAGAAGGTGGAGCTGGAGAAGAGTGGAGTGTCATAAAAGTTAAGTTTAGGGAGGCATGAGAATGATAGGATTAGCGAGGCATGTGTAACTCATCTTTTGATGCTATGTAATGATGACAATTCTTATATACGTTATGAATGGATTTGCTAGCAACTTTGTGCTTCTGCTGTGAGATTTTGAATGTCAATTGGCAACCGCATTGCTGCTGTGGGCTTCTGAAGAAATCTCAATGCAAACGAGTAAAATAGAATCTCCGTTACTGATGCACCGATACATCGGAAACGGAGATTGGTCGGCAACCGTAGCCAAACTTATGCCTCATCGGTGACGGTTTTTTGCCTCCGTTCCCGATGAGATCCTTCACATTAGCCACGGAGGCGGGGACACGGACCCTTTCTCCGTTTCCGAAGGGGTTTTTGGCCCGTTTCCGATGTGTCGTTCTGTACTAGTGTATAACCCGGTCTCCCAACTAACACCATGTGACCGGTAAAATAGAAACCCTATCAAGATCATACCTTTGCCTTGCGCATTCCACCTGAGCTAGATGATCGACCTTGATCTCTTCAAGGGGACCACCTTTCTTGATTGTGCTTCGCTTGGTGAAGTCTCACATATTGCTCCCCCGTACTCCACTATGACAGAGCCTCTCATATGCACATCTTCACTTGACCATTATCTCCAAGAGGGTGGCAAGCATCAAGTATATGATATCTTCAGGATACTTCTCTTGAACACTTGCACTTCTCAAGCTTGATGACGATCACCACTTGACGTCATCCTTCATGGGCTATATGAAATCTTCATTTGATGCAAGCCCATAGAAAGATACCTAACCACACATAGAAATGCCACACACATAGCATGGGTTAGTTCATAAAGCTATATGGACAATTGCTTACAATACCAAGAGATACATGATCCCACTTGGTACTGTTAGGTTGATCTCGTATCGATGGAGCCCAACGGCTCCACGATCCCCTTGATTGCGCCCTGATCGGGGGCTCCCGTTTCCGTTATGGACGGTGGGCCCCTGTGACCTGCGCTATATAAAGAGGTGGGGGATCGGGGCACGCAGTACGAGGTTCACCGGGTTGCCAGCCACCCCACCGACACCCCTTCCGATTAGGGTTAGCGCAGTGCTCACGGGAAGCACCACCGCCGCACACACGCCCACGCCGTCGACCACCATGGCCTTCGGCTCGAGCACGTCGAGCCACATCGAAGGTATTGTCCCGATCTCTCTCTCAATCTCTCTGGTTTCACACACACACACGAGATAAACTCGTTGCATGCAAAGGCTACCGAAAAGATCTGCACCTAGAGGTTTCTAGGATTTAACAATGGTATCAGAGCTACCGAAAAGATCTGCACCTAGAAGTTTTCACTGATGAGTTGCCTCAAGGATGTTCGACGCTCAGGGGTGACAACTACGCTGAGTGGTGGAAGAAAGTTGAACTGGCTTTTGTCTGCGCTGAGGTTGACTGGGTTGTGAATGCTCCACAGCCAGTCAGGCCAGCAGAGCCGGTAAGAGAGACAACTGATGATGAATCTGCTTGGCAGAAAAAGTTGAGGGACCATGCTCCAGTGGAGATGGGATACACCCTAGAGAGCCAAAAGTGGGTGAACACCAACAAAAAGTGCATGGCATTTATAAAGAACACAGTTGAGAACGCTATTGTGGGCTCAATTGAAGAGTGTATCTCCGTGGGAGAGTATCTCCAAAAGATAAAGAGCCAGTTTACTGGTTCTTCAAATACATATGCTACCCAGCTGCTAAAACAGCTGGTGATAGAAAAGTATCATGGAGGTGCACATGACATAAGGGAGCACATTCTCAGAATGAGCAACATGGCTGCTAAGCTTAAGTCCATGGAGGCTGATCTGGAGCTCAGCCTGCACTCATAGTTCACTTGGTGATGGCTTCACTGCCACCACACTTTGACAATTTTGTTGTCAATTACAATGTGTCACCTGAAAAATGGGACATTGAAAAGACCATTGCCATGTTGTCGCAAGAAGAGGAAAGGCTGAAGTCCCAGAATGGGGGCTCCTTGAACTACGTGAAGGACAACAAGAACAGGAACTACAACGGTTCCTCTTCAAAGCCATATGGCAAAGGTTCCCACCAGTATAAGCCACATGGCAAAGGTCCCCAGCAGTATCAGCAACAGCTTCCAGTGGACAAAGACACATGCCTCCACTGCAAGAAGAAAGGGCATTTCAAGCATGATTGCCCAGATTGGCTCAAGATGATAATGGCAAAGAGAGGTATAGACACAGTTTCTTTTGTAAATGAATCCCTGTATACACAGTTTTCAAAATCTACTTGGTGGATTGACTCAGGTGCAACTGTTCATGTTGCAAATTCTTTACAGGGATTCCATTCGACAAGGACTTTGCAAAGAAGCGAAAGGCACATTGAAGTCGCAAATGGAGTTCAAGCAGAAGTTGAAGCTGTTGGCGACATCTCCTTGGAGCTAGCTGATGGTTTCAATATTATGCTTAAAGATGTTTTATTTGTTCCTTCGATTCACAGAAACTTAATAAGTGTATCGTGTTTTGATAAAGACAGTTATGAATGTTATTTCGGTCATGGCAAGTGTGCCATATGGTTTAATATGCCTGTGTGGGTATTGCTTTACTTCATGATAAGCTTTATTTGTTATCCTTGCGTGAAAAAGTGCATTCTGTGTGCAATGTGAATGAACAAATTCCCTTGTCGAACAAAGAACAAAAGAAAAGAAAGCGAACTCATGACTCTTCGAAGTTATGGCACTGTCGATTAGGCCATATTTCGAGGGGAAGAATAGAAAGCCTCGTTAAAAATGATATTCTTCCTCCGTTAGAGTTCTCAGATATCGAACAATGCATAGACTGCATAAAAGGAAAATACGTAAAACAAATTAAAAAGGGTGCAAACCGAAGCACATCGACACTAGAAATTATTCACACTGATATATGTGGACCATTTCCGGTGAAAAGTGTGGATGGTTATGACTCATTCATAACGTTCACAGATGATTACTCCCGATATGGTTATATTTATCCAATTAAAGAAAGATCTGAAGCATTGGATAAATTTAAAATATTCAAAGCTGAAGTTGAAAATCAACATGATAAAAGAATTAAAATAGTCAGGTCCGACCGTGGGGGGGAGTACTACGGTCGGCACACTCCATATGGTCAAGTACCTGGACCTTTTGCAAGGTTTTTACAGGAAAATGGAATAGTCGCCCAGTATTCTATGCCGGGCGAACCGCAGCAAAATGGAGTAGCTGAAAGGCATAACCGTACTCTTATGGATATGGTGCGCAGTATGATGAGTTATTCCACACTGCCATTGGGATTATGGATGGAGGCGTTAAAAACCGCCATTCACATTGTCAACAGAGTACCAAGTAAGTCGGTACCCAAAACACCATACGAGTTGTGGACAGGGAGAGTTCCTTCTCTAAGCCACTTGAAAGTCTGGGGGAGCCCAGCTGAGGCAAAAGTGTTTAATCCACACATTGCAAAGTTAGACCCCAAAACAGTAACTTGCCATTTCATTGGCTATCCTGATAGATCAAAAGGTTATCGTTTCTACTGTGCAGACAGATACACAAAGTTTGTAGAAACGAGACACGCGGTCTTCTTGGAGGACGAAATGATGAGGGGGAGCATGGTAGGCCGGAAAATTGATCTTGAAGAGAGAGGGTGTGTGCACCTTTTCCGATGATCCATGAGCCATTCTTCGCCCTACCTGTTGTACCTGCACCGATAATCCCAGAGGTTGTGGTGCAAGCACCTGTCGTAACTCCACCCGTGACCATAACGAGGCATGATTCGGAACCTGTCCGCCAGGAGCCGACTCAACCCGTTGTTGAGCATGAAAGGGAGCGACGACAGCCACATTTAGAAGAAGAGTCGCACGTTGAGACACATGATGTGCCAGAGAATGAGACTCTCAGAAGGTCTAAAAGAGCTAGGAAATCAGCAATTTCTAGTGATTATAAAGTTTATAATACAAAAACAGTTCATATGGAAGAAGATCCCACTTCATATGAAGAAGCCATGAGAAGCGTTCACTCTTCGAAGTGGCTGGAAGCCATGGAAGACGAGATGAAATCGATGAGTTCTAACAATGTTTGGGACTTAGAGGAAATTCCTAAAGGAGCCAAAACAGTAGGCTGCAAATGGGTCTACAAAACTAAGTATGACTCCAATGGAAACGTTGAAAAGTATAAAGCGCGACTTGTGGCAAAAGGCTTTACGCAAAGAGAAGGAGTAGATTACAATGAGACATTTTCTCCGGTCTCATGTAAGGATTCCTTCAGAATCATCATGGCACTAGTTGCGCATTTTGATTTAGAGTTGCATCAAATGGATGTAAAGACGGCATTTCTAAATGGAGATTTAGAAGAGAATGTTTACATGAAACAACCCAAGGGTTTTTTCATGGAGGGGAAGGAACATATGGGATGCCGCCTAAAGAAAACCATTTATGGGTTAAACCAAGCCTCTAGATAGTGGTATTTAAAGTTCAATAATACAATTAAAAGTTTTGGATTTAAAGAGAATGTTGAGGACAACTGCATTTATGCAAAGTTTAAAAGTGGGAAATATATTTTCCTAATTCTGTATGTGGATGATATTCTGCTTGCGAGCAATGATGTCAGTCTACTACTAGAAACAAAGAAGTCCTTGTTCTCAAATTTTGATATGAAAGATCTTGGTGAAGCTTCATATGTTTTGGGCATAGAAATTCACCGGGATAGAAAGAATGGAGTGTTAGGACTATCACAAAAGGCATATTTAGAAAAGGTTCTAAAGAAGTATAATATGCATAAAAGTAGTACCTCACCTGCTCCTATAGTCAAGGGCGACAGTTTTGGGAAATTTCAATGTCCCAAGAACCAATATGAGATCGATCGAATGAAAGCAGTACCATATGCTTCGGCTGTTGGAAGCTTACAGTATGCACAGGTGTGCACTCGCCCTGACCTAGCTTTTATCACCGGGGTACTCGGTAGATATCAAGAAAATCCAGGCCATGAGCACTGGAATATGGTAAAGAAAGCATTGCGTTATGTGCAAGGCGCAAAAGACCTCATGCTAACATATAGAAGATCTGATTCCCTAGAGATAAGAGGGTATTCAGACGCAGATTTTGCGAGAGACAAAGATGATAGAAAGTCCACGTCAGGATACGTGTTCACTCTCGCAGGAGGGGCTATTTCGTGAAAAAGCTCCAAACAGTCATTAGTTGCATCATCCACGATGTATGCAGAGTTTATAGCATGTTATGAGGCCACGGGGCAGGCGGTATGGTTAAAGAAATTTATACCCGACTTGAAGTGGTAGATTGTATTGACAAACCACTAAAGATGTACTGTGACAACCAGCCCGCAGTATTCTATGCTCACAACAACAAGTCGAGGAATGCTACAAAGGCAATAGATATGAAGTATTATGTTGTGAAAGATAAAATCCAGGATCAAACTATAAGTCTCGAGCATATAAGGACAAAGGAAATACTTGCGGATCCGCTAACGAAAGGCTTACCACCCAATGTGTTCCAGGAACACATAGCCGGCATGGGTTTAATGGAAAGCCTATGATTCCTGGATAACAGAGGCCCAAAAGTAACAGGATTTGTTTCAAAACAGAAAAGTATATAGTGGCTGTCTGATTCTATCGGCAATTGAGCTGTGACGATGAAACATGCTCTATGTACTAATCGGTGATGAAACGAGTAAAGTAAAAGGTAAAAAAAAGTTGAAAGTAAAAGTTGAGATCAAGGGGGAGAATGTTAGGTTGATCTCGTATCGATGGAGCCCAACGGCTCCACGATCCCCTTGATTGCGCCCTGATCGGGGGCGCCCGTTTCCGTTATGGATGGTGGGCCCCTGTGACCTGCGCTATATAAAGAGGTGGGGGATCGGGGCACGCAGTACGAGGTTCACCGCGTTGCAAGCCACCCCACCGACACCCCTTCCGATTAGGGTTAGCGCAGTGCTCACGGGAAGCACCACCGCCGCACACACGCCCACGCCGTCGACCACCATGGCCTCCGGCTCGATCACGTCGAGCCACAGCGAAGGTATTGCCCCGATCTCTCTCTCAATCTCTCTAGTTTCACACACACACACGAGATAAACTCGTTGCATGCAAAGGCTACCGAAAAGATCTGCACCTAGAGGTTTCTAGGATTTAACAGGTACATCTTGTAGCTTTATGTGTTGATCAATATCTTGATCAACCTTGTATCTTTTCTTCTCTTTTCAATAGATGATGTCTTGAAGATAACCATGAATGTACATAATCTTTTTCTTCAAGACATACTTGCAATATGCTCAACTCACATATGACCAATCATCGGATAACTCCTTGAGTAACAACTTGGTCATCACATGCTCTTCTTCTTGATCATATCAAATATATATCCATACACCTCGATGATCTTGATGCCAAATACTTCATTATATCAATATATTCATGGCATCATCCTTGAATCCAACATATGGAGTTCAAGTATTGCTTATGGGCAAACACTATAAGTATAACTCAATGCAACCATTAGTCCATAGGGATTGTCATTAATTATCAAAACCACACATAGGGACGCCATGCCCTTTCATTGAGCCGTGTCAATATGCATATACAAATCTGATTAGTCATCACAAAACATGGCTAGACGCAAGAAAGAAGCAAAGCCTAGCCGCGTTTCTGTTACACTGCTCGGTGGCGGATACAGAAAAAATTAAAGGGTGGGCACACTGCAACAAAAATATCGTACCGTGGATTCTTTTGCTAAATGAATAGTACAAATAGGCGATCGATTCACAAAATTGTAATTCAATATGTATGTTTCATATGTGCGTGATTCTAATACAAATAGTTAAAAACATAAACAAAATCTTACATGCATGATGAAATATAGCATAAACAGAAAATTACATCACTTAGATTTGGTAACTAGGTCGCCATGGCGGCGTGAGCAAGCCAGCAAGGTCGAGACGAGACCGGGAGACGCGAGCGCCGAGCGAGGGTTCGTGCGTCAGCCCCACTCTTTTCTCAACTAGCGATAGCCAAAAAAACGACCAGAATTTAGGATGGCCCAACAAGCATGGGCGTATATGGTGGGTCAAAAAAATTCCGAAAATTCTAGTTGGGTCACGCCCCCCCCCCCCCCCCCCCCCCCCCCCCCCCCCCCCCCACACCCCACCCGTTAGATACGCCCATGACACTGCTCCGTTAACAAGCATACGTGCAGAAAGACAAGAAGCGTGTTTGGCTGCAACCTAGGCTTTGGAAAAGCGATTTAGGCTTGAAAGTTAGCCGTCGTCATCATCCCGCGTGTCCACTGTCTTTGGCCGGAACTCGACGGCTCCCCGCCTCCTCGAATTGCCGCTCTGGCGACCGGAGGGGTTGGGGACATTAGGACTGCCCTCGGCGTCGTAGTTAATAGTTTGGTCAACTCGCAACGGTGTAATGGTTCCTATGACAGCATTGTGCTGAACAAGATTTTCCTGTCTCCAAGTTCACCTCGTAGCGATCTTTTCGGTGGCATTGAGGAGCGCGGGAAATTATTTGGCTGTTACTCCCTTGGAGTGGTGGATCTCTTTTGATCTATGTATGCTGCAGCTTTTGGTTTCAAAAGATTTAGTTCGATTCAAAAGTTCCATGACAACGACTTTGTCTCTGGGACGCTGGTGTTTAGGGCACGTGCACAAAAACTTTCCGGCTGTAATCAACAATGTCAGGCCGGCTCCAATAGTGGGCCGGTGACTGCGGCGCGTCAGCGGCTCGCTCCGGCCGCGGTAGTGGTTGTTAGGTGGTCCAATGATCTCTATGTAATTTCTATTGCGTGTGACATTTCTTATACTTCTTGTGAACTTCTATAATGGTTATGGATTTTTCTCGCAAAAACAAATGTAACCCTGAACCCTGCAGGTGATGACAAGTACAGTACTACATGTATCGAGGGCAAGAGAGAAAACATCAAAACACTGAACACTCTTGGCATTCAGTGCACAAACATATGTCTATACACTACTTAATTATACTAATCCCTCCTTCTCGAAAGGAAGAAAAATGAGTGCCAGTGAAGCAAAGCTATCTACTGGGCCGGGTACATGCTTCAGATATAATAGGGGTCAAATCCCTAATTCCCACGGGATCAATTTACTAGAGATAACCACTCGTAACTAGCAGATATTCTTTCAGAGTTTCAGCTAATTAACTAACCCCCGCACATGCGCGTAAGCATATCTGCTCCTTGGTACCCTCCACATTCGTTTTTTTTCTGGTGTCTTCTCTACTCAAATCGACGTACGGACTGGAGTAGAAATTACTAGGGGTGGGCATATTAACCGAGGACCGAAAAACCGAACCGAAAGAACCTAAACCGAACCCAAATAGACCGAAACCGAAAATATCGGTCACTAGTTCGGTACTCATTTCTTCATAACCGAAATTAACTCGGTAAATTCGGTACTGTGTCTCGGTTTCCCGAAGAAACCGATACACGGATAAGATATGTACATGGCCCACAAGTCTACGTATAATCCAGCCCACACGCCACAAGGCCACAATCCATCACCTCTGACTCACGAGTCCCTTCCTTCTCACGTACACAGCCCACATCAGTTCAGCCTTCCACGCCTCTGCCCACTCACAAAGTCCCGATTCCTCCCATGTAGATGTAGTCTAACCCTAGCCGCCTTTCATTTTCTCTACACCGGCGCTCGACAGTTGACGCTCCTCCGGCGGGCGGTAGCGGCCGACCCTTCTCTCCACCCGGTCGGTGATGGTGGCGGCAGCCTGCAGGGGGCACTCCTTCTCTTGACCCCGGCGAGCAACGGTCGTGCGGTGGCGGTGGCCTGGAGCGATCTCCACCCTTGCCTACAACTTCTCTTCTGTTTATGTGACTAGTAAATTTGCACGTGCAATGCACATATCCACAATATTGATTTGATAACAAATTTTAAGCACAAAATATTAAATTGTTACATCTTGGAAAACAACATATCTCTTTGTCCATATAACATAAAATTTCCAATATACCTTACACAAATTAATTGCTTTGTCCATACGCACACTTGGTGTTGCCGCAAATGAAAACCAAATATGTATATTGGACTCATTTTTGCAACTCATACTTAAGAACATCGGAGATTAACTTGGTCATATTATATTGAATATTCCATATCAGCTATAAATCACAACATTGTAAAGAAGTAGACTACAAAATTTCCGTCTTTCACTCATAAAACCGTTCCTCTCGTTTCTACCAAACCAATCAACGACGCCACAACGACATTCCTATGGTGGCTCGCCGTTTAGACGGCTCGAAGAGTAGGCTTGGGTGAGCACGACCGCTGGGAGAGACGGAAAACCCATGCCATTAACCCAACTAACACTCTCATATGACAACCTCACACCCCTCTTGTTTCCTTCTTTCAGACCTTGTTTCTTCCTCTCTACTTAGATGCCATTGTGGAACCCCATCTTTTCACCCTGGAAGTATCTCCGCGTGCCACTCCGGAACTGAGCTGCTGTTCGCCCCTGCCGTGACCGGCCTCCTCCACTTGCCGAACGTGCTGGACCGCCTCTCTGCAGCGGAGGGCGATCACCGTGACTCTGTGAGCACGCCCATAACCACCACGCCGATCTCGCGGCGCTGCGAACATATCCAGCACGAGCGCGGTGACGGGGCACGTAATCCCTGTGACGACGTCCCTGACATGGGGAGCACGAGTGGTGGCCAAGGCAGTGGTGTTGTCTGCTGCTGTGCGTCGGCTCCATCTGGGTGACGACCCCGTGGCGTCGGCGTGGGTGCTCATGGCCGGCGTCGCCGCGTCGCGCCTCGGCCTACCTGCTCACCTATGTCATGGGCATCATCATCTCCGACCCCAGGGTACCGCGTGCACAGACCAATTCCTTTAAGTTAGTAGTTGTTGCCAAGACGAGGAGCTGACTGAATGTTTTCAACCGAACGAACAGGATTTCAGCGAGCTGATCGTGTTGTCCTTCTTCCTAGTGACCTGCATTGAATTCAGTTAAGCTGTTGGTGAATAAACTTTCTCTGGTATCCTTTTAATTTCCGGGTACCTGAAAAGTGAATGAAAAGGAAGGCACCTGAAAATTCAGTTAGCCATGGAAAGTGTAAGATAAAGGTTGTGTAGAGCATAGGAACTTGATTGAAATATCCATGACTAAAGTTTGCACTAGTTACTAGGGCAGCAAGGTTGTAAACAATCTTATATCTATCTTTTCATTTGTCTTCTTTGAACTTGTTATCTAATAAGAGTTTATCTTGTCATTAAATTTCAGCAAAGTATAAAATATTATGATGCGTTCCATAGGGAGCAAAAACATGTGAAAAATAGTATGATTCAATTGTCCAACATACAATGGTTATTTGCTTTCAAAAGTAAGGGGTGATTGCTAGAGCTTCTACTTATGTTGCCCTCATGTGTATGAGTTTTAGTTCATTAATCTTACATTGCAACTGAATATGATGATGATACAATGCTCGTATTTATTTATCAACCATAAGTCCATTGATGCATGTAATGATCTATGTCCTTACTTACTCGAGGACGAGTAAAGGTTTAAGCTTGGGGAGTTGATACGTGCATTTTATATCATCATTTATACAACTTTTAGTATCATATTAGAATGTTATTTGCATTGTTATATCATTGTTTTTACATGTTTTAGATGATTTATGGGACTTTCATACAAAGTCCCTATTTTTGGTATTTAATTTCTGGGAGGCAGAAAACCTCCTTTTTCTTGTTTTTAATGTTTCAGGAGCTACAGGGACCCAAATAATAAAAGGAAAATACACATGGTTTTTCGTCGAGAGAAAGGCAGAGGGAAGAAGACCGAAGAGAGGAGAGCCACGAGGCCCAAAAGGGGTGGGCCCACGCGGCCCAAGTACCTGGCCGCGTGGGACCCACTAAGTGGCCTCGGGCACCTCCTCGCCTGGGGCTTTTTATCGACGCCTTCGTCCTCCCCGAAAAGTTACGCCCTAATTTTTCCAAGTCCATCCGAGGCCGCGGCGGCGGCGAAACTCCTGATTCCCTCCGAGGGGGATCAGATCCTGCTGCTCCGGAGCTCCGGAGAAGGGGGAAATCATCGTCATCGTCATCACCTCTCCTCCTTGGCGTGGGAGGAGGCCTCTACATCATCACCATCACCAAGACCAGCACCATCTCCATCATCATCTCCGTGATCCACTCCGTTCCCCTCGTAGTTTGAGAGTTGCTATACCCTAGATACTTGTCTTGTGCTACTATTCATGTTTGTGATTGAGTACTTGTCATTATTTGGTGGTGAAGTTATATTTTCAGATTGTGTTGTACCACTTATGCCACTGAATATTATCATGTTTGCACGTTGTGAGTAGTTCCCATATGTTCCTGAGGGCATAGGATGAATTGGCAATGATTTATATATGACATGTGTTGGTATTTTGTCAAGAGTTTATCTTTTATGTGATTCTATGATGGTGTTGTGCGAACGTCGACTGCACAACACTTCACCTATATGGGCTCATAGGAGAACACCGTAGTATAATGAATTGAGGGAGACTTGGGAGGACATGTAAACCTGGACCGAATCATGAAGTTATATTATGAGGGTATTAGTATCGGGGACCTTAGAGTGTAATGCTATGGTGGGACTTTATGTCTTAATAATTCTTGTGCAGTCATTTACTTGGCCACATGATCCATCATAAGGGGTTGTAGTTTATTTATTTAGCTATACCTAATAATGGCTCCGTCCAAAGAAGATTAAAACTTGACAAGATATTCAACGTGTTGTTTAATAAATCTCTATGCCTAGCAATATCCATGCCGCCCTCGGGAACGTTTTCCACATATAAGTTACACATCACTTGAGCTTGTCCTCTTGCACATAAGAGGATTGGGCTTTCTCTCTTTGAGAGCTTTACTTGCTACTGTTTATTTTCTGCATTGCAACTATACAACCAAAAATACCAAAAACACTTGCATCTTTTATTGTTTTATTTATCAATCTTACTAACCAATACCTTCAGCTCCTCGTGGGTTCGACAACCTTTTCTAATTGAAAGGTACTACAATTGATCTCCTGCACTTGGGAGTCATCAAGATACTTTTCTGGCGCCGTTGCCGGGGAGCGTAGCGCTATTGGTAAGAAGTTTGGTAAGGAAACTTGAAAGCTGTTTTATCTCATTGTTACTATGGCATTTATGAATCGTCCTCGCTGCATCTTGCTCTATATGAAGTGCTTATGCCACTACTCCTAAAGTGGTTGAAACTACTGTGTCTGAGATACCTAAAGTGGGATTTAAAATTCCCATTGGTCATGTTAAAAGAGTTATGAAAAATCCATTTACAGGTGATGGAACTAAGTCTGCACGTGAACACATGGAGTTAATTGAAGACATATGTGGTTTATTTAGACTTCCTGGTATTTCTGAAGATCAGGTAAAAAGGAAGTTATTATATTTGTCTTTATCTGGTAATGCTCGTGATTGGTACAGGTCTCTTGATGAAGAGGTCTATTGAATGGATATCTTGAGGAAGGTTTTCTTTCTTAAATATTTTACTCCTAAAGAAGCTTATGAGAACCGCTGCTATATATTTAATTTCTGGCCACATCTGGGAGAGAGTATTACTCAAGCTTGGGGGAGGTTAAAGGAACTCCTTCGCAAGAATCCTTGTCATGATCTTACAAGGAAACTTATATTGATAAACTTTTATGTGAGGCTACCGTCGAAGCACAAGGAATTCTGGATAATTCATCTGGTGGAAGTTTTACTAATAATACTGAAGAAGAAGCATGGAATTTATTGGAGACTATTTCTGAAAATACTAGTCATTGGGATCTTGATAAAGGTAATGAGCCCTATTTTGATTATGGATATTCATGTGTAGAGAACTTCTCTACTTCTATTTGTTTAAAAATCTGAGTGATACTTTTAATCTTGATCCTTATGTTATAATTGAGATAGCTAAAGGTTTTGCTGATCATATCTGTGTTCCTCAAAGTGGTTTGAAGTTTATGTTGAACCTGTTAAACAATCTATTGTTGTTCCTAAAGTTATTAAACAGGAGAACCAGTGTCATCTGTGACAATTGAGGAGTATGTTGAACCACCTCCATATCCAAACCAAGTTAAGGAGAATTTACTTATTGCTGTTACTAACAAGAGTAAAGAAGAGTTCTCAGCCTTATGAACAGGTGGAAGTCAACAGTCAAATTTCTATTATCAACAATTAAATGAAGAAGACCCTGTTGATGTTTATTTATGTGAAGATGCTACTAAGTCATCAAAGGTAATTCGGCCAAAGTTGGTAAACCTGTTATATCATGCTCTATTGGGACTTCAAGTTATCATGGTCTATGTGATATTGGAGCAAGTATTAGTGTCATTCCATATTCTCTTTATCTTGAAATCAAGCCTGATATTGATCCTATCATTATGGAAGAGACAGGTATGACAATTCAACTTGCTAATAAAGATTATATTAGTCCATTTGGAATTGTTAGAGATGTTGAAGTATTGGTTGGCAAAATAAAATATCCTGCTGATTTTATTGTGCTTGGTTGTCCTCAAGATTCATTTTGTCCTATCATTTTTGGTAGACCTTTCTTAAACACTGTTGGTGCTGAAATTAATTTGCCTAAAGAGAAAGTGTTTATTAAATGTGCTGGTGAAAAACTTGATTCAACTTTTCCAAATTTGCTGATAAACATGTTGTGAAAGAGCCAATTTCTGAAGATATAATTGAAACTCTTGCACATATAGCTGTAGCTTCAACAGATGTTGTAGAACGTTATATGCTTAATCAAGATGAACCATTTAATGATGAGGAAAAGATGCTTTAGAACAAATATTATGGCAACAACCACCACAATTACAATTGCATATCCCACCTGATAATTTAGGAGTGCTACCACCACCTAAAGGGGATCCTAGCTTTGAATTAAACCTTTGCCTACAAATCTGAAATATGCATATTTGGATGAGAAGAGCATATATCCTGTCATTATTAGTGCTAACCTTTCAGCTGAAGAAGAAGAGAAATTACTTGATGTGCTTAAAGCTCACCGACCAGCCATTGGATACTCTCTTGATGATCTTAAAGGTATAAGCCCAGCTCTATGTATGCATAAAATTAATTTGGAAGAGGATGCAAAACCTGTTGTTGATTATCAACGCCGTCTCCATCCAAAAATGAAGAAGTGGTAAGGAAAGAGGTAATAAGACTTATTGAAGCTGGTATCATTTATCCCATAGCTGATAGTAAGTGGGTTAGTCCTGTTCATTGTGTTCCTAAAAAGGGTGGAATGACTGTTGTTCCAAATGATGAGGATGAACTTGTGGCTCAACGTACTGTTGTTGGTTATAGGATGTGTATTGATTTCAGGAAGTTAAATAAAGCAACTCGTAAAGATCATTACCCATTGCCATTTATTGATCAAATGTTAGAAAGGTTATCTAAACACTCTCACTTTTGCTATTTAGATGGTTATTCAGGTTTCTCACAAATTCCTGTCCATAAGGATGATCAAGAAAAGACCACTTTTACTTGCCCATATGGTACATTTGCTTATAGGAGAATGCCATTCGGTTATGTAATGCTCCTGCTACTTTTCAAAGATGCATGAATGCTATATTTGCTGATTATATTGAAAAGATAATGGAAGTCTTTATGGATGATTTTTCTGTGTATGGTACTTCCTTCGATAATTGCTTGTTCAACCTTAACAAAGTTTTGCAGCGTTGTGAAGACCAACACTTAGTTTTAAACTGGGAGAAGTGTCACTTCATGGTTACTGAAGGTATTGTTCTTGGGCATAAGATTTCTGGAAAGGAATAGAAGTTGACCCAGCAAAGATAGAAGCTATTGAAAAGCTGCCATACCCAAGGGACATCAAAGGTATAAGAAGTTTTCTTGGGCATGCAGGTTTTTATCGTAGGTTTATTAAAGATTTCTCCAAAATATCAAAACCCTAACCAATCTTTTGCAAAAGGATGTTCCTTTCTCTTTTAATGATGATTGCATTGAGTCCTTTAATATTTTGAAGAATGCTTTAATAAGTGCTCCTATTATTCAACCTCCTGATTGGAAATTGCCTTTTGAAATTATGTGTGATGCTAGTGATTATGCAGTTGGGGCTGTTTTGGGCCAACGTGTTGATAAGAAACTGAATGTATTTATTATGCTAGTAGAACACTTGATGCTGCTCAAAGGAATTATGCCACAACTGAAAAAGAATTTTTAGCAGTGCTATTTGCTTGTGACAAGTTTAGACCTTATATTACTGATTCGAAAGTCACATTGCATACTGATCATTCTGCATTAAATACTTAATGCATAAGAAAGATGCTAAGCCTAGATTAATAAGATGGGTACTTCTATTGCAAGAATTTGATTTACACATTGTTGATAGGAAAGGGGAAGATAATCAAGTAGCTGATCATCTTTCTAGAATGGAAAATATACCTGATGATCCTATTCCTATTAATGATAGCTTTGTTAATGAACAACTTGCAATTGTTAATGTTTCTAGTGCTAAAGTTGCATCTCCATGGTTTGCCAACTATGCAAATTTTATTGTTGGTAAGTTTACCTCCACACTTCACTTTCAACAAAGAAAGAAATTCTTTTATGATCTTAGACATTATTTTTGGGATGATCCTTTCCTTTATAAGAAAAGTGTGGATGGTATTATTAGACGTTGTGTACCTGAGCATGAACAACAGGCTATTATAAGAGATTGTCATGACAGTCCTATGGAGGGCATCATGCAGGAGATCGTACAGGTGCAAAGGTATTACAATCTGGTTTCTATTGGCCTACTTTATTTAAGGATTGTGCTGAATATGTTAAATCTTGTGATAAATGTCAAAGAGTAGGAAATATTGGTAGGAGAAATGAAATGCCTATGAATTATTCTTTGCCACTTGAGCCATTTGATGTTGGGGTTTTGACTTTATGGGCCTTTCCCAGATCAAAGACAAAGCATACTCATATTTTGGTTGCAGTGGATTATGTTACAAAGTGGGTGGAAGCAATTCCAACCAAAAGTGCAGATCATGCCACAGCAATGAAGATGCTCAAGGACATCATTTTCCCCAGGTTTGGTGTTCCTAGGTTTTTAATTACTGATGGTGGTTCTCATTTCTTGCATGGTATTCTTAGAAAAACATTGGCAAAATATGATGTTAACCATAGAATTGCATCTCCTTATCACCCTCAAACAAGTGGACAAGTTGAATTAAGTAATAGGGAAATTAAACTCATTTTGGAAAGACAGTGAATAAGTCTAGATCTGATTGGCCAACTAAAATTAATGATGCATTATGGGCTTATAGAACTGCTTTTAAAAATCCTATGGGAATGTCTCCTTATAAATGGTTTATGGAAAAGCTTGTCATTTACCTGTTGAATTAGAACATAAAGCTAGATGGGCTATTAAACAATTGAACTTTGATTTTAAACTGGAGAGAAGAGAATTCTTGATTTAAACCTACTTGATGAATGGAGAAATGAAGCTTATGAAAGTGCTAGAATGTTTAAAGAAAAGTTAAATTTGGCATGACAAGAAAATTAAGAGAAAAGAATTCAAAGTAGGTGATCAAGTTTTATTGTACAACTCTCGTTTCAAGTTTTCTGCAGGAAGTTAGCTTCAAAGTGGCAGGGACCATTAGTGATACAGGAGGTGTACCGTTCAGGAGCTATCCGTCTTCACGGTGATATGAAAGGTAAACCTCATGTAGTCAATGGACAACGCCTTAAACATTATATTGCAGGAAGAGCTTCATCGGAAAGGTGGAGGAGTTGAATTTAAAGACACCGGAGGAGGTAATTGCGAAGAATTTGCAGTTTCAGAAACCCAAAATCAATAAAGGTAACTTTTGTGTTGGAAAGTTTCTCGGAATTGCGTAAAATTTTACGGAAGTCATTTTTTATGGAAATTAACGTGTGGGACAAGAAAACTGGACGAACGGAGACCCGAGGAAGGAAAAAGGGGTCCCACGCGGCCAGATCTTGGCCGCGTGGGCCACTCCTTTTGCCCCTCGGAGTCCCGTTCGTCTCGTTTTCGACTCCGACGCTTCGTCTTGACCTAAAAACCGTCAATATATACCCCTTTTCGTTGATCTAATCTCGCACCGAGCGTTCTCGAGCGATCTTTGCTTTTGCTGTTTCTGCCTGTCAGGTTTTTAGCTATGTCTTCGGGAGACTCCTTCCAATGCTCCTCCATGGACGATGATGATGATGAACTCGAGGGCAACAGCCCCACGTCCATATGGAGAGGAATAGGAAGAGGAAGGACTACTCGATGATGAAGACTACAAGCCCGACGAGGAGGAGATGGAGAAGGAGGAAGCGAAGAGAAAGAATACAAGCCCTTCGTCGACATCGCACCTATTGCAACAGCACCACCTTCTCCTATCTCCGTTGCTGGTGTGAGGGTGAACGTGTCTCTTGGAAACAAGAGGCAGACGGCGCGCATGAGCACAGGAGGGAAGGCTCCTAGGCACGCACTTGCTAGCAAAAACGTGGTTTCTACTCTTATTGACAGGGAATTCAAGCGTGCCACCCAAGAGAACTATCCTGGTGAATGGGATCGTAAGATCCCTAATGTTAAAGTACCAAGCCCGGAGTGGAAGCCTTGCAAGAGACGGTGGAGAAGAATCTCATGGAAAAACTGGGAGAAGCTGCAAGGGAGTTTGAAAAGCCTACAACCTTATGATGAGCATTGTTGGAAAACTTGAAGATAATTATTATGAAGACAAGAAGAAAGAGCAGAAGTGGTTCTAGCAAGACGTCAAGCTTGGGGGAGTTCCACCTAGTCTTTATCTCTACTAGTTTATCATATCTATCTAGTCATGGTGTGTTTTGCTTTTATCGTTTAGTTATCAATATCTCTTAGGCGTGTGTGAGCTCATGGAGCATTATCATGTATCTCTATCTTGTGGTTTATCAATGAATATTAAAGTATGGTGTCATCCATGATTCTCTTGTTTGGAGATTTATGGGTAACACTCATGCAAATGAGCGTGGCATATTTAGAAGTTTCAGTCACATCTTGCCTTGAACTTAATTAACTTGAGTATGTTGGACAATTGTAGAATCACTCATTATAAAATAAGTAAAGAGAATGAGTCAATATGACTTGAAAATTAATAGTTTAAGGTTGAGATATAGTCTTGTAGGATAAAAAGTTAGGAAGGTTAATGAAAAGGATATGAAACACTCTTGTTAGAATCTAGTATCTTTTGAGCAAATTAATGATCATGGATATTTCAATACTTATGCTCTTGGAAAGTGAATGAAAAGGAAGGCACCTGAAAATTCAGTTAGCCATGGAAAGTGTAAGATAAAGGTTGTTAGAGCATAGGAACTTGATTGAAATATCCATGACTAAAGTTTGCACTAGTTACTAGTGAAGCAAGGTGTAAACAATTTATATCTATCTTTTCATTTGTCTTCTTTGAACTTGTTATCCAATGAGTTTATCTTGTCTTTAAATTTCAGCAAAGTATAAAATATTATGATGCTTGCCATAAGAGCAAAAGCATGTGAAAAATAGTATGATTCAATTGTCCAACATACAATGGTTATTTGCTTTCAAAAGTAAGGGGTGATTGCTAGAGCTTCTACTTATGTTGCCCTCATGTGTATGAGTTTTAGTTCATTAATCTTACATTGCAATTGAATATGATGATGATACAATGCTCGTATTTATTTATCAACCATAAGTCCATTGATGCATGTAATGATCTATGTCCTTACTTACTCGAGGACGAGTAAAGGTTTAAGCTTGGGGGAGTTGA
Organism: Poa pratensis; assembly: GCA_947311845.1. Lineage (NCBI taxonomy): Eukaryota > Viridiplantae > Streptophyta > Magnoliopsida > Poales > Poaceae > Poa > Poa pratensis. The sequence goes on along the minus strand of CAMZMU010000047.1, from coordinate 48,292,982 downwards.
TACGTGCATTTTATATCATCATTTATACAACTTTTAGTATCATATTAGAATGTTATTTGCATTGTTATATCATTGTTTTTACATGTTTTAGATGATTTATGGGACTTTCATACAAAGTCCCTATTTTTGGTATTTAATTTCTGGGAGGCAGAAAACCTCCTTTTTCTTGTTTTTAATGTTTCAGGAGCTACAGGGACCCAAATAATAAAAGGAAAATTACACAGCTGGTTTTTCGTCGAGAGAAAGGCAGAGGGAAGAAGACCGAAGAGAGGAGAGCCACGAGGCCCAAAAGGGTGGGCCCACGCGGCCAAGTACCTGGCCGCGTGGGACCCACTAATGGGCCTCGGGCACCTCCTCGCCTGGGGCTTTTTATCGACGCCTTCGTCCTCCCCGAAAAGTACGCCCTAATTTTCCAAGTCCATCCGAGGCCGCGGCGGCGGCGAAACTCCTGATTCCCTCCGAGGGGGATCAGATCCTGCTGCTCCGGAGCTCCGGAGAAGGGGGAAATCATCGTCATCGTCATCACCTCTCCTCCTTGGCGTGGGAGGAGGCCTCTACATCATCACCATCACCAAGACCAGCACCATCTCCATCATCATCTCCGTGATCCACTCCGTCCCCTCGTAGTTTGAGAGTTGCTATACCCTAGATACTTGTCTTGTGCTACTATTCATGTTTGTGATTGAGTACTTGTCATTATTTGGTGGTGAAGTTATATTTTCAGATTGTGTTGTACCACTTATGCCACTGAATATTATCATGTTTGCACGTTGTGAGTAGTTCCCATATGTTCCTGAGGGCATAGGATGAATTGGCAATGATTTATATATAACATGTGTTGGTATTTTGTCAAGAGTTTATCTTTTATGTGATTCTATGATGGTGTTGTGCGAACGTCGACTGCACAACACTTCACCTATATGGGCTCATAGGAGAACACCGTAGTATAATGAATTGAGGGAGACTTGGGAGGACATGTAAACCTGGACCGAATCATGAAGTTATATTATGAGGGTATTAGTATCGGGGACCTTAGAGTGTAATGCTATGGTGGGACTTTATGTCTTAATAATTCTTGTGCAGTCATTTACTTGGCCACATGATCCATCATAAGGGGTTGTAGTTTATTTATTTAGCTATACCTAATAATGGCTCCGTCCAAAGAAGATTAAAACTTGACAAGATATTCAACGTGTTGTTTAATAAATCTCTATGCCTAGCAATATCCATGCCGCCCTCGGGAACGTTTTCCACATATAAGTTACACATCACTTGAGCTTGTCCTCTTGCACATAAGAGGATTGGGCTTTCTCTCTTTGAGAGCTTTGACTTGCTACTTTATTTTCTGCATTGCAACTATACAACCAAAAATACCAAAAACACTTGCATCTTTTATTGTTTTATTTATCAATCTTACTAACCAATACCTTCAGCTCCTCGTGGGTTCGACAACCTTTTCTAATTGAAAGGTACTACAATTGATCTCCTGCACTTGGGAGTCATCAGCTGCTGGCTATAAGCTAGTATGAAATCTTACGAACACTACTTGCAGCTGATGGCTTGCCTTATGGGCATACGTATTCCTCTACACATGCGCATGTCGCGTCCTTTTCTGCCACATGCTTGTTTCTCTCCTTCGCATCCAGATTTCAGAGAATAGGTTCAGACTTCAGAGGAGCACTCGCATATGCGGCCAGGAGCATGTCGCGCTCATGTCGTTTCCTTCTGGAGATGGCAAAGAGTCAGGCGGTGGACCTGCGGGCAAGGTGCTGCTTAAGCCCGGAGGCAAGGGGTGACATCATACATGAAGTGGGGCGCCTGGATTGGGGCGAGGGAGCGGCCGCCGCGGATGTCTTCCTCGGAGCCGAGCGCCGGAAACCGGCGCGCGTGCAAGCCTCCGCCGTGGCCTGCGTGTACGTGCACGCAGTGGAGGACGGTCTTCATTTGCTCCTTCAAGCCGGTCGCCGCGGCCGTCTAACCAGATAAGGTGTACCCATGGCAATCCTTGTAATTACTATCAAAACGAAAATGTGTGTTGAGTTGTCAAACATTGGATCAATCGGGACCATTGGCCAAATGTTGAAGGGCTCAGATTTAATGTATCAACACAAGTTTACTCTTTTAATAGTAGTATAGATAGTTGGCATGTACGTGCAAGGCACGTTTTCATCATTAAATGGGATAATTTACAAGTAAAACGTCTTCACGGTTAAACGGGGAAATTTATGTCTGACAAAAAAAAAACAATTTATAGGTACGAAAATCCGTACTTAGCTAGATTACTTCTTTCGATGCAAGTCAATATTAACACAAATGTCCATAAATATGGTACCATAACTCACCATCTGCAGGAAAGTCATGGCATTACTTATCAAGTGTGCACGAAGCTAATGTGTGATTGTTGGGACTAAACCACACTCCATAGTTGATCTAAAAGTTCAAAATACAAATAAAAGATAGAAGACCGTGAATAACAGATCAAAATCCATATGAAAAACATAATATGAAAAAATGCTAAGCTTGTACTTGAGAACACGGAAGTAAGACCAGCACGTGGATTTGGGCTTATATTATCATCTTGACTTAATTTGAGAATATCCATAGCTTTGAAATTGCAACTACAACTTCAAAATGAGATGATTTTCATGGAGAAATAGAAAGGACTCATCACCAATAAAATACATGATTCTTCGCTTGGCCGGCACCACACAAGGTGTGCTAATAACCAAGACAAGATTTTCTAAAACATGGTTCGCCAGATATTAAACTAAGGAAACTCATGAGTTGAATCATCACTCAGCTGGTGCATTATGAACCTGAACACAAGATAGATCAGAACAGTACTGTCTAAAACAAATCGTTAATATGAGTTAGGAGAAACTTTTTGCACGTTTCATTCATAGATCCGGAGTGCTTTCTCACGAGCTATATTCTTGTCATCAGCAACGCATAAACAACTTGAAGAACTACACTTACGTTGCCAATTTTACTATTAATGATCTTCAGTGCACTTAGTTGAAAATAAAATAGCTTGCATATGTGGAGAAAATAGCTCGCAGCCAGAAAACAAAATGAAGACAAAAACAATTAGCATTGAACCGAATCTGGTTTTCACCAAAGAACAAAGAAATCAGTGCAATTCCTCCTCGCATCATGCTTTTGATATGAACAAGCAGCTAATGTGAAGCGGTGCTATCGACTGAACACCTCATGGATTCCTACAAGGCTGCAAGTAGGATAAGTTTAAAATTATTGATTGACATAATATCCTGTAACAAAGTAGTATACAAATCAACATTATTACCCAAGGAATTCCCAGTACCAAGTGTTACGGGTCCTCAGGCTCAGGTTTGATTTCCAGAATCGCTCACGGACGCGTGCTGCACCTGCAGCTCTACCGACCGGAGTGCTCCCATGAGCCGCGCCGGCGCAGGGGGGGCGGATCCCTCGAACCGCTGGCGTGTCCCGCCCCACAATCCGCAACTCCAGCGCCTCGTCGCCGGTATGGAGGTGCTGGAAGGAGGCAGCGCCGCCGCCCCAGGAAGTCGCGCTCGGCAGCCGCCTGGATACGAATCAATTAGGAGGGCCTGCAATTCGTTTTCAGTTTGGGCTGGAGGACCCGGAGCTAGGGGCAGGTAGGCTTGGTGCCTCTGTTGTCCTGTTCCACCAGAAGGAGGAGCTGGAGCTCGCCGGTGGCCTTCACCTCCGTGCTAGATGTGGAGCTACGGAGCTCGAATCCGGCCCTCGACATCCAGAACCGGCGTCTCCATGACCAGATTGAACGGCCGGGCGGCGCTGCGCTCGAATAGGAGGGAGATATGGATGAATTATAGAAGAGGCGTGGTGGGGCAGAAGACTCGCCGGCCGGCAGCTTGGCTGCGACGCAGGAGCCGGGGAGGGTCAGCGCCTCGTGTGAGCGCTTCGGTGCCTGGCGGCGGTAGCCCTCGGAAAAAAACAAAAATAATGTTTCGCGGTGTGTTGAGTTTTGCTCAACACGGACCGGACAATCTGATCCGTGGGTAGGAAATTTAACGCACAAGATTTAATGTATTCGATCAAGTTTGCTCTTTTAATAGTAGTATAGATTAGAGTTTTTTCTGTGATTGAATATGAGATGTGATGAGTTCAAGCGATGTTTCTTCATTGTATACTCTGATTTCTATTACTTCCACCGTGTGCATCATGTTTATTTGCAAATCGATTTCAGAAGCGCGTCCTTTTTTTAATCTCTCTAATCTATCGGTCAGTTCGGTCTTAACCGACACCGAACCGAATTCTAAGTGGACCGAACTCCTCGGTTAGCAGTTTTGTAAATAACCGATCGGTCATCATATTTGTAGAACCGAATTTCTTCGGAACCCGAAGAACCGACCCGATCGGTTCGGTCTAACCGAACGCCCAGCCCTAGAAATTACTATACTGAAGTTTCTACTGCGGATTAGCGTGGAGCCAAACGGAAAGAGAGGCAGGGCATTAGCAGTTTGTTGCTCGACGCTATAACCGCTGTCCCCTAAATTACAGTCAATTTTTTAAAAAAAAATACAGTAAAAAACACCGCTGTCACCCTATCGCACATGATCTCGCGCGTTCCCAAGCTCGTCTCGTGTCGTGCGCGCGAAGCATTGCATGCTTCGCACGACGGCTAGGACGGCCGACTGAGTCATGGCCTTGTAAGCATAGTTTAAAAAACCGGACCGGTGATCGAACCGGCGAGGGTCTCGGTTCGCGGTTCACCCAGTTAGACCGCCGGTTCGGCCGGTTCACGTGCTGGTTTTTAAAAAATAGAATAGCCAAAGAAATATTAATAATCTCGTCGAAAAAGTAAGTATATTAAGGAAAACGTGTACTACTATGACAACAACATGCCTCTGTCCTGTTGGCTAGCGCAGGTGTACGTCGTACGCGCCTCACAGGAGGCGTGGGTTCGAATCCCACGGGACGCAATATATTCAATATATTTTTCTCGCGTCAGCCAATATTCGGTTTGACCGCCGGTTCGTGTTACGCCTCGGTTTTTCCACAAAACCGGCGGTTTAACCGCGGTTTTTTCCCGGTTCGACTGCGGGGACGGTTCAGTGCGGTTAAAAGACCGTTGAGGCCTCTGTCCTGTTGGCTAGCGCAGGTGTGCGTCGTACGCGCCTCACAGGAGGCGTGGGTTCGAATTCCACGGGACGCAATATATTCAATATATTTTTCTCGCGTCAGCCAATATTCGGTTCGACCGCCGGTTCGTGTTACACCTCGGTTTTCCACAAAACCGGCGGTTTAACCGCGGTTCAGGCGGTTTTTCCCGGTTCGACTGCGGGGACGGTTCAGTGCGGTTAAAAGACCGTTGAGGGCTCTGGTTCTGGTTTTTTCCGGTTCAACCGGCGGTCCGGTCCGGTTTTTTCAACTATGCCTGTAAGTTGACGACATGGGGCAACTCCATGTTTTTTTTTGATCGACCGGTTTACGCAAAACATGCGTCAGGCCTAGGTATGGTTGACTCAAGACTCGGTAGCAGAGGTTGGATTCACGGCATGAGTTAGTGGTTTTCTCTCTGGTGTTGCCTTGTTGAATGCATTGCTTTTGGCGTCTGGTCTTGATTGGTTGGACAAAGCATTCATGATGAAAATCCTAATTTGGCTGTGGACATGGCGACGTTGGTGCGTGTGCATTTCCCTTATTGAAAGTGATGCTACTAAAGAAGTTGACATTGTTTTTTAATTGTTGTCTATTCCATGTACACTTCTTGTGGATGCTTTGGCCATGTTGCTTTGCATCAACTTTCATAATATCATGATCGTGTGCATCCAAGGATGTGGAGACATGGAGATATAGCCTTCCTTTTCGAAAAAGGAAAAAGGACTGTGGCGTGGTATATTTTTAATTAACGTTTTTTGAAGTGGATTTTTTCATAAATTGTTCTTTGTTGTGGCATTTTTTCGAATACACTAATTAAGTTCGGCAATGACATATATCGAGTTAACCCTCAAATAGATTGGAAACCCAATCAAGTATATGTAGTGTATGGGGATCTTGAGTACGGTCCAACAAAGCGGCAACCTTGGCCTAATTTATGATGCTACATGAGGCTTTTTATTCGTGATTGAGTCCAAACTCTAACAAATCTCTCTTTTTTCCACTTGGCTTCTCATAAATTACTGCTCCCCCATCTCACGAATAAGAGATGCTTTGGATGATCACTAGTTCCTTAGTGGTATATTATAATAGTTAACAAATTATGTTCAGAAAATAGGTTTGAAGACAGATCTACACAAGCCCGACAACAATACAACATATTAACAAGACAATGGACTTCATCTTCTGAAAGGTAGTACCATTGGAGGCCTAAATCGAGATAGTTACTCTTAACCGTGCTCTCAACCTTTTTGGTCAATTTATTTACTTGGTGTTGGGTTCTATCGGAACTATGCTCGTGTTAACATGGGTATGCAAGTAGTTGATGCCCCAGCTGCTTCTGACAGAAACACTATATTGTGAGTTTACAGGAAAGCAGAGCATCACTATATTGTATATCTGTCTGGGAGCCGTGCAATGCTTGTATTTTTCTTATTTTCTTCGACCTGATAGTATATATCTGAATGTTTTAACATGGAATTTTCATGGATGGATTCATGGATCTGTTTGAACGTGCATGTAGTAGATGGTTTCGTGGATTTGTCTGAACCTGTGTTTGAATCATATCTATAACTGTGTATGTAAATTGCTAGCTTTTTTTTTTTGAGACAAGCACTGGAGAGTACCAGGTGGTGCCATGTGCCCAGCATACATTTGGCCCAATAGAGGCCAGACCCTTTTTACAGTTTAGGCCCGGAACGTAGTCAAGGCTCGATCCAGTCCGAACACAACCGCCTTGAGAGTTTAGGCCCAGAACGTAGTCGAGGCTCGATCCGATCCGAACACAACCGCCTGAAATCGTATATCCACAGATAAAATTCCCACGAGTCCTCCTAAAACCTAGATCGCGAGAAGCAAATTCCCCACAGCCTTCCTTCCATCTCCGCAGCCATGGATTCCGCCGAAACCCTAGCCCGCTCCCCATCTCGGGACCCCTCCTCCGACCCTCCCCCCCGCGATGCCTCCTCTGAGCCCCACCACAACGGCTCTGCCCCCGAGGCGACTCCTCCTCGCGCCGCCGCCGCCGCAGCCGATGGGAGCAGTCCAACGACGATTCCGGCGGCGAGGGCGGACGGAAGCGCAAGTCGCGGTGGGCCGAGGAGGAGCCCCGTCCCACCATAGCGCTCCCGGATTTCATGAAGGACTTCGCCGCCGAGATGGATCCCGAGGTGCACAATCTCAACTCGCGCCTTCTCGAGATCTCGCGCCTGTTGCAGTCGGGCCTGCCCCTCGACGACCGCCCCGAGGGCGCGCGCTCGCCCTCCCCGAGCCCATATATGACAACCTCGGCATCCGCATCAACACCCGCGAGTACCGGGCTAGGGAGCGCCTTAACCGCGAGCGTCAGGAGATCATCTCTCAGCTCATCCGCCGCAACCCCGCCTTCAAGCCCCCGGCGGATTACCGCCCACCCAAGCTCCATAAGAAGCTCTACATCCCCATGAAGGAGTACCCTGGGTACAACTTTATCGGGCTCATCATCGGTCCCCGTGGTAACACACAGAAGCGGATGGAGAAAGAGACGGGGGCCAAGATTGTAATCCGAGGGAAGGGCAGCGTCAAGGAAGGTAAACTGTTGCAGAAGAGGGACCTGAAGCCTGATCCTAGTGAGAATGAGGACCTTCATGTGCTTGTTGAGGCTGATACTCCCGAGGCGCTGGAGGCAGCCGCAGGCATGGTGGAGAAGCTGCTTACCCCCGTGGATGAAGTGCTGAATGAGCACAAGCGGCAGCAGCTGCGGGAGCTCGCGGCGCTGAATGGGACAATTAGGGATGATGAGTTTTGCAGAACTTGCGGTGAGCCAGGTCACCGGCAGTATGCCTGCCCTAATAGGACATCAACGTTTAAGAGCGAGGTGCAGTGTAAGATCTGTGGTGATGGTGGACACCCGACAATTGATTGTCCAGTCAAGGGCATCTGGGAAAAAGATGGATGACGAGTACCAGAACTTCCTTGCTGAGCTTGGTGGTAGCGCACCTGAGTCGATGAACAAGTCTGGTGGTCCGATGCTGGCTATTACAGGGGGTGGTGGTGGTGGCAGTGGTAGCGGTAGTAACTCGCCGTGGTCTGCAGGTGGTGGTGGTGCAGCAACAACAGGAGCAAATGGGCTCAAGAAGGATTATGACGAGACCAATCTTTATATCGGGTACTTGCCACCTATGTTTGATGATTCAGGGCTGATCAGTCTATTTTCGCAATTTGGGAGATTGTCATGGCAAAGGTTATCAAGGATCGCAACACTGGACAAAGCAAAGGATATGGTTTTTGTGAAATACGCCGATGTCTCACAGGCTAATGCGGCAATTGCTGCTATGAGTGGTTACCATCTGGAGGGTAGAACTATTGCCGTTAGAGTAGCAGGCAAGCCACCACAGCAGGCTCCTCCTCCTCCTGGCCCGCCAGGACCACCGATGTACCACTCTGCAGATCCTTCTGCTGGTGGCTACAACTCGCAGCCCTACATGGGAGGACATCCACCACCTCCTCAAGGTAGCTATGCTCCAGTACCTTGGGGGCAACCACCACCTTATGCTTCATACCCTCCGCCGCCACCACCAGGCATGTACCACCCTGCACCAGGCCAGACTGCTCCACCTCCATACGGTATGCAGTACCCACCACCACCTGCTCCTGTACCTCCACCAGGGACTACTACATCAACTGATGTAGCGCAGAACTACCCTCCGGGTGTAACACCACCGAGTTCTGGTGCACCTACTCAGCCTGTCCCAGCTCCAGTATATGGAACCTCTGGTGCACAAAACATGCCACATATGTACCCTCCTCCACCTTATAATTATGCCCCATATTATCCATCTGCCACACCAGTTCAGCCCCCGCCTCCTCCACCACCAGCTAGTGTTGATCCGTCGCAAAGCATTGCGACAGCACCTTGGGCCACCCACAATGCACCGCCTCCACCACCACCACTGGGTAATGTTGATTCCTCACAGAGCAATTCAAGTGCACCTTGGGCCAATCACAATGTACCGCCACCACCACCTCCCTGTCATCTTCCAACGACCAGCCCGCTCCTCCCTATGGTGCTGATGCTGAGTATGATAAGTTTATGTCAGAGATGAAGTGATATGAGTGAAGCTGATACAATTCTTTCAACACTGTGAAAGGTAACTTTGCATTTATCTTTTTGTCGTTGTCCTCATTAATCACTAATGGTCTAAGGAAGATAATAGCGTGGAATAAATCAAATATATATTTAACTATGGAGCTCATGTTTTGGTCATTTCCCGTCATATTGCCCCACTATTCTGTAAACTTGACCGCAGATGCTTGCAAGCAAAGTGTGCTTGCTCATGCCTTTGGGAAGCACTCACTGCTTGTATGTCTTTTGTTTAATGTCTGTGCTACAGCTCTGGTTAGCCGTTTCTTCAGAAACCTGTTCAACTTTAAGACCACTCAACTTAGTTTGCTAATTGAGAATATTGAACCTTTTTTCAATCCAAATACCCATGTGATGATTTACATCGACAATTTTTCGAGTCTATGCATGATACTAACCAGTTTCATGCAGTTTTTGCAGTCAAGTTCTAGCGAAGTTCCATCCTTCTGTTCCCTTTTGTAGGGTAAATAATGATGATTCATGCTATGGTTTAAGATCTTTTCATATATGAAAATATTTCAGACCTAGTGCCATTTTTAATTGTCATTTCATTAGTTATATTTATTTCCCAGTTCGCTGAACACTTATAGTTTTACTTGATATTCACTTAGTATAGGAAATGATGTTTTCATGTCTGTTAGATCTTCATGGGAAAAGAAAGGCGCAGCTTAGATAATTTTTACCTCTGATGTAGACAAATCTAGTAGTAAAATTTCCGAGACCGTATATTTTATGCAGAACTTGTTTCAAGATATCATTTTTGTATTTTCTTGTCATAATGTGGATGCATTGACTAACATGTTCGATTTTGTTTCAACTCTTTTGGCAGGCTTAAGGTTTCTTGGAGCTAATGCGAACCTGATTTATTTGTTGTTGGAAGTTTGGGACTCATATCTTTAACCTTGCTGTGCTGTTATGACCATTGCAGAGGTTGGATGACGAGGACGTTAAGCATTACCCAGCTTATTGGGCTACATAATATCTGCTTTATCTCTATTTCTCAGAACTATTTCAAGGAACCCTTTACTAATACTCTTGTTTCGTTGTTATTGTCATTGATATTTGCTATTTGATGTCACTTTAATGCTCTGTTGGCTGTGATATTAATTTTATTGTTCTCACCTCTATTATTGATGTTTTCGTCTCCCCTCAATTTGGTAAGTGCTGGTGGTCCTCTGCATTTGGATACTGGCTCCCTCTTTCGCTGCCCCCACTTGGTGGTTGGTATAATTACGTGTGAAATGTATGTTTGGCTAATGATGAATCTGTCAAGTTCAACTTACGCCTTTGTCCAAGTTGTTTGGCAGAGCTCGTGACAGCTTGGCACAGGCGAGTTAGCGCTTGATTAACAGGTATCGTTGGGCTGGTGCGAATTGTTCCACTGTGGAATGTACTAATTCTCGATATGTTTTGCTCTTCTGATTTTCTTCTAACAAACAGTGAACTTTCTCCCTTTTGGTAGTCATGTATAACTTAAAATGTATCGAGACATCGCTGCCATGCGGGAAAGTCAAGATGCAGAACTAACATATTTTTATTTTGCTAATGTTCATCCTAGCTAACATTAATGAGCATTTCTTTGCCACTTAAGTAGGACATGCTGGCTGCAGATGAAGTCCCTAACGGAGGTTATGCCCAAGATGCATAGTTGACACGATTATATGTTTTGAGCTCTTTTGGAGGTTTGGAAACCAACTAGCTGAGCTCGATAGTAGGTTTTAGGTGCACTGTTAGGGAGGTATAGGAGATAAAGTAGCTAGGGGAAGAACTTCATAGTCAGGCATGCTAGCTATAATTAGTTACCATCATTATATGTTGACAGCTATACTGCTGTCTTGCTTTGCAGCCATAGAATTGTAGGTTCCGTCCTATTTCTATACTTTACATTTCTAAAAATGTTTTGTTTTGAATGTAGAGGGAGACAACGTATATATGCTAAAGAATCCATGAAACATTCTTCTCCTAGTTTGTTACCTTCCCTTTCTTTTTATTGTTGTCTGCTATTTCCATTGTCATCAAACTAATTTTACGATGGTTTACTACTGCATATTACTTCCACATGTTAGATACAACTTAGTTGTATTGGCATGAGCAATACATTTTACAATTTGAAGTTTGGTAATTTTGCTTTATAAATTTACCACCTTCGTTTAGACAATGCTGTCTGAACTAGCGATACTTTGCTTTGTCCTTTCTTTGTGTAACTAAGTTTGGTTTAGTTGAGATAAGTAGTTCTATTAAAACAGAACATAATGCTCGTTCGTAGGTATGGATTGGTTTGTTAGTGTTATTAAAGTGCCAACTTAATTGGCCATAACCACCGTTTGGTTGCTTCATTTAGATGTTAGTTATTCAGTTCTTCTAAGTACATGCTGATCTCTTGGACAAGCACTACAAGTGGAAAGTGCATACATGAGCTTTCCGAATGTACTTTTACTGTTGCATGGGAAGGCTTCCCTTGTGGTGTGATTTTTAAACGAGTGAAATGAGTAATCCTATACCTAATAGGATCGATGTGAGGACCCGGACCCAACTCAGTAGCATTCGGGATCTTGCGCAACAAATAATTTCTTCTATATTATGCTAAAACAGTAAAAACTAAATTAGGGAAGAGTAAAGTCAGGAGTTCTCCACTTCATGAAAAAAAAAGTCGGGAGTCGAGCATCTCTTTACGTCTACTTCCAGTAGACGATGCGGCAATGGTACTGGAGGGACGCTATTGGGAGCGTGCAGATGTTGCCAACGTCGCCCTCATTATAAAAAAGTAAAGCAAAATTTAAACGAAACTAGATAATTCCATTCAAATTTAGAATAAAGTTAACAAATTTGAACGAACTATGGACGAAACCCTAAATCTAGCGGAGGTAGCAGCGGACTAGCGGTCAAAAGAACTATGGACAAAACCCTAAATCTAGCGGAGGTAGCAGCGGACTAGCGGTCAAAAATCGAGTAGTCGAGCTCGACCCCAAAACAGCCTGCCTTCATCCCCGTTGACTATCATAATGCCTACTCTACCTCCGACCATTGGCACGCGAACGGAGATCGGTCAGCTACACCATCTTTATCGACTCCTCAGGACTTGTTCGAGCTCCCATTCGTCGTTTGGCACCTCTGGCTTCGGCAGATTAAGAGACATGCTCCTCCTTCATTATTTTCAAGTTGAGGAACAGTCAGCTTTGTAGCGGCGTGGGCTGCTCCTTGTTGACGATGCTGACCCACGACAGAGCCGTCCACGGCTCTACTTGGGGACCAGGGGCGCCACGTGAGGACGAAGCGGCCCACAGTTGTTGCTCCAGCTTGGGGACGAGAGGAGGGGTCGCCGCAGTGTGCAAGGACGACCAGTGCTGCTGCTCCAGCTTGGGGACAAATGTGTCGCCGGAGCGCACAAGAAGGACCACCACTGTTGCTACTTCTTGGACGAGGGGGGGTCTATGCTCGCATGGAAGGAGAAGTCATCGTGAAGGAATAGCGCTATGACGACCCCGACGGCGCGACCGACGACACGTATGGATTCCTCCTCTCAACTTGTCAGGCCAATGGATCTTTCACGCTCGTATGGATTCCGCCTCTCAACTACCAGCGAGGGAGGGGGATCCGTCCGACAACAACGGATCGGGAAGGGGATTTTGAAGATGTTAAGATATGTTAGTAGACTTGTAGTATCTCTCACTGATGGAAGAGCACTTCATGTTAAGGTTCGTTAGTGATTTTGACGATCTCATGGAAGAAAGCAATGAGTGATGCTTCGTTATGAATCTGATAATCCGATACTGTCACGCCACCAAAACGAACCGACTTGTTTCTGGGAGTGTGGGAGCACCATGAGAGTAGAGACTCCAAACTAGGTTAACAATTCGTGGGACATTTTCCTTGCTGCAAAACCTGTGCAGTTAATGAAGTGGCTTGATAATAGTCAAGTGCGTCAACGCGTCGTCGTTGCTTTCTCGACCTTCCTTCCACAGCTCATCTTGAGCCGGCCATGACGAAGACTCAGCTCGTCTCGTGGCTCAAAACAGCAAGCGCCACCGTTGGAAGTTCCTGCACAGTTCGCTCGGACACATCAAACCGGGATGTTAGTCTGCAAAAAAGCGCAAGAACACCGTCGCAATCAAACCTCTCAGGCGATCCATAAGAAAAACGCTGGAAATTGTTCTAAGATGAGGCAACCATGGCAACTTGATCGCGGTGGTGGTTTATTTCCTCCTTTTCGTTCACTTCGGTTTTGCCGAACTCCAAGGTTGGCGCAGATCAGTGCCTCTCCCGGTTCTTCACTTCAGCAGTCAGCACCCCCACTTGAAGTTGAACTATCCGTCAAACAATGTACAACGAGGGGACATCAATAAAAGATAGGAATTGCAGCCATGTGGGGAAGACCAGCCCGAGCTGGCTTCGCCCTTGACCCGGTCGTTCCGATTCTGGCCGACCTTCCAAGCAATGACGCAGACGTTCTGGTAGCATTGCTAGTCCAGTTGGCCCCAGTTCTACACGGAGCCCATTTGCCGTTCCGGCCGGGTACCGCCGGTCGCCGGAAGCTCTGGTGCGTGCTTCGCCGCAAGTCAGCGGCATGCGGCGGAACGGAGAGGAACCCGGCTCCATGCTCCCGCCATCACCGAACGGGAAGGAGGGCAAGAGTGAGACACGATTGATTGATTGATTAGCTCGGTTTCATAATTCTTGTCGTGATTTTAGTTAAACGGCAAAAATTATGAAAGGGAGCGAGTACGCTACAACTCTTTCCCATGAGCCCGTATGGAATTTTGCTTCAAAACAATCAGAAGACTAAGCAACTACCTGCTTATCCATATGTTTGTTTAAGAAATATTCTGCTAGCAGTATCGGACTCGATCATCCTGCGTCACTGTCCTGGGTCTTGGAGTCAATTTTTTCTTTTGAACAAGTGGTCTTGTAGTCAATTGACTGTGACTGAATTAACGCCGAATCCTTGCGACCAAGGAATAACAGAAAGGAAAGAAGAAGAGATCGACGAAATCATTGGCTATCGGCGATCAAGTGAAGCGGCAGCTGCCGGCTGAATTTCAAAGTAGCACGTGACCCGCTGTCCCTGTCTCTCCGGTCTCTGATAATGCTCTCTGGTCTCCCTTCTTACCACAAAAGTCTGAGGCCCTGTACAGTTTGTGTGGTTTTTTTTTGCCCTGTTTTCCGCATAAACAGGGCCCTGTATAGTTTGTATGGTTTTTTGACCCGGTTTTCCTTATAAATTGGGTCATCTCTTCTATCTATTCAGACGGTGGATATGACCACCATAACCTAAAAAAAAACAGGTCTGAGGCTCTGAGGCTTCCATCTTCCCCAAGCTTCTACGTTTGCTTTGAAGCCTTTTCGTCACGGCGACTAGGCATAGTGCAATGAGGTGTGAGAGACTGTGACTCTTGGATAGTCAAACTTTTACTTGTCCCGTCAAAGAATTATAGCAGGGCTATCTAAGCGTAGGATCAAAACTTACAGTCATGCCGTGTCGTTCTTTAGTTGAACCACTTCTTTCAAGACACCTTTTATTAAGATTTTTTTTTATCGAGTGTCTTTTCTTTCTAAAACAATAACTAGTTTTGATTTGGTAATTTGATCTCAATTAGAGGGATTCAAAGATACTCCATCTATGCATCCTAGGGTTAGCATCGAAGCCTTGGGATGCCCTTGAGTACACCCTTGTCGTGATCGACACGGTATCGCCCCACCATCTTATCTTACCATCTCATGTCTTCTTCCAGTTATGTTTGTACCTCCGAGAAACGAGGCATAGCCATAGGTGTTGATACCTCCCTACCCGCGAGGTATTGAGTTCGAGTGCCAGCGCCCGCTCCCTTGTGTGTACTTACCGAAAATTCTTCTATTAAACTGCTTGGAGGGCTATCTAACCCCCCAAGTCGCATTTTTTTAATGTTTGTACCTCCAACATCGCAACCCACCCCTTTCACGATTTTAACCCGTGTTAGGCACACGACATACAGGTGCAAAGGAGGACAAGATGTGTGATCCTATGCTCACTTTAGCTACCACACATCATGATTGAGCTTTGGTGGTGCTCCTTGAGTATAAGGGCTGAAATTCCCCAGGGTGCAAACCCTTGCTATGGCTTTCGCCAATGAAAGCTGGTAATGACGGTGGTTTGATAGTTTTCTTGGTGAAGGTATCACATGGATTTTGCAGCCCTATTCTACAGCGTGGAAATAAAGGATCTGGTTTTTGACTCGATCTTTTTTTACAACGTCTTTGACTCGATCTAACGACAACGAACACTTGTGTCGTTATCCTTCTTGAAGGTGTCGATTTTGGAGTACCTTCTCGCGGTATGTCTGTGATTTTTGTGCGGATTGGATCTTGTTTTTTTCCCCTAATTATTTACATGTGTGCATCCTCGATGTCTTGGATTGCTCTTAATATTGAGTTGTTGCAAGGACCAAATATACTTGATATCCTTATGGTATTAATACATTATACCCTTTATCGAAAAATGTTCATTTCAGCTAAAATTTTAGCAAATAAGTAATAAATAAATCTAGATATCACATTTCTCGTTATATGCAAGCCACATTTCCATAAAAGTAAAAAGATTTTTGACAAAGTGAACTTACTTTATTTTTTAGAATAAACATTGTTTTCCGAAGCAACTCAAGCATACACGCAATGACAGAATGCACATTCACTTTAATAGTTCTGCACAGGATGAGCTACTCCATTATTCTCTTTCCATGGTTCACTTGAACCTGCGGTAACGAGTGTATATCAAGTTTTGCCGCCATGATAGCGCGCGGCACTCTCCACCATCTGTTTACAACAAAGCGTGTAGGAATTTCAGAATTTCTTTCGTTCCTATAAAATTGTTCGAAATGTAGCCATCACCTTTACATAATATTCCTCCACGATCGATCAAAGTGGCCAACAAATTATATCGTCTGGAATAAATGATGTGATTGTTCGGAAATTTCCGGATCAGATCCCAGTCGTTGCATATCAGCACCAGCAGGGGCTGCTAGTGCTAGGTGATAAAATGGATGGAAAGCGACGCGGTCGACTTCTCCAACCCCACTGCAATATTCGTTCCCTACTTAATCACTCTCAAGTTCTCAAAATAATGATAATTAAGCACTATCATCACTGATTAGTACCCTGGAACTGGAAGAAGCACCCACCATACACACACACCCCATTGACCCCGCGCATTGACGAGGTGGTCGGAAACACGACACATCCTCTATAAATCTTCTCTCTTCGTCCTCTGGCTCGCTCGCTCGCAGCACTTGCTCTCTTCATCACCGATCGCCAACCTCTCCCCGGAGATATTCAGGAGGATCTTGCACGCGAGCACGGAGATGGTTGCGCCGATCGCGGTGGCGTCGGCGGGGCTGGGGATGCTGGCGGGGGTGGCGATGGCCAACAGGTCCATCCAGGAAGGGAGGCCCCCCGCGGCGGTGCGGTGGCCGCAGCCGCGGTGCGCGACGTGCCTCGGGACGGGGAGGGTGGAGTGCCTCTGCTCGCGGTGGTCCGACGGGGACGGCCACGGGTGCCGGACCTGCGCGGGCACGCGGAGCATGCCGTGCCGGAGCTGCGGCGGCTCCGGGACCGGCCGCCGGGCGCCCGTGCGGATCGCCACCGCCTCCGCCAAGCAGCCACGCTCCAGCTCCAGCAGGCGCTGATCAGCTCAGCTGGCGATCCGGCCCGTCGGTCAAGATCGATTTGGTGCTGGGGATAGGAAGAATTGGATGTACTCCTATAGATCAGATTAGTGAACTGGTTAAATATATTAATCACTAGTATAGTAATTTGTGCCGGTCTCTTCCTACTGATTGATTCGATCGCCTGAATATCTTGTGACTTTTGGGTGCCAAATTCGTTCTGGCATCAGAGCTAGCTGAAATAAGGGGCGGATGGCAATAATTCCAAATGTGTTTGCGTTGAAGAAAAATCCCTTACTAGCATCTCTTAGCATCTCCACTCAGGATGGGAATGGGCCGACCCGGACCTGGCCTTGGACCCAGCCCCTCTGGCCCCAGGGCCAGTTTGTGAGGCCGCGGGTTGACCCACATAAAAATAGTAAGTGGCCTCGTTAGCCCGATGGGTATTTTGGGTCGACCCAAATTTAAAATATATTTTGTCTTGTGAACAAAAAATATTAAAATTAGGCACGTATAATACAATCGGACTAGTTATAAGAATTAATGTTACGTATAGCAGTATCGGGTGCTATTTATATGCATGTATAGGAGAATAATCAAAGTAGCAAAGCAAGTCCGGCCTCCGTCTGTGTATCTACGCATGCATGCGTACGTGTGTGCTTAAAGAAAAAAAATGGTGTGTTCTTACAGGATTAAGTAACATAAACAATCAAGTCTCCCGCCCGATCGTGGGTATGTAGGCTGCGCGTATGGCCAAAACAATTTATTTATTTTGATAAAGAGAAGGGCAAAACAAATGAGTCACCTTTACTTTGTTTGCAAAAAAAGTCACCTTTACTCTCGTTATAACAAAGCATTAGCTGAAAATTATAGTCCGTTTTAAGATTGTGGCCTACGACAATGTCGACGTGATATAGATCGCAAATTCGCAACTATAGCGCCTTGTCGGAAAAATATGGAACGAGAGTTTGAGGCCGGCCCTGCTGACCCAAATCTAGTTTGAGGCCGACCCACAAGACCCATTGGCCATGATTTTTTGGGTCGGGTCGGCGACCCGGCGGGCCGACCCGGCCCATTCCCATCCTGAATCTCCACCGGGGGCTCCAAATTCGTGTCCGGCACCCCCCAATCGAGTCCCAATTGGGGGTGCCGGACATGTGTCCGTCCATGTTTTCGACCGCGTCCACAGCGGCGCACCCCAAACGTCCGCCCCCCAAACGCGAGCAAATCATCGAACACCTTGCGGGCGGATTTCAATACGAATTGATGTAATAAATATTACAACACAAGTTCAAATTCGAAATACAAAGTTTAAATACGAATTCAAGTTTAAACCATGACCTATCAAACAGCCGTCGGCTGAGTCGCTTTGATGGTCCACAGGTGGTGCACGAGATCATCGTGCAGCTGCTTATGCATTGTTCCATCACGAATTTTCCGATGTATGGCAAGGAATTCTGCATACTGCGTCGGCACGCCCGGATGTGGATGGGCCATAGGCCCCTGGAAATCAAACACTTCGCCGACCAGTTGCTTCCTCGTATCACGCTCGTCTTCAATGATCATGTTGTGCATGATAACACAAACATTCATGATCTCACACATTTTATCTAGCGACCATGAAAGACAAGGGTAGCGAACAACGGCAAACCTGACCTGGAGCACACCAAAAGCCCGCTCCACATCTTTGCGAACTGACTTTTACCTCTTTGCAAAATGACAATCTACCTCGCCGTGAGGGTTGCGGATGGTCTTCACAAATGTAGACCAAGTGGGATAGATGCCGTCAGCAAGATAGTACCCTTATCGTACTCATGGCCATTGATCACATAGTTGCATGGTGGAGTTAGGCCATCACAAAGTTTTTTGAACACATTGGATTTGTGGAGCACGTTGATGTCATTGGAGGCACCGGCGGTGCCGAAATATGCATGCCATATCCAAAGATCATAATCTGCCACGGCCTCAAGTATAACACTGCATTTTCCGTGGTGCCCTGACTTGTACATCTCTTGCCAAGAAAATGGACAGTTCTTCCAGTTTCAATGCATGCAATCGATGCTTCCAATCATCCCTGGAAATCCTCTTGCTTCGCCTTGTGCCAAGAGACGAGCCGTGTCTGCCTCATTTGGTGTCCTCAGATATTGCTTTCCGAACACCTTCACAACTGCCTTACAAAATCTGTAGGTGGCTTCGACGGCGGTGGACTCAGACATGCGGAGATAGTCATTCAACGCATTGACGGGAAGCCCGTAAGCAAGGCACCGTATGGCCGCCGTGCATTTCTGAAGTGATGAAAACCCAAGGAGGCCGGTGCAGTCTCTCTTCAGCGCGAAGTAGTCGTCGTATTCCCGAACGCCATGCACAATCGTCCTGAACAATGACCTGCTCATCCTAAAGCGTCGGCGAAATTCATGAGGCAAGTTCGTCGGATTGTCGGCAAAGTAATCTTGGTACAAGAGCATGTGCCCAGTTGCTCTGTTGCGTTACTTGTTGGGCCTCCGCCCCTTCTCTGATCCTCCAAACTTCGGCGCCGCGTCTTCCTCGATCGCGGCATGTAGAAGTGCGGCCATGACCATCTCATTCTCCTCGATGTCGGCCGCAAGGGCGGCATCCTCCTTCATCATTTCAAAAAACATGACCTCGTCGTCGCTGTCCATGGCCTATTGGACGAAAGAAAGCAATGGAACAAAGCCACAAATGAACAATCAACCAAATGAGCCTACGGACGAATGGTCGAACAGGTTGCGGGCGGGGTAGGAGGAAAGAAGAGGCATACCCGGCTTAGAAACTAGCTACGCCGGCGCTGGACTGGTCGCAGACAGGCGGGGAACGGCGGCACGTGGGTCTGCGTTGCCGCTCCGGCTAGGCGCCCGAGGTGCGAATCAAGCAAGCGGTGACGAGAGTGGCGGCGATGGTGCGAATCGTCGCCGAGAGGAAAAGAGAAGGACAGTGTGGGGAGCGAATGATTCAGGTCACGCCGCGCTGTCTCTATGACGGGCAGGCCTCCCCTGTCAGACGCGTGTCCGCCCCATGTCCGGCACCTCCTCGGGGGTGCCGGACATGTTTTTGCTCGGGGTGAGTCTTTGGGGGTGCCGCTGGTGGCGTTTTTGGCCGTCCGGACCCCCAATGGGCCTTTTGAGGTCACTTGGAGGCCCTCGGTGGAGATGCTCTTATGATCGCTCCACTTCAGGTACATTGCTTAAATCCCATTCAGGTACCAGTTTCAACTTGACCGTGCATCCTGGACGCTGGGCTGTCGTTCCTAGCCAGGACGCCGAACTCCGCCCTGTCTGCTTAGGTTTTCACAACATTGCTTAAAAATTTAAACTATACTTACTACTCCGTATTGGCTATTCATCATACCAGAAAAGAAACTGACGTGCCAACAAGAAAACACAGGGTCACCATAACAAGAACACATAATAAATAGAAAACCATGGCAAACTGACGTCATTATATGGTGCCATAAAAAATTACAAGTTTTAGGGTAATTGGTAATTTTAACAACCGTCCATCCGCTCTAATCGAACGGTGATAAAATTAGAGCTATCAGAAACTACCAGATTAAAAGAACCCGAAACTACCAATATTTTTTTATTTTTAATCGAAATTAGAAAGGTATTTAGGTAAATTCGTGTTAGTGGCCCACCGCCAGATTCATCCATTTTCTCATCTCACTTTCTCCCTTAGGGTCTGTTCGGTTTTCGGATGAAGTGGAATGGAACATTCCATTCCATTCCATTCCACTTCGTCCCAACCAATTTCATTCTCCTGTTCGGTTGCTTTGAAAAAGGGGAATGGAACCGAAACAAATTAGTCTAAATATTCAATTAATTAGAGTCTAAATTAATCTAAATATCCAATTAATCTAAACATTCCCTAAATACTCAATTAAGCGGAGAGGACGGCGTTGACCTCCGGCTGGCTGGCCGCCGCTCCGGGAGGGCCCTGCCCCGGCTGACCTCCGGCACCGGCGCAGGAGGGCTCCGCCTCTGGCTGAACGTAGCAGCAGCGTCGGCGATCCTGTCCGGCGAGCGCGGCCCCGCGTCGGCATGAGGCCATGCATCTTCCTCCAGAGGGTCTTCGGACGCGGACCGAGACGGGGAGGCGGGCGGGGTTGACGACGGCCCAGCTCACGGAGGGGGGCGGAGGCGGCCGTCCATTGCGCCGCCCGTTGACCCTCCATGGCCACCCCTTGCTCCGCCCTGCGCCGCTGCGGCCGCCCGTGCTCCGCGCGAGGCCGGTCCTTGCTCCGCCCGGCGCCGCCACGGCCGCACGTGCTCCGTGCGTGGCCGGCCCTTGCTCCGCCCGTGCTCCAACGCGGCCTCCCTTGCGCCTTCCGGCGCGCGGCCGCTCTTGCTCCGCCACGGCCGGCCCTTGCGCCCCTTGTGATTTTCTGGAGGAAAATGGACTTTCATGAAGCGACTGCATTGTCCATAGGATCAACTTATACTGAAGACTTTGCTATAATAACAGAAAAAGCAAACTTCAAGAAATCTAATTTCATAACATTATTTTGCTTAGCAGAGTGAGATAGATAATTAAGCACGTATGCGCTGGGCGACAAGTATCTCACCTTCCTCCTTTGATCCGAGCAATACGAGATAGATATTATTAGCAGCAAGGGAGCACTCTAATACATGAAGAACATCATTCCAACTTGAAAAAACAAGTAGTTTGGCTGCTCCGTCAGTTGAAGTGATCCACAAAATCCGTTGTATCATATTCATGCGGTCATGCCCCTACACATAGAACCCAATCTGCCAATCAGTCCATCACGATGGCATAGCTCGGATGACGTCGAGGGCTGGGAGGCGGAGAGGAGGTCAACGCTGGTGGGGCATGCGCGTGCAGGTCGGCGCGAACGCGGGCAGGCGGGGCGACGCGGACATGTGGCGGTGCGGGCGTTATGCGGCGGCGCAGAACGGCGAGGGCTGTAGTCAGACAGGCGAATCGTGTTGATGCGGCACGGCGGAGTCGGAGCGAGCGGAAACAGCGGCGTCCTTGCAAGGAGTGGGGCTTCGTGGGTTTGGTGGTTTGCGGTTTTGTGCCTGTGATTTTCTCCAGCGTAATATGGAAGGCCGCGGTGTCGACGCGGGCGAGCGGTGGAGGGAGTTGGAAATGGGACGACGGATGGCGTACGAAAAAAAAATTGTTGGACGAAGGGACGAATGACGACGACGTACGAGAGGAACCAATTCCTTCTTTTAGATAGGAGAGATACATAGACAAATGACCATAATACCCTGGAGGGATTAAAATTTTGCTTACAGATTGAAATCAATGGTCAGAATAATTTAGGAGGGGAGGTCGCGAAATCAATGGTTGAAATAATTTAG
The DNA here is from genome assembly GCA_947311845.1 of Poa pratensis. Taxonomy (NCBI): domain Eukaryota; kingdom Viridiplantae; phylum Streptophyta; class Magnoliopsida; order Poales; family Poaceae; genus Poa; species Poa pratensis. The sequence goes on along the minus strand of CAMZMU010000047.1, from coordinate 48,270,765 downwards.
GAGGGGAGCTACCTGAAACTACCCACGGTAGTTTTCTAAGCACCGTAAAAGAGCTCAAAAAAAATACTCAAAGATGCAGAGGGGGTCATGGCTCATTAGCAAGGCCCGTGACCCAGGTTCAGCCATTGAATTAAGCACCGCTGCACCGGTGTGTTGGACCCTCATGCATCCTGCCCGTCTAATGGTAAACTGTGTGTCCCGGCGGTTTATGAGTTACAAGAAAAATCTACGCCACATCAAGCTGTGTATTCTAGGCAATACATGTAAGCATGCGTGCTTAGCTCCTTTGGAGGCAGGGAAAAGCACCAAGATGTTCATATTGGGCTTCTCAAATTGCATTGGAGTCCAATACCAAGTCAGCCTATGTATTGAAATGGGTTCCAGTGCAAACTATGTTGTTCGTGACGAGGTCATGTGTCCCGGGTAGACCCATAAAGACAAAATATGGCCCACTCGACACAAGGTGGTCCACCAGAAGGGTTTGGACCCATGTGAGGTTCCGAACGCATCATATTGGACTAAAAGCCACAAAAAGATCACTTATAAAGGATACTCAATGTAAACCAATCCAGATCAAATCTAGATTATCTTCTTAAGTTACCGTAGGTCCAGCAAGTTGTAATCACTCTTTAACCTTTATTCCAGCCAAATATAAAGGAATAGGGGTCACCCAAACGGGACACATCTTGCACCATCATCATTCATCCGCCCACCATAAGCGAGATTGATCCATACCTCGAGATCGCCAAAGCATAGACAGATAATCCAAACAGCCACAAACAGGAAGTAGGAAGTAGGGTCATTACCGGACATTGTTCGCGGGGGCCTAAACATGTATAAATGTTTGCCTCCCATCTGTTACCATCCCAATTTCTAAGGATGACCCCTCTGAATATAAATTTACCGCAGATAATATATCATAAAAGTTGGCACACCGGGTAGGGGTTGTGTGTTTCAGACCTCAGGTCGAGATGGATGGCCTCCCAGTTATTTTGCAGGCACCACGACACTCGTGTATGCCGTGCTTTCCAATATTGTACAATTGTCATCCTTCAGATATTTTATTTTATTACCTTCTCTCCTTGCATTGACCGGTTGATGGAAATAAGAGTTATTTCGGTCACCATATTTGAGCCGGTTGACTCTACTCGGTTGCGACCAATAAATTTCCAGCCGAGAGCCTGCGACAGGAAATCAGCGGTGGTGACGGCGAATGATGCGAAGGATCTATCGAACTCTTCGATGGATATGACAATGAGAGCGTAGAGAGGTGACAATAGAGTGAAATGGGACGAAACAATTATGACCTGCGGTGTGTCTCACGCGCTTCTCCATAGCTCAGGTCTGACTCCATGGAAACCGCTGAATTCTCGACTTTGATTGCATTGCAAGCAGCGGTTCATTCCTATCGGGTGTGACTCGGAACTGCTTTGCGATTCATGCCTAGGCTGATCTAGCATAATACTGTCTACAAATCACACCCTAATTTCGAGGTTCTTTCATCGTACACTTACCAAATTCTGTTTAGTTGCGATGGTCGCTCTAGTTGGCCTGCAGTGTATCAAGTTGATCATGCCGCTTGGTGAGCGTGCGAAATCGACGTGCAAAGGACAAAACATAGGGCTCCGTATAGGTGTCGGGGATGTAACCCCGGGTACCCCAAAGTTGGTGACTTCACGGACGGATAGAAGACACAAGTCAATTAGTATAGAGAAGAAATTCAAACAAATATAGAAGAAACAGGAAAGAAGCAAGCGACGACCAGCCTGGGCCAACACAGGCGCAGACTAGGCCGGCATACAGCTATACTGCCGACAGGCATGTCCCGGGGGTCGTCACTGTTCATCTCGGGGACACCGTTTACCCCCAACTCTGTTCATCCGACACACCCCCCCGACACTATTCACCGTTTACCCCCGACACTGTTCATCCGACATAACCAGACACTGTTCACCCGACATACCCACGACATTGTTCATCCGACGTACCCCGACACTGTTCACCCCGACATACCCCCGACACTGTTCATCCGACGTACCCCCGACACTGTTCATCCGACATATTGCGACACTGTTCATCCGACATATCTCTGGACGGCATATTGTCCCGGCCGACATACACGTCTTGGGCCGACACTATTCATCCCGGTGACACTGTTCATCACGACACTATTCATCTGACCTACCCCCCGCTGCTACCGCTACTTCGACCAGACCATCTACCCGGCGCCCAGGTCTCCATGTCCCTCGCTGCCAGGTCCTGGGACGCCTACTGCTCGGTCCTGGCATCGTTGACAAGCTAGTACGTGAAGACCAAGACCTAGAAGACGAGAAGATAAGATCGATGACGAAGACCAGGACACAGGCAGCGTGGCTACAGCGCCATGGAGGTGACTAGAGTACAAGCACTGTAGCCATACCTGGTCATGTCCAACAGTGCGGACAAGACCCCAGTGGTCATTTCACCTACAGTGTTGTGCTGTGCTGTGCATAGTACTGTGTGGGCCATCACTTGTCCCCTGGGCTCCCTTTATAAGGAGCACCAGGGGGAACGATCAGCCCCGGCCGGTGACTGGCTCACTTCTCCCACTCGCTCCAGAGGAGCTCTCTTCTTCTGGCTTGAGTTAGCCCTTGCAGGCTTAGGCATACAGCTCGAGGAGCACCATTGTAGCTCCCATATACAACTCATATAGTCCAGACATGCTGCAGTAGGGGTGTTATCTCTCACGAGAGCCCTGAAGCAGGGTAAATCCTCGTGTTCATCCGTTTGCCTTCTGTGTGTGCAATCCTGCGCACTATCCCTCCCCGAATCCTCTAGCGTCCATCGGCCCCAAACTTAATCCTACTCCTAGGCATCTGTTGTTCCACACGACGACAGTTGGCGCCCACCGTGGGGCAAGTAGTGGCGCTTGCTGGATCAAATTCGGACGGGACCTTCTTCATCAACTCGGGGACTCGACATCACCATTACCCTCCGCGCTCTAGCTTGCCGCAGTAAGCAGAGGCTGGCGCGGCCTTCACCAACAGACGTCATCAACAGATCCCGAGTAACTGCCCTTCGATTGCTCGTGTCATGTCTGTTCTATCGATCCAGTCTGCACCAACAATGCTCCGTGAGTATTTTCCTTGATACCACACACAGTTAGTTAACCCTGAACAACACTCGGGGACTGCTACCCACTAGCATGCTTAGTTGTTTTTCCCCGGGAACGAGATATCGTGACTCGGGGACTGGCCAGACAGTCAGTTTTACAATTTCTCCTAGATAAGAAAAGTAACTCGGGGACTCGGTTGAAACCGAGTCTGCCTCCTAGTGCATAGTTTTGCAGCTAGACTTAATTTCCATCATATGCTAGAGCTAGTTTACTCTGTTAGTAGAATTGTTGTTCCCGTTAAATATTCGTTATATATATGCTTGAACTAACGTTGAAAGGTGATATCGGTTTTACCTAGAGAGTATTCATCACCAAGATCATGGTTATATCGGTCAACTCGGGTTCATCTTATATTCATTATGGCTTCAGAGCATATCGCGAGTAATCCTTGGTATCGACTTGCCGAATTATAAATGGCATATCATCCCGAGTTGTCGCTTATGTCGGCAGATCAGAATATCATGGCATCGTGCCATATCCCCAGATCGCCGTTTATTTCGGTTTGCAAAAGTATCATGGCATCATGCAATATCCCCAGATCGCCGTTTATTTCGGTTGGCCAAAGTATCATGGCATCGTGCAATATCTCCAAATCGCCGTTTATGTTGGTTTGCCAAAGGCAATATATGATGAAGCTCATGCTGGCTGTATGTCGGTCCAGCTAATGCTGGCGACATGCGACTTCGGTAATGCCCAAACTGGCTAGAAACCGACATATGAGATATGCCCAAGCAGGCAATATGTCAATCCAGCTAATGCTGGCGACATGCAATTTCGGTAATGACCAAAGTGGCTAAAAACCGACATATGACAGTGTCCAAGCCGACAATATGTTAGTCCAGCTCATGTTGGACATATCCGACTTCGGTAAACGCCCAAAGCGGCTAAAAACCGACATATGACAGTGCCCAAGCAGGCAATATGTCAGTCCAGCTCATGCTGGAGACATCTGACTTCGGTAAATGCCCAAAGCGGCTAAAAACCGACATATGACAGTGCCTAAGCAGGCAATATGTCAATCCAGCTCATGTTGTTGACATACGACTTCGGTAAACGCCCAAAGTGGATAAAAACCGACATATAACAGTGCCTAAGCACGCAATATGTCAAACTTGCCTATGTTGGCAAAGACATCAGTATATGACAATGCCCATGCAGGCAATATGTCAAACTTGCCAATGTCGGCAAGGACATCAGTATATGACAGTGCCCATGCAGGCAATATGTCGAACATGCACGTGTTGGCAATTTAAAAAATGATGGTGCCCATGCAGGCAGGATATTATTTACATGGAGATTTTAATATTGCTATTTGATTTTGAAAGTTTGTGCGCGACTCTGCGAGTCCCCCACAGCCTCGGGGACTAGTGTCGAGGATGTAACCCCGGGTACCCCAAAGTTGGTGACTTCACGGACGAATAGAAGACACAAGTCAATTAGTATAGAGAAGAAATTCAAACAAATATAGAAGAAACAGGAAAGAAGCAAGCGACGGCCAGCCTGGGCCAACACAGGCGCAGACTAGGCCGGCATACAGCTATACTGCCGACAGGCATGTCCCGGGGGGGCCGTCACTGTTCATCTCGGGGACACCGTTTACCCCGACACTGTTCATCTGACATACCCCCGACACTGTTCACCGTTTACCCCCCGACACTGTTCATCCGACATACACCGACACTGTTCACCCGACAATACCCCCGACATTGTTCATCCGACGTACCCCGACATATCCCGACACTGTTCACCCCGACATACCCTCCGACACTGTTCATCCGACGTATCCCCGACACTGTTCATCCGACATATTCTGACACTGTTCATCCGACATATCTCCGGACGGCATATTGTCCCGACTGACATACACGTCTTGGGCCGACACTATTCATCCCGGTGACACTGTTCGTCACGACACTATTCATCCAACCTACCCCCGCTGCTACCGCTACTTCGACCAGACCATCTACCCGGCGCCCAGGTCTCCATGTCCCTCGCTGCCAGGTCCTGGGACGCCTACTGCTCGGTCCTGGCATCGTTGACAAGCCAGTACGTGAAGACCAAGACCTAGAAGACGAGAAGATAAGATCGATGACGAAAACCATGACACAGGCAGCGTGGCTACAGCGACATAGAGGTGACTAGAGTACAAGCACTGTAGCCATACCTGGTCATGTCCAACAGTGCGAACAAGACCCCAGTGGTCATTTCACCTACAGTGTTGTGCTGTGTTGTGCATAGTACTGCGTGGGCCATCACTTGTCCCCTGGAATCCCTTTATAAGGAGCACCAGGGGGAACGATCAGCCCCGGCCGGTGACTGGCTCACTTCTCCCCCTCGCTACAGAGGAGCTCTCTTCTTCTTCTAGCTTGAGTTAGCCCTTGCAGGCTTAGGCATACAGCTCGAGGAGCACCATTGTAGCTCCCATATACAACTCATATAGTCCAGACATGCTGCAGTAGGGGTGTTATCTCTCACGAGAGCCCTGAAGCAGGGTAAATCCTCGTGTTCGTCCGTTTGCCTTCTGTGTGTGCAATGCTGCGCGCTATCCTCCCCGAATCCTCTAGCGTCCATCGGCCCCAAACTTAAGACTACCGCTAAGCATCTGTTGTTCCACACGACGACAATAGGGGTATCGCCGTATCGGTGGATTTTTCTCCTTTTTCTTCGTTTAGCTTTCTCATGCCAACTCGAAATGCAGATCATTGCATGTTCAGCACCCCCACCTGCACTAGCCGTGACAATTTGCTACGGAGTAATAAAGTGGACAACAGCAATTTCAGCCATGTGATAAGACCAGTTCGAGATTTCCTCGACCAGGTCATTCTGATATCAGCTGCCAAACCTTCTATACGTAGTATACTATACGATCCCCTGTTGGCCACGGTACGCGCACGAGTCCTTTGGCCGTTTCCTCCGCCCATGCACAAGTCCCACTTTGTTTTGCTTAACCAGTTCTACTCACGGCAGCGCAGTACGGCCCGATCGACTAGGATAAGAGTTTGTGTTAAAAAAAAGACTAGGATAAGAGTTGATCACCGGTGTAGCCGACTTCTTTGCTCCTTTGTTCCCGCCAGCTTGGAGCCGTATGCAAGTCCGCTTTTTGAAAAGCTAGCATAAAACAATAGTAATGTGTTAGGCGTAAGCGTAATCCATAAAACATGAAGTAAAGCTAGCATCAGAATTTTATATCTTTTTGAAAAGGTAAGATTCTGCTACTAGTACTATTATACTCGATCTTCATGCATCACTGCCGTCGGTCTTGGTCTTGTAGTCCATTGAGTGGGACGGAATTAATGATGAATCAAAGGCGACCAAGGAACGAAAACGAAAATAAGAAGACATTGGTGAATCAGAGTCCGGAAACGAACGCAGTCATAGACTCTTAGTGTCATAAGCTGCTAGCAATTAAGGGCGTGTTTAGTTACCTGCATCATTCTTTCGGCTACTTATATTTATGTCTTGTTAAAATAATGTTGCGCACCTGATTTGATTTTGTCGTCCTATGGACAAACGCAAACACCAACGTTTGGTTGTAAAGGTGTACCCACTTTTTCTCACCTCTTACCTCTTAGCTGAACACACCTTATAACACCATACTTATAACAACGTCTACGTGACAGCCACATGAATAGCGGCGAGCAAGAGAATGACGCAGCATGGTGGCGGAGGAGGCCGTACGAGCTACGCTGACGCCGGTGTAGGTTGTGTCGGAAGTGAAAGGCGCGACGACGAAGCGAAGACTAGAAAAAAGTTTTGGAGGTAACGTGAGACACACAAGCAAACCGTGAACATGTTTGCAGGTTACCATGAACACCGAGTTTATAATGGCAAGCGGTAGAGATTAAACGGAGATGAAAAAAAGGTTGAAAAACATACGCTAACCGAGGACAGCCTAAACACGTATATACCTATCAAATCTAAAAAGTAACAACATGGAAAGTTGTGGGAAACGGCGAGATAAATATACTCGTTAAAGAAAATTTCAGCGGCAGACTGAATGCGACGAATTTTCTAAATTGAGAATTACGGTCGACGAAACTCGAAACCAAATACGGGAATGGAATCTACTCGTCGACCACACATATTTCGTGTATAAATTATTTCAAATCAACATATGTGAAGATCAGAGAGTATTATATGGAGTAATTTAAGAAAAGCGAGGAGAGCAAAGTAATACGTGACACCGTTGACACTGATCATATGTTTGCTTCCTCGCCGACCATTTGAAATTTTCTTTACGGAGTAGATTCATCTTAGTTGGACAGATAGCTTCAAAAGACCCTATACAAACAGCTAGAACAAGGATGTTTAACGGCTATTCCTTCCGTTCCATATATTAGTTGACTCACACATATATGTAGATATGAATGTATCTAACACTAAAACATGTCTAGATATATCCGTATCTAGATATAAGTGTGTCAACTAATATGAAACAGAGGGAGTAGAAACTATTTTCTCCGTGCAAGAAGAGAGCGGGTCTATCCACCGGGGCACAAATATATCGGCAGATTCATGTACATTTACGATACCATTGTTTACAAAAATAAAATAAATTCCACATTCCACATTTCTCACAGACCCGAGCCACCATTGTGCAGTTCGTACAAAGCATCGAATAAGCTGCGATTTTTCTTTACTGGTAGCTACAAAAATGTTCGTAACGTCGTCATCGCCTTTGAAAAAAAAAAACTATTTCTCCATCATTGACCCTAGATGTTTAGTATTCCAAGAAAGAAAGTTTTAGGCTCGTTCGCTAACAAGTTATGCTAGATAAGATGTAAACAACTATGTGATAGCAGTATACAACAAGATAGATAACTTCAAACTTGATGCCTAACAATGTAAATGCATAATTAGTAAAACACGGATAGAACATAATCGAGTTTGCGGAAATGAAGATGTATTCCGAAGTTCACTTTCAAAAGGAATCTAATCTCCATTGAAGAGTTGCAGAGATGTATGCTCTCCGAGCGCCACAAATTTTTCAAACTCAAAATGCAGGTGCACACCACTCACCGATGCAACAAAGGATTCACCTTATTTTCTCGAGCCTTCCACAAATAGAGGAGCCTGGATCGACTATGAGACCCTTGCGGGCGGTCACCAAACCCGTACAAATTTTTCGGGCCAATCTACACAACTTGATTAGACGACTCCCAAACTTGACACCACAATGATTGAACTGCTCAACGATTCCAGCCTTCTGTTAGGTATGAAATTTATGTCACATAATGCGAAGTGTATAAAAACACTTGGCAACTACGTAATTGCCAAGTGATGAACACTCGATAAACACCTAGGTTCCAAGAAAAAAGTTACCGAGTGGTAGCTGAAGATTATGACACTTTGCAAACCTCTATCTATGACTATTGGTTGTGGCACTCGGCAAACCCCTTTTGCCTAGTGTTTTCAGCCCTTGCCGCTGAATTGGGTACTGCCATGTGTTGAGGATGGCAGGGGCCGAAGCAAGGGATCACCTCCATCAAGCATCACGTCTTTTAACTTCCATGAAGTTGGACTTAGGCTGAATTTGCGACGCGGTTACACAACCGGTGCATCAGGGTTTGCACAAGATTTCGCGGCGCTTGCATCATAATCTTAACAACCCTGATTAGTGCGATGGTCACTCCACTTGCCCATCCATTGTATCAAGTTGATCATGCGAGCGTGCGTCCCCATACATGAAAATGAATTTTTTTTTGCGGGATAGACCGACCGAATTACACAAGGTCTTTTGCAAGAAGATCCAGAAAACACAAGATATTACAACGAGGCCCCCAGGATCCCGATGAAGCAGACGAAGCAGAACGTATCGCCGGCGCGCCGCCACCACTCCTTCCTCGCCGCTGACGCCTTGGAACAGAAGGAGCCCCTCCATGGCCGGGAAGTCGACGAAGCTTGGCTCCACAGGAACCTCCACCCTGCGCCGTCAACGCCAACACCTTGCAGCAACTCAGCACGATCTTCTTCAGAAGCGACATCCGGAGCCGCCGCACCACGGACTCCGGTGAGGGAAGGCCCCACACAACAGCTACAACGAGCTGCGAGCGGGGACAGAGCGGGCGGCCCGCGGCGAAGCTCCGAGGATATCCACCGCCGAAGAGGACGACCCCCACCTGCAAAATCCACTCCGACTGCCCAGCCGTCTCCACAACGCCGCCGGCTGGAAACCTACTAAGCCCTACACTATATACATGACGGGATCCGGGGTTCCCCCACCCTCCCGCCGCCGGAGCGGCCGACGGAGGGAGGGGAAACCACCGAATCGCCGCCGGCGAGGTGGGCGAAACAGGCGAGCTCAGAAATCGCCTCTCTGCACTGTGCGGGGAGAGGATAAGGTCCAAGGTCCAACTGTGCTTACGGATGGCACCCGCCGGGTTCGGGGCCGGGTTTGGCATCCCCATACCCGCAACCGCCACCCGCCCCATACCCGCCGGCGGGTCAAGATCTCTACCATACCCGCGACCCGGCGGGTACGCGGGACCCGCCCCGTACCCGCCAAGCATTGCAGCAGCACAGAAAATGGGGAGAGAGTGGCTGGGTTAGGTGAGAGTTAGAGTGTGAGGCAATGACATGTGGGCCACTCCTCAGACATAGCGGGTCTGCGGGTATGGGTTTGGCACCCCCATACCCATCCCCGCTAGACCCGACGGGTCTAGGTTTTTACCAATAAGCAGCCCCGTGGGTTTTTTTCTTACCAAACCCGCCCCATTTAAGGCGGGTACCCGTCGGGTATCGGGTTTGCGGGTACCCATTGCCATCCATAACTGTGCTACATGAAAATGAAATTGACGCCCCACAGGACAAAATACAGGGCCCCACATGTAGGTTTTCTCCTTTTCGCTTAGCTTTCTCATGCCAAACTCCAATTGCAGATCATTCAAGGATTTGCTAATTAAGTACCCCGGGGGACAACCGCAAAACGGGATGGCAATATCAGCCATGTGATAAGACCAGTTCGAGAGATCTCCTTGACTAGGTCATTCTGATACCAGCTGCCAAACCTTCTATGCGTAGTACTACTATACCTGTTGTTGGAATTTTGATTAGCTTTGCTAGTGGGCCTTTGGTCCAAAGCCCAACTAAAATTCTGAAATTCTCATTGGCCCATTAATATATTGGCTGTGTGTGGAGTGGGACTAAAATTTAGTCCCACATTGCTAGTTGGGAGAGAGTTGCACCACCTTATATAGTGGAGTGTTGTGTTACTTGGTAAGAATGTGAGAACAAGAGGCTCTCTCGTGCGCACTCCTCCTCCGCCGCCGCTCGCTCGTCTCGTCTCGTCACGACACGACACGGGTTGCGGGAATGAGCCGATGCCTATATTTTTGCAGTCCGGAAAATTTATTGAGTCATTGATTAATAATTAACGGACGCGTTAATTGTTTTGCCGTTTCCGATTCTTCTAGATCGTGCACCACGTTACCGACTCGATCGTGGGCTGCGCCCACGTCCTAGCCCGACTCGTACTATATATGCAAAGGAAAACCCTAGCCGCCACAACACGCAACACATGGTCGCTCGCCGTCCCAGTTCCAGAACCTTGCGCCGCCGTCTTCCAAGCCTTCTCCATCCCGTCTTCCGGCGTGCACCGGTTGAAGGGACAGTAGGCCTCCGGAACCCCGCCTCTTGTGATCCTGTACGGGAGAGGGGCGATCAGGTTTTTGGGGAGCGCACTTGCGCGACTACTGGCATCGAGTTCTTTCCCAACGACGACTTCTTCCCCGACATCGCCAATCTCTTCATCGACGATATGGGCGACGCCAACGGTTCCGCTGCTGCCGCTGCTGCACCGTATGTCTTCTTGATCTTCCTGTTTGAGATACTGCTAGAGTTTCTTTTTATAGTAGTTGCTCTAGATTCGATCTGTTTGTCTACAGTTTCAGTAGATCGCATGATTAGTTTAATTTCTATTATTCTAGTCATGATTTGTTTACTGTTTTCATGGATTAAATCTTATGCAAAATTGCTTATATTTTCAACAATCCAAAAACCTGATTATAGGCAATTTGTATCGTCTGGCTTTCTGGCGTCAACGAAGCCGTTTCCCTTCAAAGGGGTGCTTTACAAGCGGTGGCGCATGAGAGCAGTTTACTGGTTCCAAAACAGTAACTGCTATGCCGCCACCAAAGGCAAGCCTGAGGGCGAGCTTAATCCTGACTCCATTGTGGACTCGTACATGTCGTTTGATAACGGCAAGATTATGTGGGATGCGTTCGAGGCCAAATTTGGGGCCTCGGACGCTGGCAGCAAGTTGTACGTCATGGAGCGATTTTATGACTACAAGATGACTGATGAGCGTTCTGTTGTACAACAGGCTAATGAGATACAGTCACTCGCAAAAGAAGTTGAGCACTTTAAGTGTAACCTGCCGGACAAGTTTGTTGCCGGTGGCATTATCGCCAAGCTTCCACCTTCGTGGAGCAACTTTGCTACTTCTCTGAAACACAAGAGACAAGAGTTTTCCGTTTCGGATCTCATTGGGTCGCTTGATGTTGAAGAGAAGGCGAGAGCAAAGGATACACGTGCTCGAGTTGCCGAGGCTGGTTCTAGTGCCAATATGGTACAGAAGAAGAATTACCAGCAGCCCCACAAGCCCAAGTTTAACAAGAGCAATTCTGGGGTAAAGGCAAGTCTGATGGAAGGTTCAAGCCTTCACAGCCTACCAACTTTAAGAAGAGCAACAACAAGAAGCCAAGAAGGGATCATGCCATGTTTGCGGTGATCCGAATCACTGGGCTCCTCGTGTCCCAACCGCCATGAGCTGCGCGAACAAGAGAACAGCGGCAAGACTGCCAATGTTGTCATTGGTGACGTTGAGATGAAGGAATCTGGGTACGGTATATTTCCTACCACCATTTCAGTTTGTCATTCTCCTGAATGGTTGATTGACACTGGCGCCAATGTACATGTTTGTGCTGATGCTTCCATGTTTTCTTCTTACCAGGTCACAGGGACTTCTCCCGTGCTGATGGGGAACGGTCACATGCTTTGTTCGTGGTGTTGGCACGGTCGATCTGAAGTTTACTTCGGGAAAGATCGTGCGGCTGAAGAACGTTCATCATGTGCCCTCCATCAATAAAAATCTCGTCAGCGGATCGCTACTATGTCGAGATGGTTATAAGTTGGTTTTCGAGTCCAATAAAGTTGTAATATCTAAGTATGGACAATTTGTTGGAAAAGGCTATGAGTGCGGAGGCTTGTTCCGCCTATCTTTGTCAGACTTTTGCACCAAAGTTATTAATCATATTTGCCATGAAATTGTCTAATATTTGGCATTCACGACTTTGTCATATTAACTTTGGTAGCATGACGCGGCTAGCTAGTTTGGATTTAATTCCGAAATTCACCACTGTCAAAGGTTCCAAGTGTCAAGTGTGTGTGCAAGCTAAGCAACCTCGCAAGTCCCATAAGACTGCGGAGGCAAGAGACTTGGCACCGCTGGAACTTATACATTCGATCTCTGTGAGATGAATGGCGTGTTGACAAAAGGCGGAAAGAAATATTTCATGACGCTTATTGATGACTCCACTAGATATTGTTATGTGTATCTTCTGAAATCAAAAGATGAGGCTTTAAACTTCTTTAAAATCTATAAAGCTGAAGCAGAGAACCAACTTGATCGAAAATTAAACGGCTAAGGTCTGATCGTGGTGGAGAGTATTTTTCCAATGAGTTTGATTCGTTTTGTGCGGAACATGGTATAATCCATGAGAGGACGCCTCCCTACTCGCCTCAGTCAAATGGGTGGCTGAGAGAAAGAACCGAACTCTAACTGATTTGGTTAACGCCATGTTAGACACTTCGGGTCTCTCCAAGGCATGGTGGGGGGAGGCTTTATTGACAGCTTGTCATGTCCTAAACCGAGTTCCCATTAAGACGAAAACTGTTTCTCCATTTGAGGAATGGGAAAGGAAAAATACGAGACTCTCTTACTTTCGTACTTGGGGTTGTTTGGCGAAAGTCAATATACCAATTCCCAAGAAGCGCAAGCTTGGACCAAAAACCGTGGATTGTGTTCTTCTGGGCTACGCTTTTCATAGCGTTGGTTATAGATTTTTGGTAGTAAAATCTGAGGTATCCGACGTTAATGTTGGTACGATTATGGAGTCGAAGGATGCGACTTTCTTTGAGGATATCTTTCCCATGAAGGATATGCCTAGCTCATCAAATCAGGAGATACCTAATACATCTAGTCAGGAATTGGTTGATATTCCTGATCCTACCATTTCGATAGAACACACTGATAATCCTGTGGAGGATGACAATGAAGTTCCTGTTAGGAGCAAGAGACAGAGGACTGCAAAGTCCTTTGGTGATGATTTCATTGTGTACCTTGTGGATGACACACCCAGTACCATTTCAGAAGCCTATGCATCTCTTGATGCTGACTACTGGAAGGAAGCTGTCCGTAGCGAGATGGATTCCATCTTGGCTAACGGAACCTGGGAAGTCACTGATCGTCCTTATGGGTGTAAACCTGTAGGATGTAAGTGGGTGTTCAAGAAAAAGCTTAGGCCTGATGGTACTATTGAGAAGTACAAGGCGCGGCTTGTGGCCAAGGGTTATACCCAGAAAGAAGGTGAAGACTTCTTTGATACTTACTCACCTGTGGCTAGACTGACCACGATTCGTGTGCTACTTTCGTTGGCTGCCTCGCATGGTCTTCTCGTTCATCAAATGGACGTTAAGACAGCTTTCCTAAATGGAGAGTTAGACGAGGAAATTTACATGGATCAGCCCGATGGTTTTGTAGTACCTGGTCAGGAAGCAAAGGTGTGCAAGTTGTTGAAGTCTTTATATGGCCTGAAGCAAGCTCCTAAGCAATGGCATGAAAAGTTTGAAAGAACTTTAACTGCTGCAGGTTTTTGTAAACGAATCTGACAAGTGTGTGTACTATCGCCATGGTGGGGGCGAGGGAGTTATTCTCTGTCTGTATGTCGATGACATACTGATCTTTGGAACCAACCTTGATTTAATCAAGGAGGTTAAGGATTTCTTATCTCGCTTTTTGAGATGAAGGATCTAGGAGTAGCTGATGTTATCTTGAACATCAAGCTGCTGAGAGATGGTAATGGTGGGATTACACTGCTTCAGTCTCACTATGTGGAAAAGGTCTTGAGTCGCTTCGGGTATGACGACTGTAAGCCTTCTCCGACACCATATGATCCTAGTGTGTTGCTTCGAAAGAATCAACAGAGTGCTAGAGATCAGCTGAGATATTCTCAGATTATTGGCTCGCTTATGTATTTGGCTTGTGCCACGAGGCCTGACATCTCTTTTGCTGTGAGCAAGTTGAGCCGGTTTGTTTCTAATCCGGGAGATGATCATTGGCATGCTCTCGAGAGAGTTATGCGTTATTTAAAAGGCACTGCGAGCTATGGAATTCACTATTCCGGGTATCCGAGGGTACTGGAGGGTTATAGTGATTCAAACTGGATATCTGATGCTGATGAGATTAAGGCCACGAGTGGTTATGTGTTTACACTCGGTGGTGGCGCTGTTTCCTGGAAGTCTTGCAAGCAGACCATCTTAACGAGGTCAACTATGGAAGCAGAACTCACAGCATTAGACACAGCCACTGTTGAAGCAGAGTGGCTTCGTGAGCTTTTGATGGACTTACCTGTGGTTGAAAAACCAATACCCGCTATCCTTATGAACTGTGATAATCAAACTGTGATAGTCAAGATTAAAAGTTCTAAGGATAATTGAAGTCATCAAGGCATGTGAAGAGGAGATTGAAATCTGTCCGAAAATTAAAAACTCCGGAGTTATTGCGTTGGATTATATCCAAACGTCTAAGAATTTGGCAGATCCCTTCACAAAGGGTTTATCACGTAATGTGATAGATAGTGCATCGAGGAGATGGGTTTGAGACCCACGGTATGAGTTGTCCACAGTGGTAAACCACTCTATGTGATCGGAGATCCCGTGAAGTAGAAGTGGGTGACAAGCTGTTGGACAGCTGAGAGGAGAGTATCCTTATATTTTACTATCCCACTCCGTGAAGATGCAATACTCTCCTGATCTGCATGGCAGGTTGATATTTATCTTAATGTGTTCCAAGCGGCTTACTTTTATAAGCGAGATGTTGTCCTGCAGAGCATCTCTTGAGGAATACACCTATATGAGCCAGATTGTTAAACGTCGCAGTCTATGAGAATTGGGTGTTCTCTAGTAAACTCATGAAAGGTTTGGAGTATGACGCATAAGCTCCACCCGCGGGGAAACCTTGCGGCAGCCCAGTATCGGTCAAGGGCTTGTGTGAAACTAGTTCGCAGCAAACTTGTAGTTCAAGGCATAGTCCACTATCCAAGTTGTGATCTAGTGTAGCATAAGTTTCTAAGTGGAAGTTCAACTTAACAGTCTCCACTAAGTACCGGTATATAAAACAATGTTTTGGAACAGAATGATGAGATGTCCCAATGAGACTTTGTGGGGGATTGTTGGAATTTTGACTAGCTTTGCTAGTGGACCTTTGGTCCAAAGCCCAACTAAAATTCTGAAATTCTCATTGGCCCATTAATATATTGGCTGTGTGTGGAGTGGGACTAAAATCTAGTCCCACATTGTTAGTTGGGAGAGAGTTGCACCACCTTATATAGTAGAGTGTTGTGCTACTTGGTAAGTATGTGAGGATAGGAGGCTCTCTCGTGCGTACTCCTCCTCCTCCTCCGCCGCCGCTCGCTCGTCTCGTCACGACATGACACGCCGCGGGTTGCGGGAATGAGCCGAGCCGATGCCTATATTTTTGCAGTCCAAAAATTTATTGAGTCATTGATTAATAATTAACGGACGCGTTAATTGTTTTGCCGCCACAACACGCAACAGATGGTCGCTCGCCGTCCCAGTTCCAGAACCTTGCGCCGCCGTCTTTCAAGTCTTCTCCATCCCGTCTTCTGGCGTGCACCGGTTGAAGGGATAGTAGGCCTCCGGAACCCCGCATCTTGTGATCCTGTACGGGAGAGGGGCGATCAGGTTTTTGGGGAGCGCACTCGCGCGACTACTGGCATCGAGTTCTTTCCCAACGACGACTTCTTCCCCGACATCGCCAATCTCTTCATCGACGATATGGGTGACGCCAACGGTTCCGCTGCTGCCGCTGCTGCACCGTATGTCTTCTTGATCTTCCTGTTTGAGATACTGCTAGAGTTTCTTTTTATAGTAGTTGCTCTAGATTCGATCTATTTGTCTACAGTTTCAGTAGATCGCATGATTAGTTTAATTTCTATTATTCTAGTCATGATTTGTTTACTGTTTTCGTGGATTAAATCTTATGCAAAATTGCTTATATTTTCAACAATCCAAAAACCTGATTATAGGCAAATTGTATCGCCTGGCTTTCTCGCGTCAACGAAGCCGTTTCCCTTCAAAGGGGTGCTTTACAAGCGGTGGCGCATGAGAGCAGTTTACTGGTTCCAAAACAGTAACTGCTATGCCGCCACCAAAGGCAAGCCTGAGGGCGAGCTTAATCCTGACTCCATTGTGGACTCGTACATGTCGTTTGATAACGGCAAGATTATGTGGGATGCGTTCGAGGCCAAATTTGGGGCCTCGGACGCTGGCAGCGAGTTGTACGTCATGGAGCGATTTTATGACTACAAGATGACTGATGAGCGTTCTGTTGTACAACAGGCTCATGAGATACAGTCACTCGCAAAAGAACTTGAGCACTTTAAGTGTAACCTGCCGGACAAGTTTGTTGCCGGTGGCATTATTGCCAAGCTTCCACCTTCGTGGAGCAACTTTGCTACTTCTCTGAAACATAAGAGACAAGAGTTTTCCGTTTCGGATCTCATTGGGTCGCTTGATGTTGAAGAGAAGGCGAGAGCAAAGGATACACGTGCTCGAGTTGCCGAGGCTGGTTCTAGTGCCAATATGGTACAGAAGAAGAATTACCAGCAGCCCCACAAGCCCAAGTTTAACAAGAGCAATTCTGGGGGTAAAGGCAAGTCTGATGGAAGGTTCAAGCCTTCACAGCCTACCAACTTTAAGAAGAGCAACAACAAGAAGCCAAAGAAGGGATCATGCCATGTTTGTGGTGATCCGAATCACTGGGCTCCTCGTGTCCCAACCGCCATGAGCTGCGCGAACAAGAGAACAGCGGCAAGACTGCCAATGTTGTCATTGGTGACGTTGAGATGAAGGAATCTGGGTACGGTATATTTCCTACCACCATTTCAGTTTGTCATTCTCCTGAATGGTTGATTGACACTGGCGCCAATGTACATGTTTGTGCTGATGCTTCCATGTTTTCTTCTTACCAGGTCACAGGGACTTCTCCCGTGCTGATGGGGAACAGGTCGCATGCTTTGTTCATGGTGTTGGTACGGTCGATCTGAAGTTTACTTCGGGAAAGATCGTGCGGCTGAAGAACGTTCATCATGTGCCCTCCATCAATAAAAATCTCGTCAGCGGATCGCTACTATGTCGAGATGGTTATAAGTTGGTTTTCGAGTCCAATAAAGTTGTAATATCTAAGTATGGACAATTTGTTGGAAAAGGCTATGAGTGCGGAGGCTTGTTCCGCCTATCTTTGTCAGACTTTTGCACCAAAGTTATTAATCATATTTGCCATGAAATTGTCTAATATTTGGCATTCACGACTTTGTCATATTAACTTTGGTAGCATGACGCGGCTAGCTAGTTTGGATTTAATTCCGAAATTCACCACTGTCAAAGGTTCCAAGTGTCAAGTGTGTGTGCAAGCTAAGCAACCTCGCAAGTCCCATAAGACTGCGGAGGCAAGAGACTTGGCACCGCTGGAACTTATACATTCGGATCTCTGTGAGATGAATGCGTGTTGACAAAAGGCGGAAAGAAATATTTCATGACGCTTATTGATGACTCCACTAGATATTGTTATGTGTATCTTCTGAAATCAAAAGATGAGGCTTTAAACTTCTTTAAAATCTATAAAGCTGAAGCAGAGAACCAACTTGATCGAAAATTAAACGGCTAAGGTCTGATCGTGGTGGAGAGTATTTTTCCAATGAGTTTGATTCGTTTTGTGCGGAACATGGTATAATCCATGAGAGGACGCCTCCCTACTCGCCTCAGTCAAATGGAGTGGCTGAAAGAAAGAACCGAACTCTAACTGATTTGGTTAACGCCATGTTAGATACTTCGGGTCTCTCCAAGGCATGGTGGGGGGAGGCTTTATTGACAGCTTGTCATGTCCTAAACCGAGTTCCCATTAAGACGAAAATGTTTCTCCATTTGAGGAATGGGAAAGGAAAAACACGAGACTCTCTTATTTTCGTACTTGGGGTTGTTTGGCGAAAGTCAATATACCAATTCCCAAGAAGCGCAAGCTTGGACCAAAAACCGTGGATTGTGTTCTTCTGGGCTACGCTTTTCATAGCGTTGGTTATAGATTTTTGGTAGTAAAATCTGAGGTATCCGACGTTAATGTTGGTACGATTATGGAGTCGAAGGATGCGACTTTCTTTGAGGATATCTTTCCCATGAAGGATATGCCTAGCTCATCAAATCAGGAGATACCTAATACATCTAGTCAGGAATTGGTTGATATTCCTGATCCTACCATTTCGATAGAACACACTGATAATCCTGTGGAGGATGACAATGAAGTTCCTGTTAGGAGCAAGAGACAGAGGACTGCAAAGTCCTTTGGTGATGATTTCATTGTGTACCTTGTGGATGACACACCCAGTACCATTTCAGAAGCCTATGCATCTCTTGATGCTGACTACTGGAAGGAAGCTGTCCGTAGCGAGATGGATTCCATCTTGGCTAACGGAACCTGGGAAGTCACTGATCGTCCTTATGGGTGCAAACCTGTAGGATGTAAGTGGGTGTTCAAGAAAAAGCTTAGGCCTGATGGTACTATTGAGAAGTACAAGGCGCGGCTTGTGGCCAAGGGTTATACCCAGAAAGAAGGTGAAGACTTCTTTGATACTTACTCACATGTGGCTAGACTGACCACGATTCGTGTGCTACTTTCGTTGGCTGCCTCGCATGGTCTTCTCGTTCATCAAATGGACGTTAAGACAGCTTTCCTAAATGGAGAGTTAGACGAGGAAATTTACATGGATCAGCCCGATGGTTTTGTAGTACCTGGTCAGGAAGCAAAGGTGTACAAGTTGTTGAAGTCTTTATATGGCCTGAAGCAAGCTCCTAAGCAATGGCATGAAAATTTGAAAGAACTTTAACTGCTGCAAGTTTTGTTGTCAACGAATCTGACAAGTGTGTGTACTATCGCCATGGTGGGGGCGAGGGAGTTATTCTCTGTCTGTATGTCGATGACATACTGATCTTTGGAACCAACCTTGATTTAATCAATGAGGTTAAGGATTTCTTATCTCGCTGTTTTGAGATGAAGGATCTAGGAGTAGCTGATGTTATCTTGAACATCAAGCTGCTGAGAGATGGTAATGGTGGGATTACACTGCTTCAGTCTCACTATGTGGAAAAGGTCTTGAGTCGCTTCGGGTATGACGACTGTAAGCCTTCTCCGACACCATATGATCCTATTGTGTTGTTCGAAAGAATCAGCAGAGTGCTAGAGATCAGCTGAGATATTCTCAGATTATTGGCTCGCTTATGTATTTGGCTTGTGCCACGAGGCCTGACATCTATTTTGCTGTGAGCAAGTTGGGCCGGTTTGTTTCTAATCCGGGAGATGATCATTGGCATGCTCTCGAGAGAGTTATGCGTTATTTAAAAGGCACTTCGAGCTATGGAATTCACTATTCCGGGTATCCGAGGGTACTGGAGGGTTATAGTGATTCAAACTGGATCTCTGATGCTGATGAGATTAAGGCCACGAGTGGTTATGTGTTTACACTTGGTGGTGGCCAACGAGGTCAACTATGGAAGCAGAACTCGCAGCATTAGACACAACCACTGTTGAAGCATAGTGGCTTCGTGAGCTTTTGATGGACTTACCTGTGGTTGAAAAACCAATACCGCTATCCTTATGAACTATGATAATCAAACTGTGATAGTCAAGATTAAAAGTTCTAAGAATAACTTGAAGTCATCAAGGCATGTGAAGAGGAGATTGAAATCGGTCCGAAAATTAAAAACTCCGGAGTTATTGCGTTGGATTGTATCCAAACGTCTAAGAATTTGGCAGATCCCTTCACAAAGGGTCTATCACGTAATGTGATAGATAGTGCATCGAGAGAGATGGGTTTGAGACCCACGGTATGAGTTGTCCACAGTGGTAAACCACTCTGTGTGATCGGATATCCCGTGAAGTAGAAGTGGATGACAAGCTGTTGGACAGCTGAGAGGAGAGTATCCTTATATTTTACTATCCCACTCCGTGAAGATGCAATACTCTCCGGATCTGCATGGCAGGTTGATATTTATCTTAATGTGTTCCAAGCGGCTTTATTTTATAACGAAGATGTTGTCCTGCAGAGCATCTCTTGAGGAATACACCTATATGAGCCAGATTGTTAAACGTCGCTGTCTATGAGAATTGGGTGTTCTCTAGTAAACTCATGAAAGGTTTGGAGTATGACGCATAAGCTCCATCCGCGGTGAAACCTTGCGGCAGCCCAGTATCGGTCAAGGGCTTGTGTGAAACTAGTTCGCATCAAACTTGTAGTTCAAGGCATAGTCCACTATCCAAGTTGTGATCTAGTGTAGCATAAGTTTCTAAGTGGAAGTTCAACTTAACAGTCTCCACTAAGCACCGGTATATAAAACAATGTTTTGGAACAGAATGATGAGATGTCCCAATGAGACTTTGTGGGGGATTGTTAGAATTTTGACTAGCTTTGCTAGTGGGCCTTTGGTCCAAAGCCCAACTAAAATTCTGAAATTCTCATTGGCCCATTAATATATTGGCTGTGTGTGGAGTGGGACTAAAATTTAGTCCCACATTGCTAGTTGGGAGAGAGTTGCACCACCTTATATAGTGGAGTGTTGTGCTACTTGGTAAGCATGTGAGGATAAGAGGCTCTCTCGTGCGCACTCCTCCTCCTCCTCCGCCGCCGCTCGCTCGTCTCGTCACGACATGACACGCCGCGGGTTGCGGGAATGAGCCGAGCCGATGCCTATATTTTTGCAGTCCGAAAAATTTATTGAGTCATTGATTAATAATTAACGGACGCGTTAATTGTTTTGCCGCCACAACACGCAACAGATGGTCGCTCGCCGTCCCAGTTCCAGAACCTTGCGCCGCCGTCTTTCAAGTCTTCTCCATCCCGTCTTCTGGCGTGCACCGGTTGAAGGGATAGTAGGCCTCCGGAACCCCGCCTCTTGTGATCCTGTACGGGAGAGGGGCGATCAGGTTTTTGGGGAGCGCACTCGCGCGACTACTGGCATCGAGTTCTTCCCCAACGACGACTTCTTCCCCGACATCGCCAATCTCTTCATCGACGACATGGGCGACGCCAACGGTTCCGCTACTGCTGCTGCACCGTATGTCTTCTTGATCTTCTTGTTTGAGATACTGCTAGAGTTTCTGTTTATAGTAGTTGCTCTAGATTCGATCTGTTTGTCTACTGTTTCAGTAGATCACATGATTAGTTTAATTTCTATTATTCTAGTCATTATTTGTTTACTGTTTTCGTGGATTAAATCTTATGCAAAATTGCTTATATTTTCAACACCTGTTGGCAACGGTACCAGGCTGGCGCACGAGTCCTTTGGCCGTTTCCCTCGACACCGGTACAGCCCCTCACCGGCCGATTCGACCGGTGGGTAGCTTCTCTGGAGAGAAAGGAACACGCAGCCAGCCGCGCCCCGCACCGATGCACAAGTCTCAATTTTTTTTGCTTAACCAGTGCTACCTGCCGCAGTTAACCAGTGCGTGACCACATGAAGCTTCAACTCGCAGCCCTCCCTGGTGCGACAGCTCATCCTCCTCCTCCTCCTTTCAGTCTGCATCCATCTCCTCCTCCTCCTCGTTGTCGTACGAAGACGGAGGAGTTGGCTCCAGAGGCGAAGCTAGCGCACAAATCCATTGGGTTCATTCGCTTGATTGTAGTGTATTTTTCTCTAATAAGCAATGAAAATTGTTAGATTAGTGAAAGATATTCTATATTTTATTGGGTTCATCTGAACCCAATGCTTGTACATCAGCTTCGCCACTGGTTGGCTCCGGCGGCGGGAAGCGTTCGCGCGCGGCATGGATGAGTGTGGTCCATGAGTTGGCTAGGCGGCGAGGTATTTTGTTCGCGATGAGGTGGCGAAAAGTGAGCATAACTGTAGTTGGCGGCTGGGCGGATGCGGATCATTTTAAAGCAGGAGCTCTAGGCCGTAAACTAAGGCTGGAAGCGGTGGCGCGAGCGGGAAGGCGGCGCGTGTGTGGGAAGGCAACGCGCCTTCGTCTCCTTGCCCGACAGCACTGTCTGGAAAGCCGAGAAGGCCGAGCCGCCATCAAACCACGTATGGACTTGTTCCGACGCCCCCAAGCACACCCCGGCAATTGTGGGAGTACACTGTACACAGGGTGCTAGAAGTGTTTGAAAACCAAATCAGACCCGCCTGTGCCAGTTTAAATCCACATGACGAACGTATTCAGATATTTTTTGGCGCCCCGAACAGACCTCAAAAGTTGAGGAGGACGAACACGGGTGCCGGACAGTTTTTTCGGCATCAGAACCGTCGAGACATTCTTTTTCAGTCCAAACCCCATTGAATCTATTGGGGTTTTGAGTGGAGATGTAAGAGCGTGGAGCCCGTACGCAACTTCGCTTCTAGCTACACAGCAACACGGCTGAGCAATCCCCATCTAATATGTTAGGTGTAATCCATAAAACATGAACTAAAGCTAATATCAGATATTTCTCTCTTTTTGAAAAGGAAAGATTCTGCTACTACTATTATACTCGGTCTTCATGCATCACTGTCGTCGGTCTTTTAGTCCATTGACTGGGACGGAACTAATGATGAATCAGCAGTGACCAAGGAACGGAAACGCAAAAAAAGAAGGGATCGACGAATCCAGAGTCCGGACACAAACACAGTCATATGCTGCTAGCGATCAAGTGAAGCTGCACCTGCTGGTTGAATTAAAGTAGCACCGTGAGGCGCTGTCCCCATGTTTCCACTCTTTGATTTTGCTCTGGTCCTCTGTCACGACGAATTCCAGTTGTCACGGAAAAATTTGAGCCAAGTATCTTGTCAAAGCAGAGATAAACCATTCTATTGCTTTGAAGCTGTTTCGTCACGGCGACTAAAAAGAGTGCATTGTAGTCTGTAAGACTGTGACTGTGGGAACATTTTTTTTCAGGACATCTATAAGGGAAAAACAAATTGAGTAATTTTCCTTTGGTATCCTTTTCTACTAGGTGGACAGGTAACTTCAGAAAATATTATAAGAATATAGTAAGAAAACAGATAATTGACGGATAGAAACTATTTCTCCATCGAGAAAGAGAGGGTGAACACATCGACGCACAACTATATGGGTAGATCCGTCTACATTTTTGCTAAGCGTGGAGAAAAATGATTATTTCTGGAAAAAGGACCCCGAAGAGTCGTCAAGCTCTACTAATTTCTAGTGGTGGTAAGAAGTGAGCTTAACTCACTTGGTTAAGAAAGTTGATATACAATCCAGCCACCCAATAGCTTCTTATTAATTAAATAATCGCTCTACGCTTTCCCTGCCACATTCCTTTAAAAAATTCTATTGGTGGTGCTACAGTTTATCAAGAGGAACTCTGAAAAATTACATCATAGTGCTCACATTTAGTATACAAGACCCCAAATTGAAAACAAAGATTACAATTGGGTCCTTCACCACCGTCGATGTGATGAAGGTTCAATGCATGGTCATCCACTTGGGCCGGAGCAGATGGTGCATGTTTGCAGCAAAGCTCCCTTTTAGCTCAGAGGCCTAGAGGTTGAACAAGAACTGGCTTCAGAATGACACTCGCAGTTGCCGCGCTTTGGCTATCAAGGTTAAAGGGGGACGACAAGTGGGTGTGAAGGAGCTGCCCAGGATGATCTCTAGTTGAAAATCACATGAGACACAACTTGTGATCCTTAAGGAGCTTTAGATGATCAAATATGCACCAAATTCCCTACCCATCTCCCCACCCCCACCACCACCACCTCGATGGCAAGGAAAAAACAAGAATCGCCAAATCTAAAACGGTGAATCTCCCTCAAGCTTATTGAAGAAATCATGGCCAAATCCAATGCCCTCCCGTGGCCTCCACCGTGGAAGATGACCGAAGAAGGTCACCTGCGACTCCATGCCACGACTCGCATGCAACATCTAGAGATTTCAAAGAATAGGCATACATAAAAAGACCATAAGGTTAAACAACCTACTCCTACAAGGATATACAAGAGGTCGGCGAGGTAGCGAAGAAGAGGGGAAGTGGAGGCGGGGCCATGCCTAGCCCCAAATTTAGACCGGGCCTTGACAAGCCAGCAGGCCGCTGGGAACAGGAGGAAGGCATGTTCGGGGCGCCTTACCTTGGCCGAACAGACTTTATCCGGCATAGCATTCCATCGATAAAAGAGATGCGTGGAGATGGATTCGAACCCTGGTGGGTGTTGTTGAGGTCCTGACTTCCTACCGAGATAGATGCTCTTGACTCGTTTCGTGTTTAAGCGATGATTAACATATTTACATTATCCTTTATTATAGGAGTTACAACAATTCTTTTTTAATTACCTGAACAACTATTGAATTGACGAATCAACAGTTGGACCGATGAACTGAAAACCTCATTGTTTGGTCACCGGTCTGTTTTTCAAATTATGCTTCTTACCAATGTAGCAGTCGTCATGTGAGTTCCACGGTCCGCCTAATCGTGAAGCAAGTTCGCAATTCTGTCAAAAATCCAATAGATTGACGATAGGAGTTCCTCTAATTTTGTTATACTTAGATTATATATCTAGTGCTTCAATAATCAAGATTTGAGTCATTTATCATGTCTTTTAGAAATAATGAATCTGGTGGCCAAAAGCGTAAGAGAAAAGAAAGAGAGCAGGCTTTTACAAAAGAGTTACGAAGAAGTTTATTACATCATAATCATAGGTATCTCTAATAATCACTTAGCTGATCCGTCAATGCTTGCAGTTGATAATAATGCTCACAATGATCCCATACATGGTCACGGCACGAATTTCTTATCATTCAATGAGCATCTTCTATTTCATAAAAAATGGGGGTTAAATAGTCCTTACGTAAGGGCCAGCCTATCCAACTTCAAGTCATTAGGATATGTTAAGGCGTGGATGATATCATAACACTGTGTTTGGTTGCAGAGAATTGGGGCATGGAATTGAATTGGACACCAATTCCAAATCCGAGACGGAAATGAATTGGCTTCTAATTCGATTCTGTTGTTTGGATGTGTTTGGAAATTTCTGTTGGAATCAAAGGGTAAATCTTACCTCCGCCTGCCGCCGTTGCGCCTACCTCCGCCCGCCGCCGTTCCCCTACCGCCGGAACCGGTGAGGACGACGCCAGGGAGAGGCTCGGAGGAGGGCGGAGATGGGGAGAGGTGAGGACGTGGAGCAGCATGGCAGGGACAGCCCGGGGCTGCGCCGGCCGCGAGCTGGAGGCGAGGACGGCGGCGCGCGCCCGGCAAAGGAGGGGACGAGCTCGGGCCGGCGCTTGCACGGGAGCGGCGACCGGCGGGGAAGGTCGACGGCGAGGGGAGCCGGGGTGGCGCATCTGGAGGCCGCTGGAGGTGTGCGAGCGAGGCTGGGGTTGGGGAGGGCGGCGCTGGGGTGGCCGACGTTGGGGAGGGACGCGGGGCACACGACGACGGGGGCACGTGGCGGAGCGGTACGCTCGTTTCCGAGCGATTCCGAGCGGGCGAGCTCGGAATGTTTTGCCGACACTTTGTAGTTGAGGATTCCGCGCTCGGAATTTCGGGCCGTTTCCACGCGAAGATTCTCAGGCCACCCCAAACAGCCGAATTGGTGGAATCGACACCAATTCCAATTCCATGCCCCAATTCTCTGCAACCAAACACAGTGTAAGAGATTTCCACCATACCATAATACTAGGAAAATTCGCGCGGCGGCACGCCGCGCCCGTTGCATTGATATGTGTACAAAATAATTAAGGAAATATAGAATTCTCCAAAGACGCAATTACAGGAAAATATCATTATATACTCCAAAAATCATTGACTTAGATATTTTTACAGATACAATAACTAACCTGTAAGTAGTAATTTGTATAACTGAAGTAGACCATACATCTAACTTAAATTTTTGCACCAGCAACAATGTTAAAATCTCATCGTTACAAATCACCAGAGACACATTTTCATAGAATAAACTTGCAATGTTCAAAATAGTACTTTCGAGTCATTGCAGGAAGACCAACAAAGTGTTTAGTTGAGCTGACCCTTTTCTCAATCCATAGTGAATATCTTGCAAGTATGCACTTTAGTTAGAACAGGCTGTCTATAGAACATAAAAAAATGGCTTAGTACCATGTATAATTCAGTCCACAATTGTCTTGCACAGTAGCTTGGTTTTCTTTTCCTACAGTTCGAGTTAGAGAACTCTTGGTGACCTGAGGAAACAAAGTATAAAATATTAGCATTACTGTATTGAATAACTTAGTAGCTTGACAAAATGTTTGTGCATTCGCTCGAAGATGAAAAAATAATACGCTAAATATTCCTTTGCCACCTTAGCTTAAAACATCAACTATTACTGTAGATAATAACTATTGGTTATAGATAAGCAGATGATAACCATTCAAGCACTGGATCGCTATTTTTCAGTTCAGATGCATTTGTATGTTATAAGTCAGTTTATTTCCCACCGTCTCTTCACACCGTGATATGTAGGATGAAAAAGAAAAAAAATTCTAAGATGAAACTACCCCAGTGATCATTTTCTAAAGCACCATGATGTGGCAAGGCAGTAAGTTTGCCGCTATAGATATGCATTTGCATTTTGTGCATGCATCAAAATAGAATGGTAAAAGATTTGTCAACAGGACAAATTTATTGCTATCTAGGTGTATTAACAATAAATAGCCATTAATTTTTGCAAAAGAGGAAAAAGAATGAAAGAGTTTTGTTGGTCGACCTACCAAGCAAAGCATCAAACCATCTCTCTCTTGCAGTCTTGTATGCATAGCCCATACTTTGTGCACCTTGCCTAGTTGCTTTTCACCTTTTTTTTCTTATGAGTGCCTGCGAATAATTTTGCCGAGTATACGTTATAAAAATCAGTTAAACTGAAGTCACATTCTATATTTTGAATCAAAGATGCAATTTCCTCATTGGAGAATTGATATCAAATAACTCTTGATGAAATTCTTTAACAATCTGGTATTACAATATGATGTTAACCGGTATATCAAAATTCTAGATTTATGGAAAATAATTGATGAGAAGCTGCATTACTATAGGCATGAGAACAATTAAGACTCGTTAGTTGTTATATAAGAGAAATATAAAACTCATAATATAAGACAAAGAAGTAAATGTTTGGAGCTGCTATGCTAGGCTCACTTGTAAAACTGACATAATTCAATGCAAACATTGGTGATAAAATATGCACCAGGGTACGATAAACGTTGGGTAGCAAGCAAAAATTAATAAATATTAGATGACTTATTTGGAATTTTGAGCATCGTAAATTGTTGTGCTGCTTTTTTTGTAAATCATATCAGAGCTTTAGGATAGCATACTGAGACCACAGAGTCAAATAACTATTCAAAACAAATGGGAAAAACAGAGAAGTTAATATCTGAGTCACTACTATTTGCACCTATCAAGTTGCAAAGTTAAATTGGGGCTGTCGCATTAGTCATGCTCAGGATCAAGTATCCCTGCCAACACCAGAGCCGAGAGCTATCTCCCCATAGCCTGCACTCCCATATTTGACAAATTATAGCAAGCGGGTGGGTATTCGGCTAATAAACACAAACATGGGCATATACGAAGCCATATAAACTGAAAAATGTCCTCACAAAGATATAAATCTGTAAAATGATATGCATTGCCCTACTCAAAGATGTAAGAACATAGAATAAACATTAGTAAAAAACATGAGTAGCATCCAAGAGATCACGTAACTAATATCAACAAAAAAATTCAGGTTAGGACTGATAGATTTCTAAACATAACTAAGCAAAGAAACACAACACTATCACTTGTGCGTATAATTGGATCAAGTTAGGCAGAATATACTCTAGAAATGATTGCCTCATACCTTAACAGCGTACATCATCTCAGGATCGTAAAGGCTCTTTTGTTCCTTGCCAAAAAGAAAATTCATGTTATTAGAATCCTCCTATTACAATCGCCTAGTACATTTCATTTGAGAAAATTATGTACCAAACATCAAGATGCATTTAAAAAATAGACAAAAAATCCCGAATCAAGTCTGTCAAAGTTATCAACTAACAGACCTATGCATCAAAGAAGAGTAGCACACAATAAAATAAATGTCAGAACATAAATTCCAATATTTAGATTATTTCTTGAATGTGAAATTTGAAGGAATACAATATAATCATAGCCGGTTATGACAGATGGATGGCTAGTTCAGGAGATGCGTGCGTAGGGGCATTTTCTGTTTTGTTTGTCGTCTTCGATGCATGGCATTTCAGCGTCATTACAAATGCTTGGATTTTGATTTCCTCTATGTTACAAACATTTGAACAGGCCATGCTGAAATCTAGGTTGGCTCCCTCCTCTCCTACGGTTTAGCATAACACCTAACCATGGAAAGTGCCAGGATTGGAGATCATCCTCCCTCTCCTTCCCGAATCACAGATCCACCACCATAGATCATATAATCATATTGATCAAATCTACTTACATACACATGTAGGCTATAAACTAAGGAAGGATAAAAAAATATAACTTGCTGCATCTTAATTCATCTAAAATATATCTTAGCTGGAATTCGGTTCAAGTATAGCTTATTATATTAAGCTGACAGAGAAAATATACTAAAAGGGGAGATCAAATCTACTGACATACACATGTAGGCTATAAACTGAGAAAGGATAAAAAATATATAAACTGTAGATCATCGACCGTCATATTGCAAGCTGACACATTTGTAAGATGTCACATTGAGACAGGTTATCTACTCAAGCAGATCATTATCTGTTTCACACTGAAACAGATAAATGCATTAGATTGGTTGGGTCCGATTGCAAATAGTTAGTCTGCCATCTCAAGCTGCTAACGTTGATTGGGCCAAAATTTCATAACAAATACGAAATTATTGAGTAAATAACAGTGCAAAGATATGACATAGATTAATGTTACTCTGCAGTTTTTTTTCAAATTTGTTGTAGGCATAGATAAAAGAATAGATACTGCGCAAACAAACATGAGAATTTGTGGCTATTAAAACGGTGGCGGACGTTGGGTTAGCATGTACCCCTCCATTGAATTCCATCCATTGAACTCAGAGAAGGTTGAAAATGTGGAGCAGCAGCGACACAAAGACATAACAGATTTAGCTTCAAAACATGCCTACAGATTCAGAAAACCACAAAGGACACTATCAATTCTTGGAAGTATAAATCCACAACCTAATAGACTAATAAATCCACAGTATGAGAAAGAGGATAAATTGCAGCAGGGGAGGATGACCTTAGCTTTGACCTACTGTACTTGCAAATTAAGGATAAGGATAGCAGGCTGGAGGTCTCCCTGCGCGCACAACACCAAGATTTTTTTTAAATAAACCAATGGTGAGAACGAAAAGCAGGAGAGATGGGATCGCCTTCCTCCTCTGCTTCACCTCTGGACTTTTCCAGTCTCGCCATTGTCTCGCCCAGCTTCCGGCAACTCCAGCTCGTCGTGGCAGCCCCGAATCAGGCCGCGATTCACATCCATTTTCCGGTACATATCGAGCAGCTCGAGCTCCTGTAGGCAGCACACATCAGCTCATTGGTTCGATTCCTAATTCCTAATTCAAGAAGAGCACACATCGGATTCAACCACATACCAGGAGAGCAATTTCGCCAGGTGCGGCCGCGACCTCTGCCTCCACTCCTTCGGGCTCGATGTGAAAGGCAAGCGCGGCTTCCGGCGCCTCGACATGGAAGGCAAACACGGCCTCGTCCCCCTCTTCTGTAGCGAGCGCGGCTTCCGGCGCCTCGACATGGAAGGCAACCACGGCGACGTCACCCTCTTCTGTAGCCTTGCCGTGGCCTGCGAAGGCGGCCTCTTCTCCATCTCCCGCATCCTCGACGTGGCCCGCAAGCGCGCCCTCCGCCTGGTCTGCGAGTGCCGGTGCGGCGCCCTCCTCCTCTCCTGCAGCCTTGCCACGGGCTACGATTGCGGCCTGGCCGTTACTACCTAGCGCCGTGCCGCGGGCTGGCCTCGAGCGACGGCGCCGCCACCGTTTGGTCGCCGGAGCGCGGCCGGTGGCGCCCGTACGCGGCGGCGGAAGCAGGCTCATGGCGGCGGCGGTCCCGGCGTTTCCGCGGCGTCCGGGCGGCCGATCTGCGGCGAGGAAGTAGAGGGGGTGATGGCGGAGCGGCCCATGTCCGTGGAGTCGTCGGGGGAGCGGCGGAGAGGCGGCGATTCGCGTCGGCGGCGGCGGCAGCTCCGGCGGCGCGGGGGAGAGGAAAGGAGAGGAAGAGATTGTGGCGGCGATTTTGCAAGGCGACCCCTGCAGTTTTTCCAAATCATAAAGAAGTCCTTTGCGGGGGGTTTTGTGGAAAAAGGACCGCGCCAAAATTCGTGCGCGCAGTAACCGGCTGGCGACCGGTTCCACCGCCTGCCAACCGGGCGACGTGGCAGTCAGCGATTGGCAGAAAATAGCCCATGAACAGTACAGCGCTGGGAGGGCGACGTGGAAGCGTGTGGACCGTCGGATGGCTCAGATCGGACGGCCGTGGTTAGGGGGTGACGTGGACAGCGATTTGGGGCCTGAATCCTATCAACCTTTATATATGGATCTATCCACGTTCTTGAAAATTTGCACTTCTCCAAATTCAGAAGACAGGCGGGATTCTAGGATTATCCTTTTGGACAAAGACATAAAAATTATTTGATCTATCACCTTTGAAAAAGCTATTGCTCCACCGTCGACCCAAGTGGCCAAGTACATCGTCTATCTAGAATAAATGACGTGACACGTGATTGTTCGGAAATTTCCTGCAGACCAGCAGGGGCGGCTTGCGACGGTAATAAAGAACGGAAGGGGACACTGCCAACTTGTCGACCTCCCCCGCCACAATAATCGCTGTCTGCTTATTAATCACTCTCGTCACTGATTGATTTTCTTGCTTACCCTGCAAGAACCCACCCACCATGACCGCTGGCGCGCAATTGGGAGAGGCGCTATAAAGTCTTTGTCTCCCTCTTGCACGCTCACTCGATCGACTTGCTTTCCTTCACCGATCAAGCTCTCTCTCCTGAATCCTGATCCCTCGAGATTTTCTAGCACACGCGCGCGGGAGATGGTGGCCCCGATCGCGGTGGCGTCGGCGGGGCTGGGGATGCTGGCCGGCGTGGCGATGGCCAACAGGTCCTTGCAGGAGGGGCGCACCGCCGCGGCGGTGCGGTGGCCACAGCCGCGGTGCGCGACGTGCAGCGGCACGGGGAGGGTCGAGTGCCTGTGCTCGCGGTGGTCCGACGGGGACTGCGCCGGGTGCCGGACCTGCGCGGGTACGAAGAGTATGCCGTGCCGGAGCTGCGGCGGGTCCGGGACAGGTCGCCGGGCGCCCGTGCGGATCGGCACCGCCTCCGCCACGCTGCTCCAGCCACGGTCAAGCACGCGGTGATCAGCTCTGCTCGCGACCCGCGGCCGTCGGGCGGCTCGATTTTGGTGCTGGGGTAGGAAGATTTGTAATATAGAACAGATTAGGGAATTGATAGAATATACTAGCAGGTAGCAGCAACTTAATTTATAGTATACTCGTAATTTCTGCCGGTCACCAGCTGCTGATGAACCATGAATCGAGCCTTGTCTCGATCTATCTCTATGCCTGAATATCTCTTGTGGCTTTGTGGGTGCCAGATTCGTTCAGAATCTGACATGCGAGGGAGTGCCAGATTTGTCGGAGCGGAGGTGCCGGATTTCGCCTTGGGTTGAGGTTGCCTCCACCATGTTAGTGTCGGCCATGGTTGTAGAGCGACATGGTTGTCGACTCGTTTATTTGGGCGTATTTTTGGAATCGGCGTGGTGCGTTGTGTTGTATGATTTTCAGCCGGTTTCCCTTATAAATCGTTCAACTCTTTTTTATCAATCAAAGAAATTGGAATAATTCCAAGAATCAATTGTATGGAAACTAGACAAAGATAAGGACAGATTCTAGGCTAAGCAAGAGCTACTGTTCCTTCCTCTTTTTCCAAGCCAAGAAAGGGGAAATCCTTATGTTGCACCCCATCAAATCGAGGACTAGCCCTTCCTTCTCGCCAGCTAGGTAGTTACTACAAATCAAGCATACGAGTCTGCATCGGGTGAATGCCATGTTGCCAAGGTTTGAAAAAAGAATCTGACCGTGAGGGAGCATCTATTCTGAATCATGTTCAGAGCGGCGATAGTGCTAAAAGTTGCAGAGGATGTAGAGTAAGATGCGCACGAACAAATCTTACTTCTCCTACTAATCTTCCCACGCTAATGGCGTCCACCACAACAATTCCTCCAACCTCCTTCCGCCGTTTGCGTTTCAAACGCTTGAAATTGCACCATAGTTATACGTCTAGTGGTCTTTTGATGCAATATCTTTCGTTGCATTTTGGACCGAAGATCTTTTTTCAATAACACGCGCGATCATTGCGTGTCTTTGTATTAAGATAGAGAAGACAATTTACAGAGAGTTATGTTCGAACCCCAACCACAGACGGCTTGGCTCCACTACCCGAGGCGCTACTCATCTCCCCTATTCCCACCTAAACATGCCAATCTCCATAGAGCGAACTCCTTCCTGATGCGAACAAGGCACCACCGCAAGCAGCGATGCGACGAATTTTTTTTTTAAATAATATTTTTTTAAACAGAAATTCGGAATCTAGCGCGTGTTTTCCAGAAATTTGGAAAATAGCGCGGCGTCGGCAACGGCCGAACCGAAACCAAGGTTTCGGCACGGGCCAAACCGAAACCAGCCGGTTTCGGCACGGGCCAAACCGAAAGCTCGTTGATCTGCATGCGCAGCTGCATCCACCTGCCTTTCGCATAACGGCGGGGCCGACAGGCGTGTTTCGGCTCTGGCCGTGCCGAAAGTTGCATTTTACTTTTTTTTTTTTTTTTCCCGACTGTTGGCCCATATATTCATATTTCCCGCCACCGCTAATGTTGCCATTATTTTCCTGCTCATATTTCCCGGCACCGCGCATATTTTGGTTTTCTCGAGTAAATTTGTTTCGCGGTCAATTGTTCCCGCTTTTTTTCTCCCGCCATTTTCCTCCCGCCATTTTGTTCCCACCATTTTCCTCCCGCCCTTCTTCTCCCGCCATTTTTCTGCCGTGCCTAATTTTCCCGCCAAACTTGCTCCCTCCTTGTATTTTCTCGCCAGCCTTGCTCCCGCCTATTTCTCCCGCCAATTGGTCTGTGCTCGTCCTATAAAAACCCCGGGAGGAGATGTCGAGTTGGTAAGCATAGTCCACTCACTCGAACATGTCGAGATACAATTCAGATGGTAGTTTCCCGGCAGGAATGTCGGCACTCCTTTTGAAGTTTACGGCCGAGTTCAAGGTAGACAATAAGGAGATCCCATTCGAAGATATTGTTAGTCATCCACCTCATCTCCGTGAGCTATCAGCGAAGCTAGCTAGGCATGGGTGGCCATGGAGGAATTACAAGGAAATAGAAAAAGAACTCGTGAGGCTGCATGCTAGGTGGCAGAAGAAGAAGCTAACATATCCCACTGAAGCATATATGTTGGATGCTTTTCGTACACCGATGTTATGGGTCGAGGAGAGCGAGGATGAAGATGATATCTTCATGCCCACTGAAGCGAGCAAGAGAGCCGCAGCAGCGGCGGCGGCGTCGAAGGGCAAGGGTGCAGCGTCGTCGAAACGCAAGGCTGAAGCATCGTCGAAGGGCAAGGGTGCGGCGTCGTCGAAGGGCAAGGGTGCAGCATCGTCGAAAGGGAAGAGTGACGCGGGAGGCTGTGTCGATGGTAGATGACTTTTCTTTTTCAATTTATGTTGTGTTGTCGCTACTACCAGTTTTCTTGCTGTCTGTGTAAGTTGCAATGTTTGTTTAATAATATGTCTCGTACAACTTATTTTCCTCTGATATGTCTCGTACATAGATAATAATATGTCTCATACATAGATAATATGTCTCATACAAACATAAATATGAATATGTCTCGTACATAGATAATATGTCTCATACAAACATAAATATGAATATGTCTCGTACATAGATAATATGTCTCATACAAACATAAATATGAATATGTCTCACATAGAAATAGAAATACGGATAATAGTACCTAGATAGAAATATGTCTCACAGATAGTAGTAGATAGTAGTATCACTCATCTCTGTGAGGACGTGTCCGCGGCTGTCTACGCGGTCGAGGCCCAGAAGGTGACAAGCGTCTCGGAGCGCGGTGGTCACGCATCCCTCGGCCTCGCAACGGCTCCTCCTCATGTGTCTGGGTTTCCTGCGTCGGGGGCGGCGGTGGAGTCTGGTACATCGGGTCGTCGTACAGCTCCGTGTGTGTAGAGTCGTCACCCCCACCTGTACAAAGCAGGTGGGCCTCGCCTGCCGCGCCATGCAGGACACAACTTTTGGCATTGCCCGCGCCGAAAGGCAGGTTTCGGTCTTGCCAACGCCGAAACATCACGCTGTCGGCACGCACCGTACCGACGCCGCGCTAGTTTTCGAATTTTTCCAGATCGCGTGCTATTTTCCGAATTTCTGTTTAAAAAATATTATTTTAAAAAAAAAATCGCGATGCGACATTGTCAAAAGCCTTGCTGTTGCGCTCTAACCATATTGACCTCGCCGTGAGGACGATGAGCTCATTGATCTTTTCCCTATCCCTTCTTTGGCACGGCCGAAGCTACAGCATGCCACCACTCTGTCGGAGTTGAATTTGGCGTTGGCCTGAACCTGTGCAGCCCTTTTGACTGAAGATCTTATTAGCTTTCAGTAAATGGCTGTACGGTTCCAATTTTCTGACAGAAAACTGGATCGTAGTTATGTAATCGGATACTATCCAATGACCATAACGTAGATGTATCTATTGGGCCGATAAAATGTGAGTGGTGATAACTGGTTGAATGATCATGCACACCATGATTATGGAAGATGACCATGATGATGGAATTTATGATCTATCGGGGTTGAACTTTCAGGCCCTTTGATTGAATATTTTTATTATTTCATAATTGATTTGAGCGTTAAATTTAACATACTTGTCCGTCAAAAGGATAAATAGGCCAAAATGAACAAAAACGGGACAAACTGAACATGTTCTTAATTGTTTGGCGGACATCCTTGGGCACAGCAGGCAAATAATGTGCAGATACTATCCCCCTTCTCTAAACGGACAAAAGATAGACAAATTCTAGATACAATCTGAGGGACACCGTTGGAATTGTCCTTAGTCTTCTTAAAATACGAAATTAGTTTCCTAACACCAAGTGCCCAAAGTTTATGTCGCGACTAACTAACTGCAAATCCTATGCAATTAATTAGCGTCATATCTAGTTATTTAGGAAGCGAATCTTGCAAACTAACCACATATCATTTGTTTTTAGGCAGTCTCGCGCCTGAGATAAAGGTATCAGGTATGGTATATTTAGAGAGATAAGATAAAGTTAGGATGTGCAGTTCGATGCATGGTGCTCACCTTTTCATTTTCCTCAACCATGAATTAGTTTTTTAGCGGTCTTGACAATGAATTATTTGATGACCGGTCACTCGAGCCCATCTCTGTGGGCTTCGATGAAAAAAAGGCTGGCCTTGTCTCGGTGGGGGGCCATTGATGAAATTTTTGCCAAAAAGTTATTTGGATGGAAAGGTAAGCTGTTATCTACTGGTGATCGAGTTACCCTAGTCAATGCTTGTCTCACAAGTCTGCCCTGTACATGCTTTCGTTCCTGGAAGTTCCCACGTGTGTGCTAAGGAAATGGGATATACATAGAAAGAGAATGATG
This sequence comes from Poa pratensis, assembly GCA_947311845.1. Classification (NCBI taxonomy): domain Eukaryota; kingdom Viridiplantae; phylum Streptophyta; class Magnoliopsida; order Poales; family Poaceae; genus Poa; species Poa pratensis. The sequence goes on along the minus strand of CAMZMU010000047.1, from coordinate 48,234,600 downwards.
TGACATGAAATAGATAATAAGAAGTATCATTTAGTTAATTGGCAGGTTGTATGCTTTCCCAAAGATTGTGGGGGGCTTGGTGTGCTAGATCTCAAAACTACGAACATAAGCTTGATGTGTAAGTAGCTCCGGAAGTTAGAGAATACTGGGGGCTCAGCAAGAGTTTCTCAGTAGAAAATACTTGCAGAATAACGTTGCTCTCACTTCTGGCAAGGTCTTACGAGGGTCAGCAATACCTTTCATTAGTTTGCTCGTAGAATTCTGAAGAATGGAGAAAAACCTCTTTTTTGATTTGATATCTGGGTAAACGATTCATACCCGCAGGAACAGTTCCCCAGGCTTTACAGTATCTCCTTTGACAAGAATGTCCCAGTGACTACTGTCAAGCTGAGAGGTTGGAACTGCTTGAGGTTTAGAAGAACACTTTGGGGGAAGTTACTTTTTACATTTTGATAAGTTAAAGTAGATGCGGTAGATAAAGTGCAGTTAGCTGAGGAACCCGATATAATGAGATGGACAATTTGTAGTAATTAATGGTTAGTTTTGTGTGAAGCATTTGTATGCTCTGTTGATATTCAATGAAAATTTTCCACACAAATCCACGTGAAACTAAAAATTCCATTAAAAGTCCAGGTGTTCATTTGGCTAATGCTGGAAAACAGAATCCCAACTGAGGATAACTTGGCCAAGAGAAGGTGGACATGAAACAAACAATGCCACTCATGTGGGCCTGATATGTCTGTGGATCACTTGCTCCTCCAATACTCACTAGCAAAACTGTTTTGGCAGATAGTAGTGTATGCACCGTGTATATATTTCGAGAAAATAGAAAATGAATATGCACTAGGTCTGGTTAGACCCCTAGAGGGGGCTACTGATCTGGTTGAAGGCTGGCTCAACATGTTCCCAGCATCCCTGCGCAAACGGATGCACAATGGGGGACCGACATCTTGGTGGACAATTTGGAAGACCAGAAACAATACTTGTTTTAACATAAAATTTCATAATGACCCTGCAACGTGGTACATAGACTGTGTGATTTCCTAAATGGATGAGCTCTATTGCAGAAGAGCCAAGGACAAGGAAAACTTGAAGCTGGTGTGCCGATGATCACTTAAATGGCGCTGCCCCCCCCCCCCCAAGAAAAGTTTAGTAAAATCCCAGTGCCTTTCGGCCTATTTCTGTCCAACAGTAGTGGTAGCTAACCCATTTGACCCCAGCAGTGGCCCAACAACGCTCTGCAGCCCATTTGCACCCCCCCCCCCCCCCCCCCCCCCCCGACGACCGGCCACTGGTATGGAGTGCAACACTTGCAAGTGGTTTGCAACTACCCTTTACCTAACGTGGACATGTAATTTTCTTTCGGTTTCTTTTTCAATTAGTTATAATTTGTAAGACTGATGGTTTCTTTATGTGAAATCGGTGAGAGGGTCAAAAAAAAAAACTATGGGCTTCCACTATGCTGCGGTCTGCAGCTTGCTCGACACACACAGCCCATGTTATTTCCGGTGCTGTGCCTGTCTTCAAGGACCTCGTCAACTTTACAGTTCTCGTGACGTCCTTTGTGTCGCCATCTTTGCCGCTAGCAGTGGTTGATCCGTCACCTCAAACCCTGTGCATTCATGGGACTCGCTCGACTCGAGATTCTTTTCATTCCGTTCCTGATTAATGAAACGAGGCCATTGGTTCAGTTCTCACATCCATCCGGCCGCTAGCTCATGAGCTTGCTTGTCGATCGCAAGGGCTCGACTCCATCGCACATGCGTACATGGGCCCCTGGGCCGGCGTATTGTTTGGTGCAAAGCTCACCTTGCACATGCATGGCGGGCCTGTGGGTGGTCACCGGCGCGGGGGTCCAGGGTTCTGTCTGTTCATCATCAACCGAATCCCCGGCACCTCGCCACACTAATTGCACGCCGTGTCGCTCTCGTGAGCAGCGTACATTGCAATCTTTTCTATCCGTCTGTTTAGGAGTTGGGACATGGATCATATTAATCACCTCTCTGTCGATCCATCACAGGCTCGGCGAGAAAGCTTACAGCTGATACAGTACGTTGATTGTTCTTCCGCTCTGGAAGAACGGCCTACTTTCGATCGGAAACACCCCTTGGTACGGGATGAGAACACAAATCTTCTTTTGTTCTCGTTTATACTGCGATGTGTGGGGAGAGCTAGCTGCTTCTGTGCTTCACTATGCATGCATGATGCATCATGGGCGGATGTATCTGTTCATGTCAATCTGAGTTCAGTCTCTCTCAGCTTCTTCTTTGTCTCTTTCCTTTGTCTTTTCGGGGGATCGCTGCTGCATGGTAGTGAGTGATCATCTGTTGCCTTCTGTATGGAGAATTCCTGGTTTTGGATCACATGTGTTGTCATGGTTCCCTTGAATAGATATACCTTCTTGTTCATGATCACTGATTCTGGACTTATACGCGGATCAGCCTGACACAGAGAATCTCACTGTTTCGTCCTGTATATCTTGTCTATGACCAACTGCATTCCTCTTCTTACGAGTTGATGCAGAGTTTCAGGATTCGGCTTATAGTGATCACACCAAAACTGCCGTGAGATTTTACATTTCAACATGGACTAAATGATGGCACGTTGGTGAATATATCCATGCGGTGAGAACTTGAGACTTCCTTGGTTAAAAAACAAACCAAAATATATAGAAAATTTCCATAAACATATGAGCAAAATGCATTTCGTAATTTAATCAAAATCCATCTTGATTGGAACATCAGACGCAACATCCACTTTAAGCTCAAATTCACGTTTGCCTTTCTCCTTTTATTTCATCATTTTGCTGCATTTTCACAGTTGTAGCTGGGAAAAGATAGCTGTTGGCTGTTCATACAGTACATATATATCTGCCTCGAGGACCTGGAAAGGACAACTCTTATATAGAATAGAAATAATGTCTCATTGATTTATTGCCAAGATCCTCTTGGAATAGGAATGAAACAACATTAGCTCCTATCTAAACTGCTGGGGAAATCATAGCGAAGAAGTGAAGACCTAATAAAATAAATAAACCATAAATGTCGCAAAGACTAGGACAGAAAATAAAATGTATCGACCCTTTGTGATCCATGAGCTGTAATAGGCTACTTTTGACGTTTAATAAATTAATAAAGAGGCCATATGCATCACTTTGATGTAGAGGCCGGGCTGCCCTTTTCTAAAAAAAAGAAAATAAAATGGAATGTACTCGGTTTTAGCATGTACATCCATACCCACATCAACCCAACACAACTTCGTTTTTTTACTTGAACATGGCGTCTTGATAATAGAATCACTGGATGCACTGCCGCTTCTTTTTATCTTTGTTGTTTAGATGTTGATATATGTATCGACCCTTTGTGACCCATAAGGTGTAACTTACTTTAATAATATAATAATATGGCAATATGTATTTGATTGATGCAGAGGTTGGGCATTCCCTTTTTCGAAAAAATGGGGAGAAAGCCATCCTAGAGAAAGAACTATCATGCCATCTTTGACTGGAGCCCTGAACTATGGAACCGTTCATACAACATCTTGAATGTTTTCAAACCATTTTATTTCGACCCTAGCCTTGTTTTGAATGGCGCTTTGATATTTATCTCATAAAAATGTAAAAAAAAAGCATGTATCTATGAATCATATGATATTATAACTTGCATAAGTGCGTCTAAAATCATGACCATTTGTGTCATGTGCAAAAATTGACAAGAGATAAATAGATTATGCATGTCATTATTGGGTATATAATTTTGAATTTTGGCAATGCAGTTATGCAGGTTTGTCTCCTCCGTTTTGCATGATTTTGAAGCTTTGGCGGTGCAAAACAACCTTATAAGTGGAATTAGGTTTGTAGGCTGGTTAATTTTATCTTTCTTTGTTTTAAGGGATCAAAAGCAACTCACAAAATTTGGATAATTTAATGAAGTAAGAACCAGCAAAATAATCATGAACAAATATATTATTTATGTTCCATACAAAAAATACAAAAGATAAATTTGTCTTGTTATTTTTCCACCAAACAAAGATCATCGTAGTTTTGATGATTTTCTTGTGGATTATCATTTCACAGTATGATCTCTATATCACTGAATTTTTGACTTTTTTTTTGAAATGCTCGAAATTATTATTTTTTCAATATAATCGGGCTGGGGTTCAATGTTAAAAAAGAGTTTAGGGATCAATAAAGATGACTTCCTAGTTCCATGTTAAAGTCTGACAAAGCCCGATATAGTTTAAGGGGTTTGACATGGTATTTATTCCCATGAAAAGAGCAACTCTTGAAGAAAAAAAAACTGTACAAATCTGTCCCCGAGCCTCCTCCTTCCCGCTACAGTAGAAGAGAGGGGCGATTTTTCTGGAACCCGCCTGGTCGCCGCACTCTCGCCGCCGTGGATCCGTGGGATCCCTCTCTCCCCGTCCGCTCCGGCGGCGGTGGGGTGGGGGATCCCCGGATCTCGTCGTGTATATAGAGTAGGGGTGAGTGGGTCCCGTCGGCGGCGCTGTGGAGACGGCGGAGCGGCCGGTGTGGTGTTTGGTGTCGGCGACCTTCCTCTCCGGCGGTGGAGCTCCGGTGGCGCTCCGTCGCGAGGTGGCCGACTTGCGGGAGCTCGGCGCCCGGTGCGGTGTTCGAGATCTCCTGCCTGCCGCCGGATCCGAGGCGGCGGATCTGGCCGGTGGGTGGCTGAGCCAGGAGGGCTTCGCCGTGGCGTCGATCTGCGTCGAGCTCGAGGTCTGCTGCGGCAAGGAGGTGTTGCTGGTGGAAGAGGGGCTGCGCCGTGCTCGTTCACCGCCCTAAGCTCCGCCGCACGCGGTCGTCGGGCCGTGTCCGTGCGGGAGTCAGGCCTTGCGGCGCGCTTCAACTCTGGAAGCTCCTCGGGCAGTGGATGCTTGGTGGACGGCGAACCTCTTCCTCGACGCCGGCGATGTTGCTGTTGCTTTCCCAGGCTCGGTTTCCTCTACGTATTTCGTTTCTGTACTTTGTATGTGTACTGTGTACGATGTATGTGGTACCTTGGTGTTTAATATACGTAGAAAAATTCAAAAAAAAAAAAAAAAAAAAAAACTGTACAAAGGCAGACTCAGTAAGGAGCGTAGGTTGTCCGGTTCCCCAATGTAGCGAGCTTGGTGGAGAAACTTGCATTGCATCAATGATAAGGGCAATAATGTTGTCAGGCCTAGCTGGGGGCATGATTCAGCAATCTTTTGTAGAGAAAAGATGACCGGGATGAAAAAGTGAAAAGAGAAATATAACATGGATGTGATTTTACAGTAGCATCATGATGTTATCTTGACGTTAGGCTGCGGTACCTTCTGAAAAAAGTTTGTATCCCTGGCTTGTAGGGAGAGCTTATACAATGAACACCGGTAACTTTTGTCTGGGGCTCTCTTTTGTGGCAATGCCTTAGAGCTTGTTGGTCCAGGGAGAAGAAGGATTCCTGGAGAATGACCCCGGGATGTCAGCTGACTAGCTGAGAGTCTGAGAGATTGAAGTACGAACGTAGCCAGCTACCTAGCTAGTTCAATGACTCTCTGAATTTCTGCTCTCAAGGGCAAACTAGTTCTACATGCAGGAGAAATACCAATATTGACAGAATCTTGCAATTCGTCATGCATTTGTTTCAGCTGTCCTGTAAGCCAAGATGGTCACTGGGTAGCTTTCAATCATCCATGAAACATCGATCGGGACGGTTGCATCGCATCACTGGCGGCAAGCAGATTCATTTACCAAGGTGAGTGAGCAGACCACTGAAAACCGCAAAGGTAGTGAGATGATCAAAGATCAAAGCACATATTCCTGATTCCAACAGGAATATGATTCGTTTGGTACCACTGCCTGCACACCCATCTGCATTCCTTCAGAAATTTACGGCACTTTTATTTCTATCAGAGATCAATCATTTGGTACCACTGCCTGCACACCCATCTGCATTCCTTCAGAAATTTACGGCACTTTTATTTCTATCAGAGATCATGGGCTCATCCGTCGTGGTCACCGTATTTCTTGGATCGATGACGATGACTGAACGTCGTCTCCCTGCAACTCCCATCCTTTATCTGGCACTGTTTTGGCAGGCTACCTGGTCGCCCTGCTGCACTGCAAATTTGTATATACACATGTACAGACATGAGACATGTATATTCATGCCGAAACCCAGTACGTCCGTCTATCAGCTTGAGTTTTACTGACGTGAACAGAGATAAGTGCAACACGTATGACATCATTCTATTCTTCACTTCTTCTCCCAACTGTTCGTCCATTATGAGTAGCCATATATGCAGTGAACAATTTAAGATTCCTGGGATAGATTAGCAAACTTAGCATGCTGAGTAGGATGAAATCTGGCATCTTGCCTGATCTTCCTCATATATTCGTCTTGGAAAACTAGTCCACTGCTGGTTACAAAAGATGAGATCATCAAACTTCATCGACCGATATTAATTTTGTCAGACGTACTGGAGTCACTGCACTAACTCAACAGTATAGGGGATCGTACCTTTTGTCTAGCAAAGAGAGAAAACACTTTTACAAGAGCATTTGCGTACATACGCCTTGATTAACCAACTAGAGTATATAAAATAAGTTTGGTTTCTGAACAGATCAGTTGTTTATTCCCTTGTTCCTTTAAGACAGACTGCAAATTAAGCATGCGTCCTCATTCATAATACAAAATTAAGCATGTACACCGAAAGACTAAAGAGAGAAATATGCGTTCCCTTGATGCATGCATCAACCAGATGATTATCGTCTCAAACTGAACTTGACAATGGCAGTCTGTTGACACACACATGACAGAAGATTCAAGGAGAGAGAGAGTTACAGCTAGCAATAGCAATGGCGACTTGCAGATCGCCGTCCATGTCGGTGTATTCCGGCGACCTAGTTAAGGATGGAAGCGCTGCATGCAGGCGTGGCAGGTGATCTCGAGCGCGGCAGCCGACGCGGCGGAGCCGAGCCGCCTGGCGGCGATCTGCTTCATCCGCTCCACGCGCTCCACCTCCTCCCGCGCACGCTCCCAGATCATCCTGGCTCGCGCGAACTCCCTCTCGGCGAGTTCCAGCTCCCGCTTCGCCAGCTCGCGGACGCGCTCCGCATAGGCGCGCTCGGCCGACGCCATCCGCGCCTGCTCCGCCGTCTGCTGCTTCACCCCGCGCACGTCCACCGCAACTTGCTGTTGTTGCTGCTGCTGCTGCCTCGCGGCGCTGACGGCCGCCGCGACCGCCGCTCGCCTGCTCTCGTTCGCTGGAGGCGTCGGCGGCGCCGGCCGTGGCATCTGCTGCCGCGGCCCAATGCTCATCGACAGGTCCAGGTCGAGCTGCTGGTGGTGGTCTCCAGCAGCGCTGGCCGGCGCATCACCGAGGACTCGAGCAGCCGCTGCGGGGAGCAGCAACTGGAGCCCCCTCTCCGCCCCTTGCTCATCCATGGAAGATCGAGACCAAGTAGAGAGAGGTGTATACGTCGTCTCTCCCTAGCTATCTTGTTTGCTCGCGTGCTTTGGCTTAGCCTAGCTTAGTTAGGTGTTGCTGCGTGTAGTATACTATATATGGATGCCTGCTTGCTTACATCCGATCGAGTGAGTGAGCATCTAGGTAGAGTGCGGTTTTACCGGAACGCCCCTCGTATTATCTGCAGCACTAGCTAGTGTGCCTTTGTACTCTGCCGCATGGGGGGGACATATGTTTGTCCGTGCCACGAGGACGCCTCCTTGGTTTCAGGCTGCCTGCAGCTCAGCTCAGCTCAGCTCAGCAGCTGGTTTTGTGTGTGGACCAGAAGGAAAATGCTAGCTTCACCTCATCTTGGGCGTGTTTGGTTTCCTGCACCTTTTTTAGCCATTTTTGCTCCGTGACTCCGCAGGGTTTGGCCCTGAAAAAACGAGGCCTCGGCCACGTTGTGTAGGTCATTTGGTTGCCCACAAAGAGGCAGCAGGCCCGTTTCGTGTGATGCAAGTTTTTCATCCCCGTTATTTGGTTTACATACGTGTTTCGTGCACTTAACCTCCTATCTACATGGTGATCTTACCTCTCACCACCGCACTTGAATACGATAAGCGGGTAGCAGGACAACATCGCGGCGGCTGTCCGGACTAAGGTCGATGTAGGAGCTTCGTCGAAGGTTGCGGTGCTGTCTATTAGCCGCTCGGACAGTTGAGTTTATGACGACGAACGGTAGCGATAGAGGTTGAAGAACACACTGTAAACTAGTGCAGTGTAAACACATACAAAGTTCAGTACAAAATCTACTCGTATATGTCTACCGAAATAGAAAAGTTATACATGTGGGAAACGTCGAGATGAACGTGCTCGTGAAAGGATTTTTCAAAACTTCAACCGAGTGCGATAAATTTGAGAAAATTGTCTAAAACTATTCTGAACGTCGGTTCGAAATTGGAAAGGTATGGTCGATGAAACTTGAAACCGAGTACGGGAATGAACCTACTCATCGACCCACATATTTCGTGTAAACAATTTTTTAATCGAAGTGTATTTGTGTAGATCAGAGAGCAAGTGAAAGGGAAAAGGCATACTGGGTGGGTGTTCTGGTGCTGGTCGGTGCGGATGAGGACGAAGCCTCGGAGCACTTGGGAGCGCTCGCTTGGCGCTGTGTCCGTGGAGGAGGGCCGGAGTTGGGAGAGGAGTCGGATGAGGACAAACCCTGGGAGCCTCGGGCTGCACCTAGCGAGACGCTGGCCGGCGCTCGCATCACCAGCACTCACGACGGCGTTGGCCTACGCCGGAGCACCGCCTGGAGCTGGGCCGTGGCACTAGCAGTCCTCCTCGTAGCAGCTGCCTCCGCTATACGCCGCCGTGAAGGAGAATAAGGAAGGTGAGAGGACCAAAATCTCTCGTATCCACTCAGCCAAAAATAGGTCGAACAGTGCGCAAAATACACTGTGATTCGGCCGTTTTTCCAGGGCCTGACCCAAGTATGTTTTGAGGTTCGTACTATGCAAGAACGTGAAACCGAGCAGCCTACCAAAGGCTCGTTTTTGCACCGACTTTTTGCACCGACGGGACCTGGGCGGAGTGCACGCTGGAAACCAAACACGCCCCTCGTGGATGAAGCTAGCTGTGTCGTCCCAGCAAAGTTGCATGCATGGCTAACGTAGCATCTATACATACTTTCTCTTGCTCGTATATACACCGTGGGCTCTGTGGCTCGAGGGATCAATGGATGCTGCGCGCCGGCCAAATCTGGGATGGGGCATAGGGAGCTCAGGACGTTCTTTCATGGCTGCTTTTGTTCCACATGCTGCGTGCCTCGCGCTTTACGGGTTGGCAAACGCCCCAATAATTCCCGACGTGCATGCACATGTTTTGGGGCAAGTTTTTTTTTCCGTACGGGCGTTTGAGTCTGCCTCTGTGAGGGCTGAGGGCTTTATGGTAGGGCTAGCTTTGTCCGCCCTGTAAAAACGAAAAGAACAAAGGGATCGATCGAAAAAGAGAAAAACTATTCGGCTACAGGCGATCCGGATTCTTCCTTGGACTTTCGCTTAATCCTCCTTTTTTTCCCTTTTGCAGTTCTAATTGCTGCCCTGTACGTGTATTGGGATCGTTAATCAAATGCCGGTATGCATGGTTATTCACACCATGGTCATCTTAAACAAAAAGAAAAATATCTAGGAGCTCGAAACAACTGATTATCGCAGTCGATACCTAGCCATCACAAGCCTAATAATCTACAATCGTATTAAATAAATAAATCATTAACAAGCGTGGTGTCAATTCCAACCAAATAAACCACGAAGTATGAATTGAACTTGGCTTTGGGTGGGATCACATGCTTATCGGAGAAATGTGTGGTGAGAAGGAAGGGAAGCACGTCACGGGGGAGCCCCGCGACAGACCAACATCATGACGGCGTTGTGCCAGGCGATAGTGGTGAAAGGCACGATAACAACAATGTTGTTCAATGAGTTCATAAACCCTTATAATTATTTGTGTTTTGTTGGGTAGAGTTTCAACACCACTATGGTAGGCCTTCTCATCGGAAGGCGCCCTCGAACTCCGCAGTGATGGAGTGACATGGTCAAGATCAGGCGACGAGAGATGTCTCTCTGGCCATTTCAGCGGTGGCTGTTTCAGTAGGAAGTTCTCATGGGATGGTGCAATCAACAGATTGTCCTTACATTAGTAGGTAGCGGTAGAATTCATTTGGTTGGTATCTCCGGACACGGTGGGAGCTCATCCGTTTGGCACGCAATAGTGTTCTCCACGCCATGGATCTGTGATGGATTACCTGATGGAGGATATTCATCAGTCGATATAGTGGGGCTTGAATCAACCATCAAAGCAGGAGTTCTGTTGTTTTCCCTTTCCTTACTCGCCATGTCGCGGGCATGCTTGTTGTTTCCTTTTTCGGGTCAAGGTGCTCAGGCGCCCACAACTAAGGGTGTCGAAGACGACGTCAACTTCATCAATTTTTACTCTGGTGAATCAAGATCCATGCCAGCGGTAGTAGTTTTAGCAGCTTCTCCAGAGGAAAGTTTAACCAACCAACATCATTTTCTTAGGGAGATATGGTGTGCTTCAAAGAGGACTCTCTTTGGTTAGTGAAACACACTAGAATGACACATCGGACACCCCTCTATGGAAACTGTTGGATTAATCTTGCCTAATCAACGTTTGAGTTAGCATACGTGAGTTGATCAGTTGTAATCAGCTCGCACAAGCACCGTGCGTCCGAGTACTAGTAGGATACTAGTGTTAGTTACGTCAGGTTAGCTCAGTTTGGTTAGGTGAACTAGATTAGGAAATATCTAGTCCTTTCCGTGTGGTACTAGGAGCTCGTATACGAGAGGGTTTCAGATGGTTTTAGGTCGGCAGCCGTGCATATATATGCACAGGTCGACGGTCGTGTAACAGAACTTGTACCGTGATATTACAAGAGAAATAAAGAAAAACAAGAGGCACGAGACGTACCTTTGGCAATAATTGTGTATTCGTGTGTGTCGTGATATTTTGATGTGATTCGATCCTGTGGACGAAATCCAACAATTGGTATCAGAGCGAGGTCGAGGATTTGAGGCCATGCTTGCCCCGGGGAGGCGACCCGTAATAGCGCCTCGGGGCGGGCGATCGTCGTTCAGCGGAGCGACACGGAGGAGACGGCAGTGCTGTCGTCGGCAAGGCGTTGAAGGTGGTAGATGATCGTTGGTGAGAGCGGTGGTGCCGAAGCGCGGTATCGGTAAATCTCGTCAAGATCTCCGGGGGAGTATGAAGGAGGTCGTCAAGGTGTGGTGCATGAGTTCTTGCAAAGATGCGTCCAAGAGCTTGTGGTTGTGAGTCTTTCTGCGGCAGTTGTGTTACTGGCGGAGAAAGTTGTGTGCGGGAGGAAGGAAGCGGGAAAAGGAAACAGTGTCCTTGCGTTTCCGTTCGTGATCGAAGTTCCGGCAAGTTTGTATGCGGAAGTTGTGTTGCCCGTATACGGCAAGTTGTGTTGCTGCTGGACCAGTGGAGATGCCGCGAGATCGTGTGTTCGATCTTGGGCATAGGTAACAAGTTCCGGCGAATTCATGTACGTAAAGATGTGTTGCGCGTACATGAAGAGTTGTGTTGCCGTCGGATGTGAAGTGTTGTTTGGTTGCGTCACCGACAACAAGGATAAGATGTCAAGTTGTGTCCAAGTGCTGGTCTACGGGAGCTCGTTGCAGCGGAAGCGCGTCATGGTCTAGGCACTTCAGTGAGTTGTATCTCCAAGGGACGAAGACGTGAGACTTCACGGTCGAGATACTCCAGTGAGTTGTATCTCCAAGGGGCGAAGACGTGAGACATTACGGTTGAGGTGTTCCAATGAAGGTGTACCTCCAAGGAGCGAAGACGTGCGCGTAGACAAGATGGCGGGTGGCTATCTGCGTGTCTCAACGAGAAGACGAAGAACAACGTGAAGATGGATGCGAACCGGTCAAGATGAGTTCCTGCATGAGGCTATGCGTTTAGTCTGCATGTGGCACGCTTGCAGTAGCGTGGGCTGGTAATCCGGAGGATGCGTTGAGTGGAGTCGTTGAGTTGTGAAGCTGCTGCAAGTCAAGACCATGAAAAGCATAAGGATACGACGAGTCAAGATTAGGGAGAGATTGTTGGATTAATCTTGCCTAATCAACGTTTGAGTTAGCATACGTGAGTTGATCAGTTGTAATCAGCTCGCACAAGCACCGTGCGTCCGAGTACTAGTAGGATACTAGTGTTAGTTACGTCAGGTTAGCTCAGTTTGGTTAGGTGAACTAGATTAGGAAATATCTAGTCCTTTCCGTGTGGTACTAGGAGCTCGTATACGAGAGGGTTTCAGATGGTTTTAGGTCGGCAGCCGTGCATATATATGCACAGGTCGACGGTCGTGTAACAGAACTTGTACTGTGATATTACAAGAGAAATAAAAAAAAAACAAGAGGCACGAGACGTGCCTTTGGCAATAATTGTGTATTCGTGTGTGTCGTGATATTTTGATGTGATTCGATCCTGTGGGCGAAATCCAACAGAAACAACACGAGTTAGGCGACCGAAGAAAGGACTTTTGCGCGTTCGAGGGAGTGCGCCCGTGCTAGTCGGTCGATGGCCCGCCACAATAGCAATGGTTGTAAAAATATCTCCATTTCCCATATATTGCCAACGGTTAGTACTGTTACCTCCGTTGCTGATATGTCCACAACGCCAACGGAGCTCTGCCAATCTCCGTTTCCCATGTGAAAGCCCATTAAGCGGTGCGCCTATAACAGCACCGTCGAATCTCACTCTCACTCCAGGTCGTAACCCTAGCCGCACACTCTCTCCACGCCCTTCACTCTCTCGATGGCGAACCCCGCTGATGGAAGTCAGGATAGAGCATCGTCTTCCTCCGCCAACACTCCGCCGCGGCCCTGCTGCTCCCCGACATCGTCCCCAACCCACCCGGCTACCAATCTCGCGAGTTCTTGTGGACTCGTCAGATCCCCCACGAATCCACGGCGGTGGAGGCCCCCGATGCCGGATCTGGTCCTCCTCGGATGAAGAGGATTCGGATCTGGAGGTCGGGCTCCTCCTCTCTCACGCCTCCTTTGAGTGCGAGCGAACCGACGGTGTCATTCGGGCGGCAGCGATGCATAGAGCAGTCCGCATCTCTGCCACCGAGCACGCAATGGAAGCCGCCGAGGATGCGTTGTTCCATACACAGCTCTGTGCAGCCATAGACCGGTCTCTTCTCCCTGGCCAAGGCCATGGACCAGATGCGACGGCGGTGGCTGTGGCGGCGGAGGAGGATGAGGAGGAGCTGGAGCTCGAGGAGGAGGAGGTCTCGGGGTCCTCTGACAGTAACTCCGGCGTCTGGGATGCATCTAGCAGCGGTAAGCGACCCTGCCTCGCCTAAGGTAAACCCTAAAGGGACTAAATAACCTCTCTGTATTTGCTCTGTTTATGTTGTAAACTTCTGCTTACCAAAGTTGTTTAATAGTTTAGTTTAGTTAGCTCGATGATGATTAAACTGTGTATTATTTGCTCTGTTTATGTTGTAAACTTCTGCTTACCAAAGTTGTTTAATAGTTTAGTTTAGTTAGCTCGATGATGATTAAACTGTGTATTATTTGCTCTGTTTGTTAGCTCATCTTATTAGCTCTGTTATTTAGCTCAGAAAAAAGGAGTTTTGCGCGCTCCGGGGAGTGCGCCCGCGCTAGTCGGTCGATGGCCCGCCACAATAGTAACGGTTGTAAAAATATCTCCATTGCCCATATATTGCCAACGGTTAGTACTGTTACCTCCGTTGCTGATATGTCCACAACGCCAACGGAGCTCTGTAAATCTCTGTTTCCCATGTGAAAGCCATTAAGCGGTGCACCTATAACAACACCGTCGAATCTCACTCTCACCCTCACTCTCACTCCAGGTCGTAAACCTAGCCGCACACTCTCTCCACACCCTTCACTCCTCGATGATGAACCCCGCTGATGGAAGTCAGGATAGAGCATCGTCTTCCTCCGCCAACACTCCGCCACGGCCCTGCTACTCCCCGACATCGTCCTCAACCCACCCGGCTACCAATCTCGTGAGTTCTTGCGGACCCGTCAGATCCCCCATGGATCCATGGCGGCGGAGGCCCCCGATGCCGGATCCGGTCCTCCTCGGATGAAGAGGATTTGTATCTGGAGGTCGGGCTCCTCCTCTCTCGCGCCTCCTTTGAGCGCGAGCGAACCGACCGTGTCATTCGGGCGGCAGCGATGCATGGATCAGTCCGCATCTCCGCCGCCAAGCACGCAATGGAAGCCGCCGAGGATGCGTTGTTCCATACACAGCTCTGGGCAGCCATAGACCGGTCTCTTCTCCCTGGCCAGGGCCCTGGGCCAGATGCGGCGGCGGCTGTGGCGGAGGAGGAGGAGGAGGAGGAGCTGGAGCTCGGGAGGAGGAATTCTCGGGGTCCTTTGATAGTAGCTCCGGCGCCTGGGATGCATCCAGTGGCGATAAGTGACCCCGCCTCGCCTAAGGTAAACCCTAAAGGGACTAAACAACCTCTCTGTATTTGCTCTGTTTATGTTGTAAACTGCTGCTTACCAAAGTTGTTTAATATTTTAGTTTAGTTAGCTCGACGATGATTAAACTGTGTATTATTTGCTCTGTTTGTTAGCTCATCTTATTAGCTCTGTTATTTAGCTCTGAGTGTTGTGTATTTTCTCTGTTTATGTTGTAAATTGCTACTTAGCAAAGCTGTTTAATTTAGTTTACTTTGCTCTATTTATTAGCTCTGTTTATGTTGTAAACTGCTGCTTAGCAAAGCTGTTTGATAGTTTAGTTTAGTTTAGTTTGCTCTATTTATTAGCTATGCTTATTAGCTCTGTTTATGTTGTAAACTGTTGCTTAGCAAAGTTGTTTGATAGTTTAGTTTAGTTTGCTTTGTTTATTAGCTCTGCTTATTAGCTCTGTTTATGTTGTAAACTGCTGCTTAGCAACGATGTTTGATAGTTTAGTTGTTTAGTTTGCTTTGTTTATGTTGAAAACTGCTGCTTAGCAAAGTTATTTGATAGTTTAGTTTAGTTTGCTCTGTTTATTAGCTATGTTTATGTTGTAAACTGCTGCTTAGCAAAGCTATTTGATAGTTTAGTTTAGTTTAGTTTAGTTCAGTCTGCTCGGTTTGCTCTTTTTATTAGCTCCGTTTGCTCTTTTTAACAATGAATATTTGTTGTGTGAAGGGCTTGGTGGATGCCTGGTGACGATGATGCTACCGTGACGACCTAGGAGCGGGGCTCCGTACACGGTGGCGTCACCAGGAGCAGTACATTTTGTGCAGCACGAGCTAATGTGAAGACAGGGAGTCGATGATCATCCGGCGGCCGTGAAGACATAGCAGCAGGGCTCCATCCACGCGCACCGAAGCTAGATAAACTTTTGTACAGCATGGCAAGCGGGAATACGGTGAAGGACGGGAGGTCGTCTAGTCGCATGGAGTGGGGCTCCATCGACGGCGCAGCCCCGTCATCGTGCTTTTTTTGTTTTCTAGAGCCCTTATTAGGAACGGTGTTTAGTAAAACTCTGTGTCTAATGTGAAACATATCGGTAACGGTCTAATATACCAACCGTTGCCCATGTTAGGGGCAATGGTGGATCATTTCCGTTGCAATTAAGATCTTCACATCAGCAGCGGGGGCGGGGACACGGACCCTTTCTCTGTTTCCGATGTGTCGTTCTGTACTAGTGCTAGGCGCTTCGGTTACTTGGGACGTCAGTCACTGGAGAGGAGAAAGGCTTGGTGGATGCAGTGGTAGCCTCTAGGAAAATTGCAGATTCCAGGGTTTGGTTAAGTTATATATGGACTTGATAATGGCGTCCATGGAGGTCTAACAATCCTTCCTTGTTACGGAAATGTCCACTGGAAATGTGGGTTGAGGGATTCCCAATACCAGAGCTACGCGCTAGGTGTCATGGTTTTTCACAGCAATAGACAACGGGGGTGGCTAACATAGAGGTGCGAATTTAGGCAACAGAGGAAATCCAGGAGTGGTATTGGTACACATGATGTACCTAGGTTCGGCCCCTCACGGTAGAGGGTATTATGGATCTCTCATGACATGTGTACAAGATCGATTACATGACGTGTATCGTCGACATTGTGCTGAGCTTCCCCATCGGGGGGAGGGGGGAGGGGGGCTACCAGGTTTTATATAGGTTGTCCAGCCAAGGTTTACAAGTGTCCTAGTCGGTTATGTAATAGAGTCCTCGACTTCTATCGCAAGTCGGCTGCTAAGAAAATCGGTTTTTGATTATAAATAGGCATGAGCTTAATCATATGGAAATGGTGCATATAAAACGAGATATTTTACTTAGGCGTCATTTTTACATAATTTAAGGAGAATATTACAATTGACCGGAATACAGAGTTACTTTCCTCTATTTATTGTTTTACTACTTAACATACTGATGGGTTATCTATGTTATGTAGCTAGTATCCACTTAATTTAGTACCCTTCAAATCAGATATATATATGGTCGGTTAGTGTACTGGGATATAGTTCGACCCAAATAGCAGAGGTTTCTACAATATACATGCATGTAATAATTGTTTCTATTCACATTGATTAATCAATGGATCAAATGGTCATACTGTGGCGATCTCTTGTGCTTCATTTCCATTAAAAATTACTAAGTATGTACGCTAAAAAATGTCTAAATTAGTAGAATGTGCAATTCAATATTAATTTAGAGAAAATTTCAGATATATGTGTACCACTCTGTACTGATTGGTTCACTCAACCGGCATAGTAAAATTCAAATTTGTGAGTCATTTCTCGGTTTGTGTAGTAAGCAAGATGATGTTATAATGCATGGAAATACAAAAATGTCTATGTACAATTCTGTTTTCGTTAACCATTTGCAATTGCACATGTTTTCTCCCTATTGACTCATTCTTTCTGTATCACCGGCTCACTCGCGTAAACAAAGCTCAACCTCCTCCATACCATCTCCACCTCACCCTGACCATGGTCCTCATCATTACATATTCCTCATCATGCCTAATGTCTTTCTGGAAAATAGAAGCACATTTCCCAACCTCTACACTTACTACGGATGTACACACAACCACATTAAGTTGAATAGCCCGACGGAGAAATAAAGGGGAAAAATTCTTCGTGCCAAACTGACGAACATAATAAATTACCAAAGTCTAGTCCTTTGTAACCCCTACACGATAGGTTACATCATCGTGCACATGTGTCCTTCTCACCTGATGCCATAGGAGATCGGCCAATCCCTATATGAGCTACATCATTGGTATCCTTGTGGTGAATCAACCTTACATCGAAGGCAGCTTGCGTCGGGGCAGAATCTTCTCTTTGCCATGAAGGGGCACACATAGAGATGGTTTGTCTCAACAAGGCGAGGTCGTGAGGGGGAGGGAGGAGGATAGCTAGGGTGAGAAGTTGAGAGGGGACAAACAGGAATACATGGCATATATATGTGCAAATTGCGCCTACAAAATTGGCATTGCATGATTTTTACCAAGAGATGACCTTTTCCGAAGTGTAAGGAAATGGTGTGATATATGTGTAAATTTCCCTAGTCCATAGACTTGGGTGCAATCTTTGTCACTCAGATCTATATGGAATCGAAACATGAAGACCAAATGTGCAATGCGACACTCTTTAATTTGCATTATATATAATTTATTTGAAGAACATCCCTCCGGCTCACAATTATGTACATCCTGGACTAAAAGTTTGTTCCATATTAATTTACATTCTAAGTTTTAGACATTTATTGCATTCTCGATAATCAACACCAACACATAGTAAAACGAAACAGTTTATAAATCTAGCCATAGTGGGAGTATAATAAGGAGTATCATGCATGCCATGTTGGCAAAAAGATGATGTGGCGCACCAATTAATGAAGAGAGAGGAGGTAGTGGTGTCATAGGTAGATACCATAATATAACGCATGTCGAGCTAAAATGAGTATATAGCCTAATAAATGCAGTGTCATGATACCACTTATATGTTACTACTACCCACTATGGAGATAGTAACATAAACTATTATAATATGCATGATACTAGTATATGTTACTACCCACTATGATCTATGATTAGTAACACATCTAATTAATACTATTAAACGACTTGCTAATTTGTGTTAAAATGTGTAGAATGTACATTATATCGAAACAGATGGATTATGCTTGAGAGTGCAATTGATGACAATGGCTAGCTATGTCTAGACAGAAAGTTCAACTAAGACTAGCCACAATGGTGGTATCATAGGTAGTATCATGCATGCCATGTTGGCAAAAAGATGACATGGCACTGCAATTAATGAAGAGAGAGATGATAGTGGTATCATACGTAGATACCGTAACATAACAGATTCCAATGCAATATGAGTCTACAACATAATAAATGTAGTATCATATGATACCACACATATGTTACTATCCATTGTGGAGGTAGTAACATGGACTAGTATCATATGCATGATACTAGTATATGATACTTTCCATTGTGACTAGTCTAAGACCAAATTAACTTCGTCATTGGGTATTTATCGAGTTTCATATGGACACACTAGTTAGCTCGATAATGTGAGTTGCGCATTGTGTCCATTATACTTTGGCGCTCATTAATTATGCATGTATTTTTCGATAGTACACAATCACGTACGATATTTTATAGAAGGCAGAAATGTTTTACAAGAGACCAACCAGCTGCAAACAGGCGTGTGGACAACCTCCCTCCAGGAACAACACCACTCAGAGGCTACTCCAGTGGCGGATCTAGGATTTCGCTATTGGGTATGCCGCACAAAAAAATTATTAGCAATTCGATAAAACCAATTTACGAATTCAACAAATAATTGTGCATTTTACATTGTAATACGGTATAAAAGCAATAAGTAATATGTGACTGAAAGATTAAATATGAAAGTTTCATAAATTACTAGGTGTTTCAAAGAACTCACCTGCAGTGGCAGAATCAAAATTCATACCGAATTTGGCGAAAGACTATGATGCTCGACACGGTGGTTTGGGGCAGTCGGCGAGGAGCCGTCTATAATTACAACTAAGGCCTCGATTGGTTTGTTGGTTATATTTCCGTCGGGAGAGAAAACGACGAATCGTTCAGTAAAGATACGGACGTTCCAAGGTCCGTGAATTTATTCCCCCCAACAGGCCGAAATCCTGCGAACCAAGCGCGGCCTAAGCAATTTAACACAACTCCGGCTAGAAAACTCTGATCGGACTACATCTAAGAATACTATTCGGACTGCAGAATACCTTGCTGAGTACGCGAAAGGGCGTCAGCCGTAGGGGCAGGTCGGCAGAGGCAGAGGGGCAGTCGTCAGATCGTGGCGGCGTGGTTGAGACTCGCTAGGCGCTGTACAAAAATTCAGATC
The DNA here is from genome assembly GCA_947311845.1 of Poa pratensis. Taxonomy (NCBI): domain Eukaryota; kingdom Viridiplantae; phylum Streptophyta; class Magnoliopsida; order Poales; family Poaceae; genus Poa; species Poa pratensis. The sequence continues at coordinate 48,215,254 of CAMZMU010000047.1, read as the reverse complement.
GATCGATATATTCGATCATGAGAACAATGAGATCGCTAGGTTTGATTCCATGTTCCTGGAGCTTAAAACCGCTGGCTGCCTCACTTCGATCGCTAGGGGATGGCCTGCTTGTTTTCCGGATTGATCGTAAAGGCTGGGGCCTGTTGTTTCTCCTAATACACATACATATACGTAACCGTGGGCTTGGACTGCAGGGTCACTAGTAGAAAATACCTCTATAGTCCCGGTTCCCGAACCGGGACTAGGCAATCGGGACTAATGCTAGTCCCGGTTCTGATACGAACCGGGACTAAAGGGTCTCTACGTGGCCCGCTGTCGCGAGCTCTGGCAGGAGGACATTTAGTCTTGGTTCGTTCGGTTCGTAGAACGAACCGGGACTAAAGGATTTTTCTATTTTTTTTTCAAAAAACGATTTTTTTTCGAATTTTTTTTTCAATTTTTTTTTAATCTATGAATTGTTGGACTCGTTAATCTCTCACCCGGAGCCTCTTAATCACACTTAGTTTTTTGTCAAATTTCAATCTTGGTCAAACTTCCACACTAATTCACCCCTAGCACGCTTAACATCTTGGTTCCTTCCCATCCCCCTTCCTATAATCTACTTGTAACCTTATGTCTATAGTATGCTATTAATCATATTAACCCATGGATCATGTGGGTCACACATCCTTATAATTTGAATTTCAAATAATTATTTAAATATACAGAAATGACTCAGTAATAATAATATTGAATAAATATAAAAATAAAATGAGTTTTATTATTTTTTTGGCATTAATTCATTTAATATGGCATAATTCATATCTTTAAATCTGTAATTCGAAATTTCACAAATAATATGTCCATTATTATCAGAAAAATGTGAGGAATCCAAATATGACATCATTTTTATTTTTTGAATTTTTTTTAAAAAAATAAAAATCTGAATTTTGACTCTTTAATTATTTCAAAAATCTAAAAAAAATTCAAAACAGCTGAAGCCCATTGAAATCGGAATGGAAATTTTTTGCCGATAATTTTGATATATTGTACGTTTTTTTACGACATCGTATGCAGAAATGGCAGCCATTTGAAGTTTTCATAACGTTTTTTTTTGCAAAATAAGTCGAAATTCATGTTTGTTAATTTTGGTCCCGGTTGGTGTCTCAAACCGGGACTAAAGATAGATTCTTTAGTCCCGGTTTGTGCCCCGAACCAGGACTAAAGGTTCTCGCCTCTTTAGTTCCGGTTCCAGCCTCGAACCGGGACTAAAAGTTCCAACCGAACCGGGACCAATGGCGTTCCCAACCGAATCAGGACTAATGACTGGCATTGGTCCCGGTTTTTGCCCGAACCGGGACTAATGGCATTTGCTGCTCCGGTCGAAAGACCCTTTTTCTACTAGTGGGTATGCCACGGCATACCGGGCATACCCTGTAGATCCGCCACTGGGCTACTCTATCCCTATACCTCCAAACTGGTAGAGATTACACGGTAGTATAGCTACCCAAACTGGTAGGTGGATACTCTTGACTTCTTGAGGTAGTATATGGCTGCCCAAACTGGTAGAGATTACATTACCCCTAGCTGTTAACTCAGTGGCTCACTCACACTCAGAGCTAGTCGGCTGGCTTTGCATCGATCAAAGTGGCAAAAATTGACCGCTCGCAGGGGCAGGGCAGAGGGGCAGAGAGTCAGTGCACAAAAGACGCATGATTTTGATGTTTCCTGGGGATCTCTGCTCGCTGGGCTTGCGTTCTCCTAGAGAAACATACCATAGTGGCGAGAAAAGGATGGGGACTACTACTACTAGGCGAGGTGAGGTGACCCGGGCCGGCCGAAAGAATCACTAGCCGCTGCTGCTGCTGCTAACGGCCGGACTGCGCATGAGATCATCGCCCGCCCGCGCGTCTGTCTTCAATCAGGTGCATGCATAGGATGGGGTAAAGGCCTAAAGCTGCATGCCGGCCCGCTTTCGGGGATGAGATGACATCACCATATGCAGGCCTTTGTCAGTTATCGGATATCTGGGGAGATCCTAATGTTAGGAGCCATGCGCGCACCGCACGTGTTCCTCCCAGAGGATGTGCGGCTCACAGGCCATCTTTCGTCGCTGGGTCAACGTTTGCGGGTCTTTTGATGCGTATAAGATTTTCAAAACGCAGAAAAAGGAGTAAGGCCTCCTTTGAATCAAAGGGTAGGAAATATAAAGGAATATGGATTATGTAGGATTGATTTGTCCTGTCCACTGAAATCCTACCGGCCCATGATTTTTCCATGAAGTCCAACATCATGTTAGTTTTCCCTTTAAAATACACTACGCAAATCCTACGGAAATAGTTCGTGCTAGTTATAATCTTGTTAATCAAACACCCTCGAAAGGAAAAAATCCACAGGGTCCAAATCCTACAAAATTCTTTAGTAAATCCTGTGAATCAAAAGAGACCTAATCCGGGGTGATTAATTATGTGCCACGGCAAAAATGTTTTCTTCAAGGGTGCTTCCTACCAAGCACTCCCTCCATCACCATTTATGTGGCATCGTTTGTTTTATGTGCATGAACATGCCATTGGGAACTTTTTTTGAATATGAATCCAACATTATAATTTTATATCACACATGACATTTTATTGATTAAATTGATGATCACATTTAATGCACGTAAAACAAGGACGCCACGTGAATGTGGACGAATGGAGTGGGTGGTTTGACATGGGCTTGGTTGTCCCGGATGAGCTGCGACAACTTAAACGGCAACTTTCGCCCATGAGCCACCACACAATCACCTCCGCTACCGCGCCCACCTCTCTCGAGTCCCTCTCTTGAATATTTCGCTCTAGGTGCACATATTGAGTCTTGCTAGTTTAGGTGGCCACCAATTGAAATGATCGCACGCCTAGTTGTTAACTACTTAGCTGGTTGTTCGGGCTATTGAAGCCGTGCTGCTCTAGGCATGTAGGAAGCTCTCAATAAGAACATACTCCTTCCGTTCCACAATACTCAACATCCTAAAAATATTAAGACAAATTAACAACTTCTTTAATAGCACTTCTCAAGTATGCAAACACTCAATCCACGTCGGATTAGCATTCATGACACCCAATAGAAAAAGAGAGAGGTTGGTTAGTTTTATTTTTGTTGTTGTTTAATATCGAGAACACAATTAATATTCAGAACCCTGGAACAAAAAATACTACTATAGAATGTAGACTATTTTGGAATGGAGGGAGTACATTTTCTCTGTTGCATCATCTAATCACGACTCAGGTTAGCCAAAAGGGCCTGGCTACCTTCAGGATCAGGTTAAATTTTAGGCACTCAGGTATATCCCTCTATCTAGTCTATTATAGGTGCATCAAGATCCGTGTTATGCGTTTTTCTCAAATAACTTCTATTTTTTGTATCTCTCAAACCATTTGAAAATTTGCAGTTCACTGAAATATTTGGGATAAAATGAGGGAAAATAATTTGGGATTTTGAACATTAGATATATATGTATATGTATGTGTAATGAAATTGTTTGAATTGTAAGTATCTGAAACTTTTAAATTGCACACCAAACTGTTTTTAACACATTCTAATTCTAATACTTCAGTGACCCACAAAGTTTCAAATTCATATGTTGTATTGTTTGACAGATATAAAAAGGAAAACTCGAGAAAGTTGGGGGGGGGGGGTGTAGTTATCATTGAGTTCAATCATAACTTTCCCATTTTACTGTCGGATACGAAGTGGAAAATGGAGTGCTAAATGGAGTATAAAATGATCAGTTTTTTTTGAAAATAGGGTATTCTATGTCACTTTCGGACACTTAGACCTAGAGCCTTAGAGGTAGAAATATACTAAAATTTCTTTGAAAATATTTTAACTCAAATTAAGGGGCCCTAATGCTTCGGTATTTATGAGGTGTTAGTCCGTCTATAAGTGCCAGTGCTCGATTATCCCTGCATGTCAACTCACTCCAGTGGATACAGTGGCCTTGATGCAGTGCACGATGGAATGGACGATGCAGTGCACGGATTGATGAATGCAATGCAAGTATGCAACGGGTGTCCGCTCTTAGCCGGATCCGGTGAGCCACGTTTGGCATATCGCACAACTCTCCCGGACAGCTACATGAATGAATTTAAATGCGTTTTACACTGACCACCAATGGTCCTAACACAATTAACTAACCAAGGGGGTACCGTGGGCTGGACAAAGTTATGGGGGATAACTGAGAGTAGCATGCAAAATCACACTTTTATGCAGTAGCTTTTTCTGAGACATGGTAGAAAAAAAAATGGAAATGTTAAAAGAAAGAAAGATGGCACAAGATCCAACAAGTGCATCCAAGTGCTACATGGAGTGTGTGGGTTTGCTTTATGCGCTGGAGAAAAGGCTTGGAGACATGGAGCATGTCAGGGAGTGTGGTGGGAATTCTCCGGTGGGCGCAGCGGTTGCGGATCATTTTCGCTTTTGTCGATCTAGCGTTGTTGACATTGTTTTCTCTTTCCTTTCTTTTGTTTTCTTTTGGGCGTGAATGTGTTGTTTGCCCCAGCGATCGCAGTTGTATCGGGTGGTTGCTATATTTATATAGCGGGGCGCAAGCCTATTTCGTGGTGTATGCTTGCATGTAAGCTCTACCTAGGTCAGCTTTTTTGGATCCTTGTGCTCTCCACTAACTACCACATAATACCACTCCAAATCCAAATGATAATGCTGCTATCTAATCATCAATGTCTCGAGGAATAGCATATTTGGTGTGAGCTGGGGACAATGTATGCAAAGACTCTCTCCTTTGGGCAATGATCTGTGTATGATGGTCATCAACCATCTTCTTCCAGCAGCAACCCTAGCTAGGAGAAGAGAAACAGAGGCCTTGGCCGCACCATGCACGCATGATCAACCTCTTAAGACAAAAGGGGGGTTTGCCCACTTCCATCTGGGACTGTTTCCTTCCTTTCCTTTTCCTTTCACCTATCCCCTTTGCTTTTGCCCCTTTCATGGAAATCACTGATTCAACACTTCTGCTTCAGTGCGCCGCCCTAAACACATCAACGTCTCAGATTGAGCCGAGCCGACCTGGGGGAGTCAGCCGCACGCTCGCTTGCTGGAGACGAGCCGATCTGGACACGCGAAAAAAGGCAGCAAAACTAGAGATGTTAGGATTCGAACCTAGGTCTCTCCAGTGCAACGCAAGGAGCAGAACCACTGTGCTACACATGCCTTCATGATATAGTTAGCATCTTGTCAAATAATATTAAAGTTTCGTGTCCTTTATAGTTAAGGGAAAAGGGATGGCGGAAACTTGTTTTTGCACATGGGCACCGATGATCCCGTTTTCTAAACAAGATTGAAAATCGCATTTGTATGTCTCCAAAAAATCTGGAAAAAAAAGTACATGTCATACATATACAACTTATCTATATACGCACCAAATTTTGTTCTGAAATACGGTTTATTTTAGGCTACACAAAAAAGACAAATTCATGTTGTTTTTACAACTTTATGGATACACAAATTTGTTATTTTTCTATCGCCAGAAATAAAAAGTATTTTCAACTGAAACTTTGCACACATAAATATAACATATATACGTATTCACGTTCAAAAATTATATTATTTTTTTAAACTAAAAAATACCACTTAAAAAAAATCAAAACCGGGATCACTCGTGCCCATGTGCACCAAATCTACTCTCGATGGATTGGACCAGACCGTATATAACGCAGTCAAATAGCTATATGGAGGAGGTTTCTATCTTTTTTGAATCATTAATCATAGTAATTAAGTACCAATCATTTAAAATAAATTCTTAGAAATTAACAAAATTAAATTAAAATATTGATAAACCATTTTTATGAAAAACTTGATGATTATAGCACATCAATAAACATAAAAAATACAAGACATTATGTGCATCTTGTACTCTCTACTTGCGGAGGCATGGGGCGAGGCGTGGACCACCTTTGTTGTTCCAAATGACTAGTAAGTCATATAGATATGTATCTACCACCTTTATAACATGTGGAACCAAATGCAACACCCCTAGCCTTCTTGACACCAGCGGACATGTGGACCCACATGAAACAATCTCATAGCCATATCTTACCACATTTGGTGCATGTGGTTCCAAATGTCTAGTAGGTCATATAGGTATGTATCTACCTCCTTTCGGACATATGGACCCACATGCAACACCCCTAACCATCACTACCCCAACACATCTAGGACATGTGGACCCACGTGTAACACTCTTATAGCCATATCTTACCACATTTGGTACATGTGGATCCACATGCAACACTCCTAGCTATGTTATAGGTTGTAGGACCCACATGATAGTTCTAAATCAAGCTGTCTAGTGTCGGTGCATGTGATTCCAAATGTCTAGTAGGGCATATAGGTATGTATCTACCTCCTTTAGGACATATGGACCCACATGCAACACCCCTAACCATCTCTACCCAACACATTTAGGACATGTGGATCCACATGCAACACTCCTAACCATCTCTACCCCAACACATCTAGGACATGTGGACCCACATGTAACACTCTCATAGCCATACCTTACCACATTTGGTACATGTGGACCCACATGTAACACTCCTAGCTATGTTATATGTTGTAGGATCCACATTATAGTTCTAAATCAAGCTGTCTAGTGTCGGTGCATGTGATTCCAAATGTCTAGAAGGGCATATAGGTATGTATCTACCTCCTTTCGCACATATGGACCCACATGCAACACCCCTAACCATCTCTACCCAACACATATAGGACATGTGGACCCACATGTAACACTCTCATAGCCATATCTTACCACATTTGGTACATGTGGACCCACATGCAACACTCCTAGCTATGTTATATGTTGTAGGACCCACATGATAGTTCTAAATCAAGCTGTCTAGTGCTGGTGCATGTGATTCCAAATGTCTAGTAAGTCATATAGGTATGTATCTACCTCCTTTGGAACATGTGGACCCACATGCAACACCCCTAACTATCTTGACCCCAACACATCTAGGACATGTGGACCCATATGCAACACTCTCATAGCCATATCTTACAACTTTTCAGATATGTGGACCGACATGAAACACTCCCACCTATGTTGTATGTAGTAGGACCCACATGATTGTTCTAGATCAAGCTGTCTAGTGTTGGTGCATATGGTTACAAATGTTTACTAGGTCATATGTATGTAGAACCTTTAGGACATATGGATCCACACGCAACATCTCTAGCCACCTTAACCCCAACACATATACGACATGTGGACCCACATGCAACACTCATAGCCATATCTTACCACCTTTGGGACATGTGGACCCACATGCAACACCCCTAACTAATGTTGTATGTTGTAGGACCCACATGATAGTTCTAGTTCAAGTTGTCTAGTGCCGGTGCATTTGGTTCCAAATGTCTAGTAGGTCATATAGTTGTATCTATCACCTTTGGTACACGTGGACACACATGTAATACCCCTAGCCACCTTGACCGCATCACATATAGGACATGTGCACCCACATGAAACACTCTCATAGCCATATCTTACCACCTTTGAGACATGTGGACCCAAATGCAACACTCCTAACTATGTGTATGTTGTAGGATCCACATGATAGTTCTCGGTCAAGTTGTCTAGTGCGGTGCATGTGATTCCAAATGTCTAGTAGGTCATATAGGTATGTATCTACCTCCTTTCGAACATATGGACCCACATGCAACACCCCTAACCATCTCTACCCCAACACGTCTAGGATATGTGGACCCACATGTAACACTCTCATAGCCATATCTTATCACATTTTGTACATGTGGACCAACATGTAACACTCTCATAGCCATATCTTACCACTATCTTGACCCCAACACATCTAGCACATGTGGACCCACATGGAATACTCTCATAGCCATATCTTACAACTTTGAGATATGTGGACCCACATACAACACTCCTACCTATGTTATATGTAGTAGGACCCACATGATAGTTGTAGGTCAAGCTGTCTAGTGTCGGTGCATGTGGTTATAAATGTTTAGTAGGTCATATACGTATCTAAAATCTTTAGGACATGTGGACCCACATGCAACACTCTAGCCACCTTAACCCATCACATATAGGTCATGTGGATCCACATGCAACACTCATAGTCATATCTAACCACCTTTGGGACATGTAGACCCACATGCAACACTCATAGTTATGTTGTATGTAGTAGGATCCACATGATAGTTCTAGATCAAGCTGTCTAGTGCCGGTGCATGTGGTTACAAATGTTTAGTAGGTCATATATGTATCTACAACCTTTAGTACATGTGGACCCACATGCAACACCTCCAGCCATACAAGATGCACACAATGTCTTGTATTTTTATGTTTATTAATGTGCTATAACCATCAATTTTTGATGAAAATGGGTTTATCAATATTTTAATTTCATGTTGTTAATTTCTAAGAATTTATTTTGAATGATTTGGTACTCAATTTCTATGATTAATGCATCAAAGAACGATCGAAATCTTCTCCGTATAGCTAGGACATGTGTTGCGTGAGTTATTTATATACGGTGTGATCCATCCATCGAGACGGGATTTGGTGCACATGGGCACCAGCGATCCCGGTTTTGAATTTGTTTTAAAAATGGTACTTTTGAGTTTCAAAAAAATCTATTTTTTCTAAACATGAATACGTATATATGGTATATAACTTGTGCAAAGTTTAGGTTGAAAAAAATTATTTCTGGCTACAGAAAAATAACAAATGTGTGTATCTATAAAATTGTAAAAACAGCCCATATTCTATCACGAAATTGTCTTTTTTGTGTAGCCTAAAATAAAACGTATTTCGGAGCGAAATTTGGTGCATATCTAGATAATATGTATATGTACGCGTATACTTTTTCAGAAGTTTTTGGAACATACAAATGCAATTTTCTTTTTTTTTTACAAAATGGGATCACTGGTGCCCATGTGCAAAAATAACTTTCCGCCATCCCTTTGCCTCAACTATGAATGACACGAAAATTCTAATATTATCTAACAAGATGGTTACTACATCACCGAGACATGACTAGCACAGCGGCTTCGCTCCTTGTGTTGGTCTCGAGAGACCTGGGTTCGAATCCTAGGAGCCCCCAATTTTGCTGCCTTTTTCCGCGGCTTGTTTACAAGCGAGCCTTCTGCTGGCTCCGAGAGTCTCGAGCTCTGCTCGGCTCCAGCTAATAGGCTACACTAGTAGAAACAAGGCCACTAGTCCCAGGTCGGGAGGACCTCTAGTCCCGGCTGGGCACCCAGGACAAAAGAATCGAGACTAGAGCCCCCCCCCCCTCTAGTCACCCAGGATAAAAGAATCGAGACTAGAGCCCCCCCCCCCCCCCTCTAGTCCCGGTTCAGTTACGACCCGGGACAAAAGAGCTCCCCACGTGGCCGCTGCCTGAGCGTGTGGTCGAGGACCTTTTGTCCCGGTTCGTAATACGACCCGGGACAAGAGAAGCTCCAACGTGGCAGCCTCTGGCTCTGACTTTTTTGTATTCCCGCCTTAATTGAATATTTAAAACTATGATCAATCTTGCAAAATATATGGTTAATTTATTACAAATCAGAAAAATACATATAGCATATAAAAATGTTCATAAAAGAAATATCTATCTAATAAAAATATACTTTATTCTTTATGAGAATTCAATCATTTAATTAATTACATGGAGATCACAACCGGGACTAGAGCGCATCTATTCGATTACATGGAGATCATAACCGGGACTAGAGCCCGTCTATTTGATTACATGGAGATCAAAACCGGGACAAGAGCCCGTCTATTCGATTACATGGAGATCATAAACCGGGACTAGAGCCCGTCTATTCGGTGCCATTGTATTTTCCCTTTGGGTTTATGACATGGTCCATCAAAAATCCCGCAATTTCCTCTTGAATTGCTAGAAAACGCTCCTTTAGTTGCAGATTCCTCCGCATTTTATCCAACTATAAAATAACGAGATCAATATGAATATTAATCATCATAACAAAAATTATGAATCACACTCAACACAATTGACGGTAATAAAATAGAATTGTGAATATATTTGTTCACGTACTTCTATAAATGTCGTTGCGTTCCGCTCACTGACCTCCCGGCGAATCCACTCGCAAACGAAGTATCCACACAAATTGGTCCCCGGTGGCTGCCTCTCGCAGTACTTTACGAGAATAGAATTCAATCAAATAATAATCAAGCATGGTATAATGGTATTGAAATTAGAATTAAAGAGATGCGCGAACCTAGCTAGCTCGTACTACTTACCTTGGCATGATGAAAACTAAGCTTCTCTTTAAAATCACCATGTGTCCTCTTTTTGAAAAAAATTCAAATCCTGTCGGCAAAAAAAATGAATAAATGAGTTATTAGTTACTCCCTCTGATCCATTAAAAATGGCGTGGGAAATCGATGTAACGTGTACAAAACTTGTGTACAAGTTGCGACGCTTTTTTTAGGTCAGAGGGAGTACTTGATATCTCAGGAAATGAACAAAATAGACCGATATAGTGCGATAATGATTGAAATTACCTTTGGAGCACATCTATAATGCTTTTGTACTTCTCTTCGGGATACGCCAATGAGTCGAAGATTTCAACTCTTGCAGAGTCAACTTCAATGATTAGCAGAATGTAATGGAAGTTGCGCATGTTTATATACGTCAATAACTCATCAGTTACACTTAACATCGAGTAAGCAAAAATTAATGTGTACATGACAGTAACACTCTTACTTGAAGTTGTAAGGAAACAGTATCTTCTTTTTGTAATGTTGCCTCTGTATGAACCTTAGCAAGTTGTCCTCCGTTTCCTTGGCGAAGTCCCGTAGCAAGCTATCATTAACTCGTTTTGGGTCAATGAACCCAATGTCAAAGATTCTTTTTCTGTCACATTCATCACTCTTCATTCTGCATAATAGCGTAGTGAGCATAATTACTACAGGCAATGACCGAGCTGAGCTAGAGACTTTATTTTAGAAATAAATGAATTGAATCACTTACAGACAATAGGTACTGACGAGAATGAAGTCGAGGGCGTCAAGCTTGTATAACATATAGAGTTCTTGAAGATAAATTTGTACCTGGTCTTGACCTATGTAATGATCTTCTGTAACTTTCACAAGGATCATTTTTCGCTCTACCTTTGTGACTTGCAAGTACCAGTCATGCAGTTTTTGCATTCGTGTTGGTAGAAGCTTGATCTGATCAGGTGGCAGCAGAGGCTTCCCGTATTCCCATTTCCATAATTCTACATCCAAATTGGGGATATCTTCGCTTTCCAGTTGAGAAAGAGTAATACCAGCTTCTGCAGCAAATTCCGCCGCGTAGGATAAAGCAATGTCCGCCGCGGAGCCCTGATCAGTGGGTAACACCTTGAGCGGGGAGATCGACTGTTTTGCCTGTTCTCCGAGCTGGGCAACGTCTCTTTTCCCGCTGGCACTACTACTTCTCATCGTGTGGCAGCTAGCTCTCCTCATACAGCGTAAATGGTCATCTGGCCTATTTATCTCAATTTGCGATGGATGCTCAAGAAAGTCCTTAGCCCACTTTATTTGATTTGGCGTAAATATTTGCTTTGGCTTGTCTTTCTCGGTGCAAGCTGTCTTTTCACATCGGCAGCCACGATCGCGGCGTTTCCTCTTCAGTCATGTCGTAAGCTCTCTTGGGAGGAGCCGGCGGTACTTTTGGGAGGGGCTCCTGTCGGGGTCCGCGTCGGTAACCCATCGACGAAGCGGCGTGCTTCCCCTTTTGGCCCTGAGCCTTAGTGGGCGGAGCCGGCGGAGTCGGCTGATGCGGCGGCGGAGATCGAGATGGACTCGTGTTGTGGTGGTCGTCCCTCTCGTCATCATGTGGACTTGGAGGTGGTGAATCGCGACTCGAAGGAGACGATGGTGGCCTTGGCGCCCAGCCTGGAAACACGTTTTTTTTCTTGCGCCATAGAATGATACCACCCTCGACGTCACCCAGTGTCCTCTCATCATCAGCTCCAGGGATGTCAAGCTCCAGTGATTCATATCCTGGTAAAATTTGGTCCACGCCGACACGAGCATAGCCATCTGGAATCTCATTGCAATACCACAGTGTTGTAGATTCACAAGTTAAAGCATAGCCGTCCGCTGCCTTCAGGGATAAGTTCCTCACTCCCACATGTAGCTCACAACTTGTCTTCTCCCTGATATAATCCACGGGGTAGCGATCCGTCGGTGCCTCATCAGCACCGACCCCCGTGGAAGCCACGCTGCTTCTCCGCTGAGATGGGCCGCCTTGACTATCTTGCTGCAGCTGATGAGTTGCCCCTTGCTCGCGCATTTGATCTATTTGCTTCTGTTGTTGATTTACGATAGCAAGTATCTCGTCGTTCTTTCTTTCTAGGTTGTTCAACCGGTCTGATTCCTCCTGCTCCTTCCTCTTCTTTGCTCTCGCTCGGCTTCTATAAGATTCACGGTCCTCGGGAAACCCACTCTTCCACGGCACACTAGGTCCATAGCCTCGTGTTCGTCCTGTTTTTTCAGGATTCCCGAGGGCCTTTGTTAGCTCGTCGTTCTCTCTGTCGGGAATAAACTTTCCCTCTCGAATCTCGGCGATTGCTTCAACAATTGCTTTCTGGGGTATAGGAATTTCTTTCTTTTCATCAATTATTAACTCCCCTGTTTCCATGTCATACTCCGCCCCATGCCCAAGTATCCAATTTCTTACCCTATGGGGCCAGTCCTCTGTAGCTGGAGTGATCCCTTTTTCGCGCATGGTGGCCTCAGCTTGATCCCACTTAGGCTCGGCACTTCTGTAGCCACCTGCCCCCATCTTATGGTGATATTTCTTTTTCGCTGCATTATCCTTATTCTTTTTCGACCTTTGCTTAGCTAGTTCTGAATCCTTGTACTCCAGAAATGAGTCCCAGTGAGCCCGCTGCCCCTCTAGTGTGCCAGTGAAATCTGGAGCTTTCTTATCTAAGAGATACGCACGGTATAATCTGTTCTTGTACTTATTGAATTGTTTAACCATCTTCTTCAGAACGAAATGCTTGACTTTGTCCGTCATGGCTTTTGTCTGTGCGATAGAATTCAAGACCGGTAGGGTGAAATGTGCAATGAGCTTGTCCCAAAGCACATTCTTCAATCTGTAGTCGACATAACTAACTCCCTCTACCTTTGCTGGCTTATTCCATTCCCGAACGCTGATCGGGACATTGTCCCTAACAATAATTCCGCATTGATGCACAAACTTATTTGCGTTCACCTTGGGAAGCAACGGTTTGCCCTCTAGAGAGACGAGCTCAATTCGGAGATGCGCATCTTTGGCCATCCCTTTGGCATGGCCTCATTTACTTCTACCAGATTGGGTCGATGCGGAGGTCTAAAAATAAGAAACATTTGTTAATACATATATATACAAATCAATTATTACATCTGATCAACAGAGGCTTAATATACCTCGCCAGACTGCGGATGTCCACCAATTTGCGAGTCGTCATCGCACTCGATGCTCGTTTGCGCTTCGTCTCTTCGTTCCAGCTCCATTCCCGGACCGGACTCGTACAAAAAACTGTGAGCCATTTTCTGCTCCACTGTCTTCTGCTCCACCCTCGGGTTGCCGTAGAATGGCGAAAATGTCCTCTTCATGGTCTCTGCTGTTGAAGTTATCCATTGCTTAACTAATACAAAAGAAAGATAAAACAATGTTAGCATTACCAAAATAATTCAAAGGTAGGGAACATTATTTTCCTCACTTTACAAAAGCAGCATTGATCAAATATGCAAAAGTATCACTAATACATCTCCCATGAACCAAACTCGCCCTTACATCTAGAGTCATCCAGTTACATAGCTCGGGTCCATTTTTATTTAACCCTAATACATCACGAATAATATCACTAATACATCTCCTCTCCCATGCATGAACCTCTCAACTAACTTCGACCGGGTCATGAGCCGCGGGGTGCTGAGCCGCGGGCGCTGCATGCGCATCCAAAGATAAGGAACCCTCACAGGGTCATAGCTCACGTGAGGAGGAACCCTCTGAAAAAACGACCATCTATTGTTATACTGCCTATCCAACAAATACATGTAGCGACGGACGTGCTCGTCCTCCTCCCTGATACGGAGACGTACCACCTCCTTGGGGGCCGGCTCCCTCTGCACCGAGCGTGGCCCACGCGATTGCCACCAAAGAAGATCCGGGTCAATGATACGTCCAAAACGTATCTATAATTTTTGATTGTTTCATGCCATTTTTATGCTTTTAGCACTTGTTTTATATTAAGTTTATTATTTATTTGGACTAACCTACTAATAGTTGCAAAAGTGCACAATGTTCTTGTTTTACTCTTTGATGTGTAGAAATTATCAAGAATACAAGAGGAAACCTTGTTGGAGTCGAATTGGGACTTTCCTGAAATCTGTCTGAGAACTTTTTACGAAGTTTGCCAGTTTGACCCTCGAAGATGACGTCAAATGGAGACCTGGCTGTTACGAAAGTTGTCACAATTTTCCATACGAAGATTTTAAGCCCGAGATCAGCCCAATCGGAGTTCGGACGCGGCCTGTAGGCCCGTTTTGGTGGAACCCTAAAAGGGGGTGACGGAAATCCGAGAAGATATATAAAGGGAGGAAACCTAATTCGTGGAGGACTCCTCCACCCACGAATTTCAGCCACCAAAAGCCACGTTTTTGCCTCCCCCATGGATCCCATCTCCATGGGGGAGGGCTCCCAAGAAGCCATGAAGGAGGGAGGCTAAGGGGCGGCGCTCCCCAAGCTTGCCGGCGGCGGGGAAAGGAGTTCCCCGCACCGCCGGCGCCGCCGCCGCCCTGCGCCGCCGCGCTGCCCCTCTCCGCCGTCTTCACCGCCATCTCCATCACCATCTCCTCCTTGTATTCAGTGGTTCATCCTCCCACAAACCTCTGTACCGTCCTATGTAAACATGGTGTTTGATGCTATAATATTTATCCTATGATTTACATCATGTTTCCGTAGTTTATTTGTCTTTTGATTGCTTAATTGAATGCATGAGGTTCATTAGAGTTGTATGTCTATATGGTGCTGTCCTTTGGTGTCCATTATATTTGTGCGCGCATGGATCAAACACCCTAGGGTTGGTAGTATTTGTAACGAAGCGGGGGAAGTTCTGCCGGAGTGACAGAAACCTGAGAACGCGAACCGATTAGTTGCACGTATGGGAGTAAGAGGACCTTGAACTTAAGGCTATGGTTGGGGAAACCTTAATGCATTGTTAGTATTTGCGGATGCTTTCTAACAATCCAATCATATAGTACTTGTAATCCCAAGTAGTGGAGTGCATGTATATTTAGCCTCTCCCACATAGAAAACTGCATCGAAGACAATGAACCAAGTACCTTCACTAATTAATCTTGGACAAAGCCACCACAATTACCACCACTTTTCCACACTCATGGTACTTTATTGCTGCAGCACTAACATTTACTTTCTTGTATTTATTATCTTGCAAAACTACCTCTCATACCCGTATTGTACCGTAGTTTTATTTCTAGATAATGCAAACGTTTAGTGTGCGTAGAGTTGTATCAGTGGTTGATAGAACTTGAGAGAATACTTATCCTACCTTTAGCTCCTCGTTGGGTTCGACACTCTTACTTATCGAAAAGGCTACACGCGATCCCCTATACTTGTGGGTTATCAAGACCTTTTCTGGCGCCGTTGCCGGGGAGCCATAGCGTAGGTTAATGTTCTTGTGTGCACTTGTTTGCTTTATCTCTAAGTAGTTTTTATTTTCAGTATTAAGTTGTTCTTTATCTTACTATGGATAGGGAATGCGAATTACAAAAAAAATTAGGTGTAGTTGTTATCTAAAAACGTTTTCAAAAAGAAAAGTGATTGGAAAGATGAGTAATGGTTAAATGGGGGTCGACCTTGAACACTTGTGTTCATGCCTATGAAACCAAAACAAATCTTTCCATGGAAGCTTTTCATTAAAAACATGTAAATATTGTAAATATTGTGTATATACCTCTGTACATAAAAATAAAATGCTAATTATAGTCTAGTTAATTGAAAGTTGATAGTTTTACTTTGCTGTCCAGAAACAGATTTTCTGTGCTCCACCGTATTAAATGTTTAAAATCACCAGAACGTGATCTTGATCTGAAATTTCTTGAGTGCAAAGTGATGCTTATTAGCTTTCTTTCATTAGACTAACTTTTTCTGATTTAAGGTACGTAGATAGGTCGAAAAATTCGATCTTTACTGACTGTTCTGTTTAGACAGATTTTGTGCTTCTCTGTAAATAAAATCGTGATAAATCTCAGAATAGTATTTTGACTTGAAAATTTTTGTGCATAAACCTGAGATTATTATCTTTCTTTCATTAGACTAAAGTTTTTCGATTTGAGCTACTTAACTATCTCGTTGAATGCCATCTTTACGGACTGTTCAGTTTTGACAGATTTCTTTGTTTATTCAATATTGTACTTGGTGTTGTTAGTTTCATTAGTTTTTCGACGGACAACGGAAATCATGAACACCTTAGTATATACAGTGGCTAATGTTGAGTAAAAATTATAAAACTTGTCAATGCTTGAACATGAGTGGATTTTATTTAATGAGTACTAACCCTACTAATGAGTTTTGTGAAGTTTTATGTGGATGTAGCTTATAAGATCTAATCAATATGGTGATATGAGATGAATAAGAAGACGCAAGAGCTCAAGCTTGGGGATGTGTAGGTGCATCCCAAGAACATATTCAAGAAGATACAATCATCTAAGCTTGGGGATGCCCGAGTCATCCCCCTATTCATCAACTAACATGAGGTTGTCTCGTTCATACTCTATATTACCCGTCCACATGATATGTATTGTCTTAACTTGTATTATAATTGCTTTTATATGTCTTGGTTTTACCTTCTTTAGTTTTATTAGGCTCCTTATTTGGTTTCGATTGCTTCTTTACTTTCACTTATAAATTCAAAATAACAAAAATATTTTCTTTTGTTTTGCTTCTTTGTTTGGTTCTTTATTTTAATTTTATTTGGGTTTTACTTTTGATTTTTATTTAGAGTTTTCCTTGCTGTAGCTAGCATGTTTAGGTCTTGCTTAGCCTCTGGTTTCTTAGTTTATCAAAAATAAAGTACCAAGTTTTATCCATTTAGCTTAGTTGATACATATGTAAAAAGTGATTTTCTGTTTTCGGTATCTACTGCTTATTGCGCGATTTTTCATATTTTACTGGAAGCTCTAAAAATCACGAAAAAATTACTGATGTTGTAGCACCTAATCCTCTGCATGTACAAAAATTGGCTAAAATTTCGGGCATGTTTAAGTGCACCTAAAAATTGCGTTTTCCAGCTGCTGTTTTTCTGGACAGATTCTGACTTTTGTTGCAAGAGTGGCCTCTTTTCGTTTTCATTTGATTTTTAATGGTTCTTACCTTTCATTTATAAGTTGGCCATTTAAGCAACCTTTCTGTAACTTAAAAACAAAATTTTATTTGGTTTAATAGTAGCACTTGGGAAATATTATCTATTGTACTAATGTCTAACCGCAGAAAAGAATGGGAAAGTTTTTGTGTTGAAGTTTTTTCACAGAGAATGAAGGAACACCAAACTATGGAATATTGAAGAATTACCAAAGTCATAAGCTTGGGGATGTCCCCGCATCCCTCTTCATCAATAACCCCACGGTTTGCAAACCTTTAAACTTTGTTTTTTGAGCAACATAGGAACTTAACTAAACTTGAAGCGGCTGTATTTTATTATCTATTTATCTTAGCATCAAACACCAGTTACATTAATAAGTGGATCGTCACATATTTTATTTATCCTCTGTTTTCAATGTTTACTTGGTTAATGGATTACTTGTTGAAACTTAAAAATGATGTGTGAATAATACTGTTTAGTAGTTTATGTTTTCTTATGGTTAGTCTCAACTAGCTAATAGTGCATATTATGTTATTTTGATATCAACATGCATTGTCCTGTTCATAAGATGGTATGGTATTGTGGTATCCTCCTCTGAATAATTCACTTGAATCGACTTGGCACATGCTCACACATGTTATGACTGAAAAATAAAAGTCAATTAAGCCTTGATGATCTATTTTGCCTCAGAGTTTTAGTATCGTTTTTATGCCTCCGTTAATTTTATTTTGTCGCAAGCATGATTATGACCGTTATCGCTCTCGTGGTTGTCGCTTCCCAGTCTATTGCTAGCCTTCACTTGTACTGAGCGGGAATGCTGCTCGTGCATCCAAATCCTTAAAACCAAGTTATCCCAAAGAGTCCACCAAAAAATTCCTATGCATGGTATTTCAAGCCATTCCAAGTAAATTTGCATGTGCTACCTTTAAAACCTTCAAAATATTTCTCTTTTTGTGTCAATGTTTACTAGCTCATGAGGAATTAGTGTGGTTATTCTTTATTCTATTTGTCAAATGGACTTTTACACCTGGACTAGTGGCATATACATCCGCTTATCCAATAACTTGCAAAAAGAGCTGGCAACGGGGTGCCCAGTCCCAATTAATTACAACTTTAACCAATTAATTCTCTTCACACTTTTGCCCTGATTCATCAGTAAGCAATGACAAACAGTGAAATACCTGAATGTGTGTAAACCAAAGAGAAAGAGGGATGATCTGCCTTGCTGGTAGAAATAACGTCCTTCATGGGAGCCGCTCTTAAAAGTCCGTTTGACAGGTAGAATACTGTTCTCACCCGCTACCATTCGTTGACAATTAACAAACACCTCTCAAAACATTTTTACCTCTGTTTTTAAAAAAAAAGCTCTAGCACGTGTTAATCCCTGCTTCCCTCTGCGAAGGGCCAATCTTTTATTTTTATGTTGAGTCACCATCCTTTCTTTGAGCACTTCTTCGAGAGCATAGCTGTCGTTCTTAGTGTAATGTGCTTGTCCCAGAATACGATTAATTGAGGTATAACCATGATGCTTTTATCTTTGATATCTCTATATCTAGTCTTCACTTGAACTTCAGAGGTGCCTTGGCATTTATGTTTTGCTCCACAATTAAGGGCAAGCGAGATACCACTCTATCATGCTTTATTATGGTCATTACAATCTTGTTGATGTTTATAAATTTCATGTTATAAGCTCTTAGTTCGTTGATACTTTTCATTAGGAAACATGATTGCTAAGTTTTATTATCCATACATCATGCAATTGTTAAAGACCTGATCATAGCATTTACAATCAAAAATTATTTTGTTATCATTTACCTACTCGAGGACGAGCAGGAATTAAGCTTGGGGATGTTGATACGTCCAAAACGTATCTATAATTTTTGATTGTTTCATGCCATTTTTATGCTTTTAGCACTTGTTTTATATTAAGTTTATTATTTATTTGGACTAACCTACTAATAGTTGCAAAAGTGCACAATGTTCTTGTTTTACTCTTTGATGTGTAGAAATTATCAAGAATACAAGAGGAAACCTTGTTGGAGTCGAATTGGGACTTTCCTGAAATCTGTCTGAGAACTTTTTACGAAGATTGCCAGTTTGACCCTCGAAGATGACGTCAATGGAGACCTGGCTGTTACGAAAGTTGTCACAATTTTCCATACGAAGATTTTAAGCCCGAGATCAGCCCAATCGGAGTTCGGACGCGGCCTGTAGGCCCGTTTTGGTGGAACCCTAAAAGGGGTGACGGAAATCCGAGAAGATATATAAAGGGAGGAAACCTAATTCGTGGAGGACTCCTCCACCCACGAATTTCAGCCACCAAAAGCCACGTTTTTGCCTCCCCCATGGATCCCATCTCCATGGGGGAGGGCTCCCAAGAAGCCATGAAGGAGGGAGGCTAAGGGGCGGCGCTCCCCAAGCTTGCCGGCGGCGGGGAAAGGAGTTCCCCGCACCGCCGGCGCCGCCGCCGCCCTGCGCCGCCGCGCTGCCCTCTCCGCCGTCTTCACCGCCATCTCCATCACCATCTCCTCCTTGTATTCAGTGGTTCATCCTCCCACAAACCTCTGTACCGTCCTATGTAAACATGGTGTTTGATGCTATAATATTTATCCTATGATTTACATCATGTTTCCGTAGTTTATTTGTCTTTTGATTGCTTAATTGAATGCATGAGGTTCATTAGAGTTGTATGTCTATATGGTGCTGTCCTTTGGTGTCCATTATATTTGTGCGCGCATGGATCAAACACCCTAGGGTTGGTAGTATTTGTAACGAAGCGGGGGAAGTTCTGCCGGAGTGACAGAAACCTGAGAACGCGAACCGATTAGTTGCACGTATGGGAGTAAGAGGACCTTGAACTTAAGGCTATGGTTGGGGAAACCTTAATGCATTGTTAGTATTTGCGGATGCTTCTAACAATCCAATCATATAGTACTTGTAATCCCAAGTAGTGGAGTGCATGTATATTTAGCCTCTCCCACATAGAAAACTGCATCGAAGACAATGAACCAAGTACCTTCACTAATTAATCTTGGACAAAGCCACCACAATTACCACCACTT
This sequence comes from Poa pratensis, assembly GCA_947311845.1. Classification (NCBI taxonomy): domain Eukaryota; kingdom Viridiplantae; phylum Streptophyta; class Magnoliopsida; order Poales; family Poaceae; genus Poa; species Poa pratensis. Next base: position 48,194,795 of record CAMZMU010000047.1, on the reverse strand, counting down.
TTCCACACTCATGGTACTGTTAGTATATGGTTACTTAGTGTATTTATTGCTGCAGCACTAACATTTACTTTCTTGTATTTATTATCTTGCAAAACTACTCTCATACCCGTATTGTACTCTAGTTTTATTTCTAGATAATGCAAACGTTTAGTGTGCGTAGAGTTGTATCAGTGGTTGATAGAACTTGAGAGAATACTTATCCTACCTTTAGCTCCTCGTTGGGTTCGACACTCTTACTTATCGAAAAGGCTACACGCGATCCCCTATACTTGTGGGTTATCAGTCAACGACGTCATCCGGATTCCTCACCAAGTTACGCGTTGATGATGTGAAACACACGTTCGTTGGGAGACCCCAAGAGAAAGGTATGAAACAGTGCAGCAGCAAGTTTTCCCTCAGTAAGATCCAAGGTTGTCAGATCCAGGAGGAGTAGGAGCACTTCAGAAGGATGTTGGTGGCGCCGTTGCTCGATCACCAACGTGGAACCTGCACACAACACAATCAAACTACTTTGCCCCAACGAAACATGAAGGTTGTCAATCTTCCCGGCTTGCTGTAACAAAGGATTAAACATATGGTGTGGAAAATAGTATTTAATTACAGGAAGTAAAACAGAACAATTATTTGCAGTTGATGGTTTTATCAGTGTAAAAGAATGGACCGGGGTCCACAGTTCACTAGTGGTGTCTCTCCATAAAGATAAATAATATGTTGGGTAAACAAATTACGGCTGGGAAATTGATAAAATAGTGAGCGCATGACAATGCATATAAATGACAAGATGACTACCATGATATTTAATTGGGCATTACGACAAGATACATAGACCGTTATCCAACCGCATCTATGACTAATAATCCACCGTCAGGTTAACATCTGTGTCCCCGTTGGTATTAAGTTGCAAGCAACGGATAATCGCATTAAGTAATGTGCGTAATGTAAACAAGTACATATGACCGTAGACATAGCATTGTTATGTTATCCCTAGTGGAAACAGCACATCCACAAACTTAGACGTTGCTGTCACTCGCCCAGATTACTGGAGGCATGAACCCACTATCTAGCATAAATACCCCCTCTTGGACTTACAAGCATCTACTTGGCCAAAGTATCTACTAGTAACGAAGAGCATGCAAGATCATAAATAACATGTAACATAGATTAATAATCAACTTGATCATAGTATTCAATATTCATCGGATCCCAGCAAACACAACATGTATCATTACAATAAGATGATCTTGATCATGTTAGGCAGCTCACAAGATCTAAACATGATAGCATAAAGTGGAGAGACAACCATCTAGCTACTGCTATGGACCCGTAGTCCAAGGATGAACTACTCACGCATCACTCCGGAGGCAGGCATGGCGATGTAGAGCCCTCCGGTGATGATTCCCTCTCCGGCAGGGTGCCGGGAAGAGCTTCAGAACCCTCCCGAGCTAGGGTTGACGACGGCGGCGTCTCTGGAACTTTTCGTGGAATATGACTCGGGTATTTAGGGTTTTACAGACGGGAGGAATAAATAGGCGAAAGGGCGGCGTCGGAGGCCACCCGAGGGGCCCACACCACCCCTTGGCGCGGCAGGAGGTGGGGCCGCGCCGAGCCCAGGTGTGGCCGCCTCCTGGCGCTTCTCCGTCTCTCCTTTGGACTCCGTGGACGTGTCGGTGAAATAGGGACCTCCGTTGATTTTCGTCCAATTCCGAGAATATTTCCTTAACAGCTTTTCTGAAATACAAAAACAGCAGAAAACAGGAACTGGCACTGTGGCATCTTGTTAATAGGTTAGTCCCAGAAAATGTATAAAAATGATATGAAGTGTATGTAAAACATGTAACAATTGGTATAATATCAACATGGAACATCAAAAATTATAGATACGTTTGAGACGTATCAGCATCCCAAGCTTAGTTCCTACTCGTCCTCGAGTAGGTAAACGATAAAACAAAATAATTTTTGAAGTGACATGCTGCCATCATAATCTTGATCAAATAGTATTGTAAGGCACATGTAAATGAATGAAATGATCCAAGTCAATGGTCTATAGTTTGCTACCAAATAAATAATGAGTAAACAACTGAATCATACAAGCAAAACTTTTCATGAATAATACTTTGGAGACATTGCATCCACAGGTTTACATAAGAGTTAACTCAAAAAGCAATAGACTCTAGTAAAAGGTATTTAACCAACACAAAGGAAGATTTAAGTTTCAGCGTTTGCTTCAACTTTCAACATTTTTATCTCATGGATATTGTCAACACAAAGCAATATAATAAATCAAATATGTAGCATATAACAATTGTTGTACCAAAGTTGACACTAGTGTTTACTTGTGGAAGATAGAAAGAAGTAGGAAAACTGACTCAACATAAAAGTAAAAGAAAGGCCCTTCGCAGAGGGAAGCAGGGATTAGATCATGTGCTAGAGATTTTTAGTTTTTGAAATCATATAGAGAGTAAAATTAAGTTTTGAGAGGTGTATGTAAAAATTGACACAAAAGGAGTAGTAGTAACAATTTTGAATAGTTTAAAGGTAGCACATGAAAAATTTACTTGGAGTGGCAAGGAAATACCACATATAGGTAGTTATGGTGGACACAGATGGCATGGATTTTGGCTCAAGGATTTGGATGCACGAGAAGCATTCCCTCTCAGTATAGAGTTTAGGCTAGTAAGGTTATTTAAGCAAACAAGACTATCAACCGGTACACCAAGTTTTATGTGACCAACATATTGAAAAAATTATAAGACTCCACACTGTCTTCCTTGTTAACCAAACCCATTTACTAGAAAATATCTAGACCTTAGAGATACCACTCATGCAAACCAAATTTCAAAAAGCTTTACGGTAGTTCTTCACTAATGGGCTTAACTTACATGATGCAAAAGTTTAATCATGACCTATTTGTTAACTCAAAACAATTGACAAGTATCAAATTATCCAAGTTAGTGATCTACAAGAATATGTAAGTCTTTTCCATTATACCATTTACCACATGCAATATTTTCTGTTCCAACCAAACACCAATCAATTTATTTCAATAACTCTCCAAACAAGTATAAGTGAAGTAAGAGAGTACTTTATTTAAAAGAACTAATAGCTCTGACAAGAGAGACATGAAAACAAGAGCTAAAAGAATAACAGCGCTTGATATGAATACTCAACAAGTATAAGTGAAGAATAGGAGTATTCTAATGAAAAAGCGGAGCGTGTCTCTCTCCCAATCAGAATGCTAGGATCCAATCAAGTTGATATCAGAAAATAAAAATAACATACTGAAAATAAAAGCACACAGACACTCCAAGAACAGCACATATGATGTGAAAGAATTAAAATATAGTTTCACTAGAGATGACCTGATAATTTTGACGATCAAGAAGGGGATGCCTTGTGCATCCCCAAGCTTAGACGCTTGAGTCTTCTTGAAATATGCTGGGGAGATCCATGGGAGCCTCCCCAAGCTTAAGCTCTTTACTCTTCTTGATCCTATTATATCACTCTTCTCTCTTGACCCTTGAAAACTTCCGCCACACCAAACTCAAAGTAAATCACATTAGAGGGTTAGTGCATCAATCAAAAACTCACATGTTGTAACATCCAAAAAAATTGGAATGTTTAAAATCACTAAAAATTGAAACTTTTAATTTGGATAAAATAAATCCATCGAAGTTTGAAGATGAATATGAAATATTACATTTGAGAGGCCAATAAAACCCTAAAACAATATTTACTAAGTACTTAAAATTGTTTATAGAAAAATTCATAAAATAGTTTTGCTTCAAAAAAAATTTGATTTTAGAAATGATTATGTGATTATAAAATTAATATTTTTGTCCTTGATATTTATAGCTTTAAATAAATATCTTATAAATCCAAAAGTATTGTATGGATTTATTTTAAATGGCTTATTAAACTTCTGAAAACATAAAAGGGTTTTCATAACTTATTCCATTTTGAAATGAGTTTAAGATATTTTATATTACAAATATTGCTTATATATTTTGTGAAAAAAAATTGAGATAAAAATATAGATTATAAAACCCTATGTCGAAATATTTCATAAAAGTATCCTATAAGATTATTTCCAAATTGATAATAAATTCAGATATATTTTTGGGGACAACGCTGGAAAATATATCCCATTTAAATGATATTTATAAATATATCATTATCATAAGTACAAATATTGAAAACAGAAAAAGAAAAGAGAAGAGCACAAAAAAAAACCAAAGGAGGACGAGCCAAATGGGCTGAGACCCACCCAGGGAGCCCAGCAGCAGCCCAGCCCAGTCCCGCGCGCCTGCCTCTCCCCTC